>MU225370.1:720999-740577 GCA_018584345.1 Thuja plicata
TATGGTGAAATTCTCCTCTAAAAAGAAGTCACCCCAATTGTGGTTTCCAGGCCAATTTTCTAGATACTCACAAGGCCTAAGCAGTTGTATGACCTTTAAGGGAATTCTGGTCCTGCTTATTCCCAGAATTTTTACTATTGGATATACAATCCAATTCTCAAAGGCACAGAAGTCACAAACTCTGGATGTATAATTCCAAACCCTAACCCAGAACTGGACAGGATTTGGTTGTGCTTGGAAGAATCTTTGAGGAGATAAATTATTGGGGTCCATGATTGCAAAGTTGTAATATAAGAGAAGGTGCATTAAGACTGAATAATGCAAAAACTTTGGCTCCTTCTCCTTAGGGTCTTTCAACTTCTTCTGAGTTGCAATAAAACCCTCGTGCATCTTGTCAATAATATGCTGAATATAGTCATAACTGGTACTTGAATGCACCTCTTAGAGGTCCAAGACCATCATTAGGATACCATGACCTATTCTTTCTGCATCTCCATCTATCCCTAGTACTCTACAAAGGGCATAGGCATTATACTTGATATAAAAATGCAGGTCCTTGTAATAATATGGGTAGGGTTCAGCCTTAGGACCTACATGGTCTCTTAACTCCTTTGGCATGTGCTTCTTCAACAAGCTCCTTGCAACACCAGGCTTGAGACTATATCTCTTTTGCTGTTTCTTCATGTCAATTTTGGTAGACATGGTGTTGAACAAACCAAATGCTTGCATGAGAGAATTCCTATTCAGTATCAGCAAGGCAGTGCCATCATCTCTCTTAATGGTCTTTGTTAGGGCATCATAATGATTTTCCAAGTCCAAAAATAGGTCAACATCTAGGAACACATCAGGCACTAATAACCTACCCAGACCAGATGTCCAAGGGTTTGAAACAGGGATAGGCTTATCAAAATTTTTATAAAAGTATGTAAAGAGAGAATAACATGTTGTTCCCGGGGTTGCAGCATCTCTGATGTTCATGAAGTCATCTTTAAACACTCCTGCATCAATCTTTTGATTCTGTGTTGAACCTGGTAACAGCTGGAGAAATTCATCTGAATAGCTAGGTTTTCCCTTCTGCTCCTCTCCACTACCTCCACTTGTAGAAGCAACGCTCACAGCTCTGCTCATCTTTGTGATAGCTTAAAATTTTGATACTGAAACAAATCAATTCTTCAATATCAACTATCTGTCCTGAGCACAATCCTCTGCAAATTTAGAAATTTCTTATCACGTTGGATATACTGCAACTGCTCTGAATATCACCTTTCGCTGAAAATAATCAACTTAGGTCTGAAATCTGAAAGCATGGTGAACAAGAATAAAAGCACGAGCATCTATTTATAGCCATTTTGATTCAGAGTACATAGCTCATAATGCGGAAATGTCAGTTCTGCCATTAAGTTACCATGCCGTGAGCTTTCAAAAACCTAGCCGTAGTTGCACGAAGTTGACAGAAAATCAAATTTCAAATTATGAATCTTTGGCGCAATCATAAAACGTTTAAGACAGCTGACATGGCATCCTCTGATTCATCCTCTGTCATACATCTCAGCTACCTTTTGTGCAATATAATCAAAATTCTAATATCTGATTGGCCGCCGAGAGATCCGTTCTGTCATGTCATCCACTTGGCGCCGCATTTTAGATCTCAAGATCTGGCGACCTCGTGACTGCAGGAAGTCTTTTTGTCATGAGCACTTTTCCTTAACCCTAGTTTTATCTCCAGACCTAGCGACAAAGAAAGTTCTTTACCTTGGTTGACCCAAGTCCATCTGGCGATCAAGCGACACAAGTAAAAATCTAAGTCACGTGGGGTTAACACTAACTCATCATCTTTCTCCAGACTTGGCGACAAACCGTTCATCATTAATCTTTATAATTATCGCTAAGTTGCTGGATGCCCATGTTCTTTCTTAAGACTACACGACAACCTTAGTCGCTGAGTCGGGAGATAAGTTTATCTTAATTTTATCATTAAAAAGTACCCTTTCTCTGTTTATGGTGACTTTACGACATGACCTAATAGCCAAGTTGGGAGGAATTTTTCCTTGGGGCACTTTCTTCTCCAGACTACGCGACCACCATCAGATCTCTTTATTTTTTCATCAAACGGTTATCGTTTAATCGCTTAACATTTCTTCCTACCCTTAATTCATCTGGAGATTCTGCGACTAAAGGAAAACATACCTTAGTCTCTTTATCGCCTGATCCATTTCCTCCTTCTAGCGACCTCCCAACAACCATATACATCATGACAGATGTCATCTGTTCTTTTGTCCACTTAATACATACTGGAAAGCTGAATCATCACTCCTGTTCTGGCGACATCCCGACTGAGGGAAATCACTAACATCAAACAATTAGTCGCAAAATCGGGACTGTTATCCCTTAACTGTCATTTGATCACGAGACCACGCAACTGAAGAAATAATTAACTGTTTGTCATGACCTGATCTAGCGATCATGCGACATGAAGTGAATCGCAAAGTCTGATATCATTTCTTTGACCTTTTGACTTCTCTCGCGATCACCCGACTGAGCAGTGGGTCCCATTTCTTTCAAAGCTTATAACATGAGTTTTATGCGACTACCCGACTAATAAGATATCGCTAAGTCTCGAGACATTGAAGGAATATTCTATTTTGTAAGGAGACTACACGACACAAGGCAAAAGTGAAGTCGGGAGAGGATATGGAATATTCTTCCTGGGCAATGTGATCAAGCGACCTAACTTAAAGCACATGTCTTAAGTGACTTTGAAAAAGTAACGATGAAATAGAAAGACATGGCCTAGGGTTTCAAAATGCATCGTTTTAACTTGGATACTAGGGTTTTTTTAGGGTTTATGCAATTTTGGCAAGGTTTAAGCATGAAAACCTAGAATTTTCAGAGGGCAGGACAAGGAACAAGGCAAAGCAGCAAAAACAGGAAATACAACCAACAAGACAAACAAATGTTGATAAAGGAAAACAAAAGCTCACTGGAATTAAATTTTCTGAGCCTAAGGTTGAAGAGGGAATGTCTCAGGATATGTTCTCAATTGATATGGAATTGGGGAGTGCTAGAAAGGCCAAAGATGATATTGAAAAATAGTTGGAAAGGGAAGAAATAGAAGCTGTTGCTGCAGAGATGAAAAGAAAGATTGCTTTCTTAAGTTCTCTAGTTTATACCAATTTAACAAATGTCACTCAAACCATGCCTGTAAATACCTCTTATATTCAGAATACTAGTAGTAATACAAATACCCAGATGTATGGTGCAACTCAAGGAGTTGCATCAAAACCAGGAGGGAGTGGATTGAACAATGCTGGTGGTCAACAAAATGTAGGCATTGGTAATAGTGGCCAAAATATTGGTAATAATTTTCAGAGAAGACCTATTCATTTAGAGAGATATATGAAACTATTTTTTGATGGTATCCCTGGCCAACCAAACCCTATCCCTAATGAAGTTAGAGATAAGATTCCCAAAATTAGTGGGAATAATGCCATAACTGGTGAAGAGAATCTAAAAGTCTTTTCAGATACAATGAATGATTATGAGATTGGAGATGAAGATGTTTTGATGAAGTTATTTCCGCAATCCCTTATCGAGGATGCAAGAGATTGGTACTGAGGTTTGCCTGATAACAAAATTTACTCATGGGATGAATTTTTTATAAGTTTCAAAGAATAGTATGGTGACAAGATAAATTCTAGTTTCATGTTGATTGAATTCAACAGTTTGAAATCTTTTTCTAATGAAGGCATTGCTGAATTTAATGTAAGATTTAAAAAGGCTATATATAAGTTGTTCCAAGTATTAAGGCTAGATGAAAATGTATGTGTCACCACCTACTGTAATTCTTTGGATGGAAAGATGACTTATTTACTTAGAGATAAAGATCCTCAAACCATGAGAGAAGCATATAAGTTTTCCATAAACATAGAAAGAAATAGAAGATCTTCTCGCAAGCTTGGCGAACGGGATTATAGTAGACTCTAGAAAGAGTAAAAAACACAGTCAAATAAGAATCCCAAGGAAGAAGATAAGATGGATACATTGGTAAGTGTGGTAAAAGATCTTGCTGCTAAGGTAGACAAGAATGAAAAAGGGTTTCAAAATAATAGGCCACAGTATCAAAGGTAAGATAAGCCTTACAGGTTGCAAGATTTTCCTTAGATAACCCAGTGGAAGGATGGAAAACATGTATTAGAAGAACAAACTAATCCTAAGAACAAATACATCCCTGATCCATTGAAAAATAATAATGCACATAATGTGGAAAACACTCCCTAGTGCATGGATTGTAATATTCCTCATTCCCCTTATCAATGTATAGTAGCTCAGGGTATGGTGGAGCAATGTGAAAATATTGGAACACAGGAAAGTCAAAATGAGAAAAAACCTGTGATAAATATGTGTGTACTTACTATTGAAGATGACAATGGTAGCTCAGAGGAAGAGCCAGAAGAAAATATTCCAATCACAGTGAATGGTACAAATACTAAGTTAGAGCATCTTCAATTTGGAATGCCTAATGATGAAGAGATAATTTTTCTTACTATTGCTACTATAACATAGGAAAGAAGCTCATATCAGCTTATAAATAGAAAGGTTGATCAAAGTGGGGGACAACCTGGTTCACTTATTATCATAGAAGTCATCAATGAAGAATTTACACCTGATGTGGAGAAAATAGAAAAGGATGACCCTAAGGACACTCTAGTTAAAGAAAATAAAGCTATCCCTACTCATGAACAAAAGATAAGACAATTGAAGGAGACTAAAGTTAAAACATCTTCTGACAATGTCATGAGTTTCCCAACTTTTGACATGAAACAAGCTTTATCTCAAATGAAAGCCTTTATCCCTTTACTTGAGATGTTTACAATCAGAGACCATAGAGAAGCAACCTTTTCATTATTATCTGATTTTCCTGGTATGCATGATAATATTGATTTGAATGATGAATTGAAAGGGAAGCAAGAAGAGAAGGGTGGAATCCCAATCTATCTAGGAAATGTAATTATCCAAGAGCCATATCAGATTGATCCTTTTTATGTAACATTGCTCACAAATAATATGCTACTAAAATATTGTATGATGGACTCAGGAGCTACTGCTAATGTGATGACTTACACTGTCATGAAAAAATTGTTTTTAGAGGTTGATACTGCTTGTGGTAAATAATATGCCATTTACAACAGGGAAGTGCCTGTAATAGGAACTCTACAAGTATTAGAGGTAAAACTTGCTGCCTACCCTGAGGTTACTTTTAAAATAGATGTTGTGGTTGTGGATTCACCACCTCATTATGGGATGCTTTTATCAAGACACTATGCTGCAGCTATTGGAGGACATGTACAATTGGATTTGTCCTTTTCTACTATTTTTGTTAATGGGAAAGAAGAAAAACTATTAAGGGAGCCCAAATATCATGTTTATGTTGAGAAAATTGAACCAAACATGTTGAATTGCTTTGTGGATGTAGATATGCATAATTTCAAAGTTGAAAAGATTTAACCGCAATTGAAAAACACATATCCCATAATAGAAGAATTAGATTTGCAAAAACATGGACTAGGGAAAATGTATTTTGATGGAGCATGCTCTAGAGAAGGGTTATGAGCTGGTGTAATATTTGTCTCTCCATCAGGTATTACATTCAAATACTCATTTATGTTGTCATTTTAATGTACAAACAATATAGCTGAATATGAGGCATTGTTATTGGGATTAGAAATAACAATCAAGCATGGTATTAAGATATTAAAAGTTTTTGGTGATTCAGAGCTAGTTATCTCCCAAATTAGATCAAGATATGCTGCTAAAAATGATAGGCTAAAACAATACAAGCATGCTATATGGGATAGCATTGAACTCTTTGATGCATTTTCCATTGATTGGATAGAGAGATCTAAGAATATCATGACAGATTTTTTGGCTAATGTGGTCTTGAAAAATGATGGTCTAACACTAGCAGGAGTATCTATTGTGGAAACCAAAACTAGGCCTACCATTCCTGATAATCTATATAATCGGAAAGTCTTTGAAAGTGATGAAGATATCCTTAATTTTATTTAATGTGTGGATAATTATGAAGGACAAGTAATTGACTATAATAATTTGATAGAGATTATTGATGGGAAAGAAACCATATTTGGCAATGAAATTATTCAGTTACAGACAAATGAAATCCCTAAAGGACTAACTCAATTGGAGGGATTATTTATTGACAATGATAGTCATATGTGCCAAAAATATACAACTAAGTTGGATGAATTTGAGGAGGTAAACTTGGGATCAGAGTGTGATCCTAAGATTGTATATATTGGAAAGACATTGGCTCCTCATGTGAGGACAAATTTGATTACCTTGCTGAAAATATTCAAACATGTTTTTTCTTGGTCTTATGAAGACCTTAAGGCTTATAGGGAAGATCTCTTTCAACATGAAATCCCATTAAAAGATGATATTAATCCTTTTAGATAAAAATAGAGGCCAATCAATCCTTTGTTGGCCCCCAAAATGCAGCAAGAACTGACAAAGCTCATAGAGGCTGGAATAATAAAACCAATTAGACATTCTTGTTGGGTGTCTAATTTAGTCCTAGTTAGAAAGAAAACTGGAGACATCAGGCTATGTGTTGATTTCAGGAACCTTAATGTAGCTTCATTAAAAGATAACTATTGTTTGCCAAACATGGAGGCAATGCTACAAAGAGTGGTTGGTTGTGATCTTTTATCTATGATGGATGGTTTTTTGGTTATAACCAAGTGTTGGTTCAAGAATCTGAACAATTCAAGATAACTTTTTCTACCCCATGGGGTACATATGTCTATGTGAGAATGTCATTTGGCCTAAGAAATGCAGGACCTACTTTTCAAAGAGCCATGGATGTGGCTTTTAAGGAGTTTGTAAATATAATTATGGTGGTGTATCAAGATGATTTAACTGCATATTCCCAAAATTCTGAGGATCATTTTAAGCACTTGGAAAAGATTTTTACTAAAGCCTTGGAGTATGGGATTTCTTCAAATCCAAAGAAGTGTCACTTTGTTGTGAAAAAAAGGTAAATTATTGTTGCATATAGCCTCCAAATAAGGTGTCAGGATTGATTTTGAAAGGGTACAAGCCATTAACAAGATCTTGCCCCCAAAAAATATCAACAGTGTTCAGTCTTTCCTTTGGAAAGTAAATTTTGTGAGGAGGTTCATTGCAAACTTTGCTGAGATAGTAAAACCTATTGTTAAATCGCTAAAGAAAACTGCTAAGTTTGAATGCGATAAGGATGCTCAGTCAACTTTTGATGAGATAAAGGTAGCTATTAAGAAAGCACCTATATTGAGATTTCCATATTATGAAAATCCATTTTCTATATTTTCTTGTACTTCATTCCATACAATTGTTGTAGTACTTTTGCAGAAGGATGATGAAGGTTTTGATCATCCCATAGTGTTTTTCAGTAAATCTATGCAAGTAGTAGAACTTAATGATGAGATAATGGAGAAACAAGCATATGCATTGGTAAAAGTAGTCAAGGTTTTTAGATCTTATTTAGTTTTTGAAAAGATAGTTGCTTATGTGCCACATGCTACAGTGAAAGATATATTGTCTCTATCTAAAGTTATTGGAAAAAGGTGTAGATGGATTAACAGGATCCAAGAATTTAATCTGGAAATTTGAGTTACCAAATTGGTAAGGGGTTTGGGTTTAGCCAAGTTAATGACTGACACAAACATGGAATTGTCTCAAGTAAATGATGTACATATAGTAAATATGAATTTGACTAGTATAGAGTTGCAACCATGGTATACTGATGTAGTATTTTTTTTGAAAAATGGTAAATGTCCAGAACATATGTCAGATAATCAAAAAAGGACTCTGATGTTGCAGGATCAAATGTATGTCTTGATACAAGGTGATTTATTTTGAAAGAATAGGGATGGAATTTTGTTTCTTTGTCTAGATAAATCACAATCTGAAAGAGTGTTGAGTGAAATGCATAGTGGTGTGTGTGGGGGGCATAATTCTACCAAGACCATGACTCACAAAATAATCAGAGCTAGATTCTCTTGGCCATGTCTTTTCAAAGATACTCAGATGTTTATATAGAGGTGTGAACCTTGCCACAGGTTTTCTTCTAAGATGAAATTTTCAGGAGCCTTTCTTTTGAATCCTATGACTATTGAGGAACCTTTTTCTCAATGGGGCCTTGATTTTATTGGTGAATTCACAAAAAAAATCTAGTGGAGGCCATAGTTGGATTCTTGTGGCTACAGACTATTTTACAAAATGGATAGAGGCAGTCCCATCAAAAAGGGCTACTAGGAAGGTAGTGATGGATTTCTCAATGAATAATATTCTGACAAAATTTGGTGTGCCCGCTAAGTTAGTCATGGACAATTCCATGTGTTTTAGGTCTGAGGAGTTTAAGGACTTATGTGAAGACTATGACATTATTGTATCTTATTCCTCACCATATCATCCTCAAGAAAATGGACAGGCTAAGTCCAGTAATAAGAGAATTATGAAAATCATTAAGAGGCTTTTGGAGAAAAATAAAAAGTCTTGGCATTCAAAATTGAAGTTAGCCCTTTGGGCTGATAGGGTAATAGTGAAAAGAGAAATAGGGGTATCCCCTTTTGAAATGGTCTATGGAACTCAGGAAAGATTACCTTTAAACAATCTTTTACCAGTGTATAAATTTCTCCAAGAAGAAGAGTTTGAAGAACAAGAACATATGATGGCGAGGATGGACCAATTGGTGGAACTAGAAGAGATAAGAGAAAAAGCACACAGAAGAAACATGAAAATCCAATAGCAATCCAAATACCTATTTGATAAAAGAGCAACTGAAAGAAAATTCCAGATAAATGATATGGTGCTACAGTAGAATGCTAGAAAACAGGAGAAGGGGAAACATGGTAAATTTTAATCATTGTGGATGGGCCCATTTGTAGTCCAGGAGTTTCATGGTCAAGATTCTTACTTTTTGGAAGACCCTAATGGTGAGATACAGGAATTGCCAGTGCATGGACAATTCTTGAAACATTATTTCTCATAAAGTTCTTATTTCCATGCACAGTAGATTAGATTTCCCTACTTTAGTGTGGTTTATGTGTGTGCATGTATAGTTTTGTTTCAGTTTGTGGTCTGTCTCCCAGATTTTTGGCTTCTAATTTCAATTTTGCAATTAACTTTCCCTAGTCGGAGCCATTGTTAGAAATGCATATTAAAAAATTTCAAATTCCAAGCTTTGGCAATTTTCCCACGTCTTTTGGCTCAAAATCCATGTCTTTTCATGTCAAAAAGTCAATTTTGTGGTTAAGTCTTCAAATTTCCTTGTTCCAAGTTTTAGTCGCACACCCGCACTGATCTTTTAAAGTATCTTTTTAAGTGATCAAGTGAGTGATGAGTCATTTTGGGAGTGAATCACGTAGTCATGGTCATGTCTTGCTAAGTTAAGTTAGGTGTGCAAGTGAGTGACTTGGTCATTAAATTGTGTTAATCATGCAGTCACAATGTAATTTTGAAGTCGGGTTGTTAGTTTGCAATTGAGCGAGTTGGAAATATTTTGTATGTCACTCACTTGTGAGGGATTAAGTTCTATGTTAAAAGTTTCAGCAAGTCAGCGATGAGTTAAGTCTTTGTGTATCTCACATTTACAGTGGTCTTACGTCTTTATCTTTTGGTCAGTGACTGAGCGAGTGATGTAAAAAAGGTTTAGTCACTCACCTGGGCTAGGTTTTCATGCATATCATTTGAGCTTGTGAGTGAGCGAGGGCGTCAGATTTTTATATGTTTCCCACTCGCCCAAGTCTTAACTATTGTGTTTTTTGCAGTGCGAGTATGTGATGTAATATGTTCTGGTCATTAGATGCTTCTTATCACTCAGTGACACAAGAAGTATTCAGTTTTTTAAAGTGTACGAGTGTGCGACTAAGAGATCAGTTTTGTTCTCACTCACTCGCCAAGAATTTGCAGTTTGAAATGATAATCTTGCGAGTGCGTGATGAAAGAAAGAAAAAATGCTATCGCCCACTTGCCCATGAATAAATTCAAGACAAAAGGGATTAGCGAGTGAGTGATTAATACATTTTGAAGATTTGGTGAAGGCACTCACTCAGTTACTAAGGATTAATTCATAAAGAAATTTTGGCAGAAAGCATGCGACTATGATGGAAAAGGGTCATCTCTCACTCGCTAATATTTATAAACTAAAATATTTTGGAGTGCGAGTGAGCGACCAAGTAAAGGGCATAATGAAAATAGTCATCGCTCAGTCGTAGAGGTATAAACACGAATCAAAAAGGTATAACGGCTACGTGGCCATTAAATAATGCATGATTTTTTTGAAAATTGCTCACTCGCTCAGATCCAAGCATGATAAGTTAGAGGTGAGTGGGTGTGCGACCAAGGAGTGATTAAGCAATGAATGTGCACTCTCTCACTCACAAGGTTTCAAGGAAAGTAAATTTTTGAGCGGTGAGTCCACGATTGATAAAATGAAAAGTAATGTCACTCACTCACACAAATATAAGTGCAAAAGATAAAGAGGTAGTGAGTATGCAACCACCAAATGATAAATTTTCCAATTACGTCATAGCTCAGTCGCGGAGGATATGAACCAAAACAAAAATAGACCGCAAGTGCATGATTGCTTAAAAGGAAAGGTCATATCACTCACTCATAAGTAAAATTTTGAATATAAGCAAGGTACAGTGGGTTAGCAACAAATTGACAAGTGGCTTATTTTAGGCTTATGAGTGCAAAAAGAGAAAAAGTGTGTACTTTTTTCCAGCAGGGATCATATAGTGTGAATTAACGGTAGCATTAGTTACAGAGAGATGATTGCATGACACTGCAAGTGCAAGAATTTGGCATTCAAGTGGAAAAGATGCCAATTTGATGGCTATAAGTATGAATGATTGAGCTTGATTTGTATAATTCTCATTTTTGCATTCTAAGATTTTCTGTGAGAGCGACAAGGCTTGTTTTCCTAAGAGATAAAATTGAAAAGGAAAGATGAGTCAAGCTACTACCAGTGCTGCTTCACAGGGGTCTGAAAAGAAGAAGGTTGTAGCAAAGAAATATATAGAGGAATTTGTTGATTTGTTGCCTGGGACATCAAACACAAATAGTGCTAACTGGGATGAATGGAAATACAGATGGTGCCAATGCAAAAACTTGGTCACTCCAAACTTCTCTTGTAATAATTTGTTCCATTATTTTTGGAATAATAAGATTAAACCAGTTCCTATTTGCAATCCTTGGGAGTTAAATATGGCAAAGTTGATTATGCCTAATATATATGTGGATATAGGGTTAATCAGGGAACTTCCTAAGAATTATTTCCCAATAGCTAGGGTAATCAGAAAGAAAAACAAAGAGACCTTAGTATCCATAGATAGGAGATTAGTAGCAGAGGTCTTTGGGATCAGTGGTGCATTATGCACTGAGATTGAGTTGGAAAAAATTCAGGGGGATTACAAAAAAAGGGAGAAATTAATCAAAAAGTTTGATATGCCTAGATATATGCCCAGGGTGGATAGGAATTTGGTGAAAGTCCCAGATAACCACAAACTGCCTTTTGACTTATATTTCTTTCACCACTATATAAAATGCACAGTATATGGCCTAACTAGAGTGCTAGGTTTTGATGGAGATTCAACTCTACCCCAGGATGTGCTCATGATGGCCACGGATATCCAGCACTTGGAGGTCAACATGGATTATGATTATGTTAGATACATAGTTGAAGCTATACTTGCTGCATTGGTAGAAATATAGTTAGATGCCCCTATACCAACCTTTAAGCATTATTATCATTTAATGTGTACAATTTTATATTTTAATAGAGAGTCCATGGATAAAGAGCTTGAATTGTTTATTTCATAATATGGTGTCAATGCACCAATCCAAAGGTGGACACAAGTATGGGACAGTTCATCAGTGAATTCATCTTTTGTATGCGTTTGTAATTGGACTGTGGATCCAATTTTTGACCTACTAGGAACTGATAGGAAAAGATTTCCAATTGAGGTCATAAGAGTCTTAAGACCTTGGGAATTTGTTCCAAATTGGCTAATTACTCACAACTGGGGTGATTTTTTCTTCTTTAATCATATTACTATCATAAGGGTATATGGTTGTACACAACCATCTCACATTCTCCCTAAGTCTGTGCCTCTTAGTGTTTCTTTCTTAGAGTTTGTTTGACAAATTACTTGGGTTGACAAAGAGTTTTTAGAAGGGCTTAAAAGGGGTACTTTTGTCCCTAGGTTATGGGTGGGTTTTTATTTCTCTATTGGGAAGAGAGTTTTTGGTCTAATCAACAATTTCATAAAGTAATATAGAATGTCTCCAGCAATTGCTAGGTTATGTGATCCAGAACAATTTGTGAAAATAGCCCTGAAATCTATGACCCCTTGGAAAAAAGTTAGAGATCATGAGCCACTAGATGATGAAGATATTGTGAGAAACAAACTAGATAGGCATGAAGTCCAGGAGAGAAGAAGGAAGTGGAATAATTTTCTTAGGGCAGAAGTTGACTGGAAAGAATCAGACAAGACTTTTTCTGGTTTTTTCTGTTACCTCTCATACTTACAAATAATGGAGGAAATGATCAAGTCTTATGATACATTAATGGCACAAGTACCATAGTTTAGTGCCTAAGATGCACAATCCCAAGGATCCCCAATTCTTGTTGCACTACATGAAAAGGAACATCAAGAACAATAGGAAGCTACTTTTGCCAGAGAGCCACCAAAGAAAAAAATTGAGAAAAGAGCGTAAGATGATGTAGGATAGGAATAAAATGGCCAAGGCTATAATAACAGAGCATGGAAAATATTTCAGGAAGCTAAAAAGGCAAATGCAAAAGGAGCCCCAAGTTGAAGGTCAAGGGGATAATCAAATGGTATTGTTTGGAGAAGTTGATGAGAGAGTAATGATGGCAAGTGAATTCATGAAAGATGATGAATTCATAAAATCTGAAGAATTCAAGAGCTTCTTAATCAAAATGAAGCAGAAGGATTTAAGGAAAAATTTGATTAGAGGAGAAGGTCAGGAAGATAAAAAAGAAGAGATTGTGAAAACACTCTAGGATTATGATCCTGAGAGTGAGCTGATTACTGTGGATCAAGCAAGATTGTTGGTGTAGAACAGTGGGGTGATATTAATGTTAGATTGGGACTTATAGTCTACTTTTATCATTTCCTAGATCAGGAGGCAAGAAGACCCCTTAATGCAAAAGGGGTTTGAAATTGAACGAGGTATTGAAAGGATCAGGCTTTGATCCTAAATCCAAGAGTCTAGCTATTTGGTCATTGGCCCCTACTACACAAAAGCCTCTAGTCATGACCATAAGAGAGGAAAAGAGAGCAAACAGTATGATTTGGAATCATAAAAATACCACTGACACTGAGATAGCTCAGTTAATGACCCAAGTGTGCTTCCTGAACCTAGAAAATGTTGATGATTTGTTTAAAAGGTATGAAACAACTTTTGGCTAGATGATGGAATTGGCAAAGAGGCATGAGGAAACTATGATTCACAATCACACCCTGGAGGAAAAAATTACAAAATTGAAGGAGGAATTAGAGGAGATTAAGAGATCCACTAATACATTTGGTACCAAATTGCAATGACAGTGCCATTGCAATTTTTCTGTCACAACCTTGTCGTTGTTGCAATTGCGACGGTCTATCATCGCAATTGCGACAACGACAAGGTTGTGACAGAAAAACTGCAACGACACTGCCGTTGCAATTTGGTACCAAATGTATTAGTGAGAGAAAACTCCAGTCCTCTAGGAAGTGGAAAAAGTTGAAACAGATGCTGCCATAGAGACAAAAGAAGATTCAGCAGTGGTAGAAGGCAAATCTAAAGAGCTATCAGAGGGACAAAGTATAAAAATTATGTCTATCATATTTCCCATATTTCAACATCAAAAATATGTTTTGAAATAGAAGACTGACATAGTATATACATTGTATGGCTCATTACAAGAAATCTCAAGGATAGCTGCTGAAGCTATGTTATTCTTGGAGCCTACATTCAACACTTGGTCAGGAAGAGACAGGTTGATGGACAAATTAAAGACAACCATGTTATACAGTGATGATTTTCCTGATAAAATCATAGATATCATTGAAATGATCAGTGAACAAAATGACACTTTTGCATTCTTCAATGGCAAAGATGACTTAATAAATAATAAAATGCAACTATTTGGTGACCAATGCCCTCCCTTGGTCCCAAAGATATATGATGAAGTTGGTGTTTTGAAGCCACAATAAGATTGGATAGATGGATTTTATGGGATATTTAAGGGTGAGGAGATGAAGAAACACCTGGAGAAGGATATCAATGCTGAATATTGCAATGAACTAATTGACAACCTCTTCAAGGTTGAAAGAGATATGGCAAAGTTTGTTTCTGAGGCCAGAACAACCATTGATGCCAAATGGATAGAAGCTGTTGCAAAGCTAGAACAAGAAAATAATTTTGATTGGCCCACCACCAAGGAGGTGAATAGGTGGGAAGAAAAGCTAAAAGGATAAGGAGGATATTGTCAAACTACAACAACAAACCTTACTCAGACTTCGTCAACCTTTGCCACTTGTGTACTGTTATAGCTTTTGTTTTTATGTTAGTTGCAAAAGTTGTTGTTGTAAAAGATTTTGTAAATATTTCCCATGTATTCTATAGCTTGTAGCATCCTTAGTTATATAAAGATTCCAAGACTACTGGGAAGAGGATAGCCATTTTTCATTTGGGAGTACAACTTAATTGTATAAACTCTGGTTTGAGACCAATATATTTTGAGTAGGGTTTTGAAATTATTGTTGAATGTAATAGGAATTTTGATTACGAATACAAATGAAATCCATCAATAATTTTTGAAACATATGATGAGTATTTTGTCTTCATTATGGTGTTCTGAATTTTATTCAAATTGAATGTTCAAGGAATGCTCAATTTATACATCTGTTAGGAAAATTTTGAAATAGTTTTAGGGTTCTTTGAAGGAAAGATTAAAATTACCTTAGGGTTGTTTCAATGAGATTTAGGGTTTATAATGAATTTGATGAATTAATTTTTTGTATGTGTGAGGATAGATATATAAGGTATATCTATGTTTATGTTAGATTCTATAGTTTTCTTAAATTCTTGTTCATGAGAAAATTGGTTAAAGCTATTCAGAAATGACTCCATACCCTAGAATTAAGCACTGGTCTATTTTCCTCTGAAATAGTTGACTATCACTATTAAAATTGATCTTTACCTTTATGTTTGATATGTCCAATAAATGTTACAGTGGTCAATCCCTGTAATTCCATTCATATTTTCTTGAATGATCTTGTGATTTGATTATCTCAAGCTAGAAGGGTATTCCCACCTGAGTTTATGGAGCTCAAAGTGTAGAGAGTTTAAAACCCTATTTCTTTCATTCTGTATCTTTCTTGGTTAGTGTTTGGGGTAAATAGAGTAAGCTCTTTGAGAGTGTTTTTATGTTAGCAAGAAAAGGAACTAACAAGTCCTTTGTTGACGTTGAACATTGGGTTGGGATTGTGTGGCAATTTCCATTTGATTGTTTCACACTTGTGTTTGCATTTGATAATTTGGCAAGGATGTATGTGTCATAGGGATTTTACCTAGTGTTGATGCCTCCTGTAATGAGATCTTCGGTTGCGCATAGTTGACATTTTTAACATTATTTTTTCTCACATCTAATACCTCATTTGATCAATTGTTTGACATCTTGTTTAAGTTGTAATTCAGTAGTGTATGACATATCTAGGACGAGGCTATCAAAAAACATGTATATGAGATGTTGCTCAGGAGCATCATATGGGATTTTGTTAGCTGTACTTCTCCATCTTTGTAAGAATTTTGAGAAAGACTCCCCTTCCCTTTTTTGATATTGCATAGGTTGTTAATGCTAGCCTTATGTTCTATGTTGTGATAGAAATGAGAAATGAATCATTTGGGTAATTCTCCCCAAGATTGAATACCATGAGGTAAGTGAGAAAACCATTCCATCGTTGGTCCATCTAAACTATGGGGGAATAATATCATAAGAAATGATTCATTATGTGATACCTCAATGCAACTAGAAAAGAACTCCCTAATGTGTTCTAGTATAGGATTGGTATTCCCTCTATATTTTTCAAATTTGGGTATTGCAAAGTGTGAAAGAAACAAAGGCATGGTTAGTGATTAATCAAAAGGATAAGGGTATAAGTCTTCTAGAGTGTAAGACTTAGTTTTACCTTGATTTTGGGAATTCAAGACTAGTTTGCAGCATTTGCACTTGTTGTCTCAGAAGGTAAATTTGAGATTGCGAGACATTTGTAACGTTTGACTGTGATCCACTACTTGTTATGAGATTTTGTCTTTGAAATGGTTTGGTTGGAATATATGAACTCCCATGAAATTCCTATTGATTTCCAAATGTAATTTTTTGAGGTACATATTGAGATCTGAGTGGTTATTGTTGTTGAAACAAAGATGTAACCCTGGGAGGATGTTGACTATAAGTAGGATCGACAAAGATTGGTCCTACTTGCTATTATGAGCTAAATCCAAGTCCAGTGGGGATAGTTTGTGATGCAAGTAGGTTGGAACTTGTTTCAGTAGTTGATGTTTTAGTTTGAGAACTTTACATAAAAGGGAGTGATATTGTTGCCTATGATAAACCATAGGTTATTGTCATAGCTTTTTGAGCACTTGTCACATTTTGGGTTGAAGATGAACCAGCCTAATTTGAAGAACTCATCTATGTAGAAGCTTCTTTTGATGTTACGGTTTAGGTTGATAGTGGGATAGCCATTATTTGGGGTACAACAGGATAAAAAATTAAATTGAGAGTTCCCAGATATATTATAAATTGATAATGGATTTTTCATCCATATTATGGAGACATCAAACCTAAATGGAAGTTTGACTCCTGTGTCTAATAGAATTGCTAAGAATATTTTAGGATTTCTTTCCACTATAACATCTACAAATTGTGAAGAGAGATCATCTTTTTATACTTCTTCTAACTCTCCTTCTATAATTTCTTGAAAAATAGTTGGTCTATGTGAGACATGTGAAGATTTAGGAATATTTTTAGTGTATAGAGATGAGTCCATATGTGTAAAAGAATTGATTTCTGGTTCAACTTCCCATGGAGGGAAAGGATTGATAAAAGGTTCCCTGATTCTAATTTCTAGCTCATGACCTAGTAGTTGGTTCTTTGTAAGGTGTAAAAGACATTGTGTTATCCAAGCTTTAACTAAACTGAGTGACGTAAATCAAATAAAAGGGACAGCCTCTTGAAGAGAGTTCGAGCACCTATTTTGAAAAGGGTAATTCTAAGAAAAAAGTTGACTTATCTTGATCTCGAAGATCCATGATATGATATGGTTTGACCCCTACCTTAGATGAGACAAAATCATTGAAAAAGAGTGATGAAACTTAGATAATGAGATCAAGATAATCTAGTCATCCTTGTCAAATTATGAATGCTAAACAACAACTAAACCGGAAGGAGAGGTAATCCTAGATGTTTAACATTTCACTAATTCTTTGTTATCTTCCAAGATGTATACACTAGACTTTAAAACTACATAGGGAACATTCCAAGGTTTTGGAATGAGAAAACATAATGCTCTAATAGAGGAAAGTAAATTTTTTTGGCCGAGTAAGTACATAGGTCTTGTGGTCACTTGCAGAAAACTTATGTTAATTGCGACAGAATGCAGGGTCAATTGCAAAAAAATTCCAATGATGTGGCAATAAAAGGATTGATTGTGGTAAGAATGTCTTGATTGAAATAAAATTTCATCAATTGTGGAAAAATTTTGTTAATTGCGGAAGCATGTGACAATTTTGAAAAAAAACTATTTGTAATTCTGAGATTTGTTTGATAAAATGAACTTTGGAACAATGTTTCTAGAATAGACTTATGTTGCAATCCTAGACACTCAACATGTTTGACTCATTTGATTTTTTAAAATTTTGGTTTTGCATTAAAAAATCACAGAAGAAAACACAATAGACACAATGTTTGTAGATCAAAGATGCACATGGTCAAAAAATAAACAATTAGTTTAATCTATGGTCAATTGGCTTCAAGATGTAATGATATAGGCCCAATGCTTTTGATGTTCCTCATCTCACACAATAATTGTCACGCTACTAGGACACCAAGATCCACAATGTAGGTGCTCATGTTTTTGCGTTTCCCAAGTATTTTTGTTGTGATAATGAAGATCTCTTTCATCAACATAATAACCTAGAACACGTATGTTGAGAATCTTGGGGGAAATTCTGCAACCCATTACGCTATAATAAGCCACTTAATTCAGAGGTGAACTAGGTGGTTCTTTAATTAACTAGGTTATAGTAGAGTCTATGACATCTATCCAATCAGTTTGTACGTGTGTGACTCACTTAAGAGCCTATTTGACCATCTTTTCTACTTAGGGATACTTCAGCCGATCAAGGCTATCATCAACACACCTCACCCAAGCTTGGATAGATATAAGATAGATCTTTGGCCCACATATTATTTATATACTCATCGAAAGGATTATTGGTTTGAGGTCATCCTCTAAGGAAGAGACACTTTCCCGAGACATGCCTCTCTAAGAAAATAAAAAGGTTTTTTTATTCTGACAGATTGTGCAAGCGCACCAAAGACTCAAAACACAAGATTAATCATATTAAGAACCAAAAGATCAAATGTGAGCTGAGCTACTATCCATACAAGCACTTGAGTTCAATTTTAAGCCCAAACCAAATGATATTTTCTTGTTCAGTTCTAAGTGCACCAATTTCAAAAGTTCTTTACCTTGTTCAGTTTTGTTAGGAATAAGGTGTCTCAACCTTGGATAATTCCTATTCTTATTATTTGTTTTGTAAAATGTATTTCTTGCAAATAATGTTGATGTGTCGGCATCTTGAATTGTGTGTAAGGAGATCATTGCTAAAATGGTTATGACGAATTCCTATGACACGTAAGAGCTATGTCAGGAAGATTCAATGACAGATGAAGACATGTGGCAACTGATAAATGTGAGTACTGTACACTCTTCCCCAATCGTGGGGTTCAGGGTTTCCTATTTTCTCAGAGAATGGTAAAACCCTAATACGGTTATCTTTGGGAGTAGCCCTAAAAAGTGAAGCGCATGATATATGAATTTTTTAGGGTTGCAAAGAGAAGTGATGCGAGTGTATTGTTGGAACGTTTTATGCGGCCGTGATTTGTCTTCAAGGGTTTTTTGAAATCTTCTGAAATAACTTGCATTGCAAGTGTGTTGTAAGCTGTAATAGTTTTGATCAATACATTGTGCAGGTTTTGGAGTGCTGGGGTTTTTTACCGTAAGGTTTTCCCCAGGGTATATCATTGTGTCATTCTCTATTTTCTATATGCATGGTATGTGGTTGCAATATCTCTGTTAAAGTAGTTAACAAATCTGAAATTGTAAGGGTTTAAAATAATTTGCATAATACTTTCCTATAGAGATTAGCGTAGGAAGCTGTTTCCGCACCTGAGTTTCCTTACAAGTGGTATCAGAGCTTGATCAACTTTTGATCCTA
>MU225370.1:745082-756477 GCA_018584345.1 Thuja plicata
CATTCTCTATTTTCTATATGCATGGTATGTGGTTGCAATATCTCTGTTAAAGTAGTTAACGAATCTGAAATTGTAAGGGTTTAAAATAATTTGCATAATACTTTCCTATAGAGATTAGCGTAGGAAGTTGTTTTCGCACCTGATTTTCCTTACAAGATTTAACCACATGTCAATTTTATGCGCCAATTTGAAAGATGAGATTGTGATGTTTGTGCATACACTTTTATTTTTGCAGCACCAAAACGAAAAATGATTTGATTTTATATTTAACAAAATTTAAGTTGCTTCCAAGTCACAAGCTGTCAAGAATTTGTTAGTACTGAAAAATCCTAGCAATCAAAACAAATGATATTAAGAAACACCTGGATTGTTAAGGTCATCAATACTCACGGTAACTTTATATTTAGCTGGAAAGAGCTTAAGATTATCGATATACCTGTTAAAGGGTTCAACTTGGTCTTCATTTATGCTTGCCAAGGCTACATTTCATTGTTGGTAGTAATGGGTGACTCTTCCTTTGAATTCTTTTTGTGACCTAAACCCTAGAATGTGCCTGATTATCTTTCTTTCCATTAGTCATTTGTTCAGTGATGATCCGATCTAATGGCCATCTTTTATAACACTTTTACTGTCTTTTTAACAAGTTTATACTTGAACTTATGGTTTTATATATATATATATATATTTTATGTATGAAAAGGACATAAGTAGGAAGGTAGATAGTATAAAGGCTATGGAAGTATGATGCTTGGAACTTATGATCTTACATGATAAAATGCAGAAGTAACATACCAAATGAATGATTCCTTTCCTATGCTATGTTTGTGGGTAGTTTCCTTCATGTAGCCACATGTCTTGCAAGAGCATTAATTAAGTTCAACACTTTCTTCTGAATATTAGTGATAAAGATATATACATATGTCAAAGATGGTATGTGTGCAATAATCCCTTTGTAGGAATCAATGGAGTAGTTCTAAAGACTAGCATTGTGGGTCTAAAGAAGTCAAGGTCGGTTGCTCTCACCATAGACCACAGGCTAAACCAGTCAAGAGCATGTGAGACAGGTGAAGCGTCATTGCAAGATCTCTACGGGAAGACTGGGTTAATACAGTTTCCTGTCGTATGCCGTGCACAAATCTAGTGCCATCGTGTGCTACATTCTTGGGCCATTTACTCATCAACTTCCATACTATGTTATGAGATATTTTGTATTGATTATGATCCTCATCTGATGGAGTGATCTTAGATTTATATTTTAGTGGTAGTTTTCCTTTAAATAAGTTGACTACTAAACTCTGGAGGTTGACAAATCAATTAGTTTTATGTAATCATTTTTTAATACAGTTGTAAAAGAAATACATACTTGCTGTTACATGTTATGTTCATGCTTTGCAATTAAATGAGATTTTCAGCTTTTCATCTTTGATTTTTATTCCATTCACTCTTTCCTGGGGGCCCACACAGAAGGTGAAGTATTTCATAGGTAGTAGGAACTAGTTTCAGAGTTATCAATAGGAATTAGTTTAGAGTTCATTCAAAGTATTTGGGACTCTCTTGCTCCTGCAACCATTAGTAATAGAACTATTGGTTATTCCTACAACATAAGGGAATAGTTGAGTTTACTTCTACAATGTGTTATTCTTCAAAGCTTTAGATTAATTTTCTCATTTTAGTTCCTACTTTATTATCTCTCCAAGTTTGTTAGTTTGAATAGGAAGTGATGACTTCTAATATAGATTAGAGAATATACTTTTCAGATGCTATTTGAACTTTATGTCCCTGGTTGACTATTCAATGAGTTCAACATACTATTTCTAGCATGATAACTAGCTTGTTTTGTTACAGAGTCATCGTCAAAAGGATGTATAATCCTTAGGTGCAAAGGTATTATAATGAGCAGTCATTTTTGGCACCACTGCCAGGGAATGGTGTCAATCTAATCTATCCTAGAGTCATTTTAGACTTAGTTTAGCATTTGTTTTATGCATAGGAGAAGAGATCATCTTGGGCATTTTATCCCTCATAATTATCAAGCTAGACCTCTTAAATTAGTTGTCAATATCTTCAATCCTGAAATCAAGGAACCCCAAGTTGTGAACAAAGAAGTTGAAGAACAATTTGAGAACGTGTTTGCTAATGCATTTGACCACTTAACATCATCATCATCCTCTGAAGATTCCTTGCACCTAGATGAACTTTTTGCTGAGCCAGAAGATTTACTACAGCAACTAGGGCCTCCTCCAAGGATGGCTCAACCAACCTTCCCTCTCCCCATTCCTCCTCAATAGGGAAACCAAAATTTGAAGAACATACCCTCTGCAGTAGTGCCCAAGTTCTATGACCTCATCACCGAAGACCCTGAGAGCTTCCTCTTCAAGTTTTACGTCATTTGCAGAAGCTACAACTATACAATTGATGCACATAAGCTCAAGTTGTTTCCATTTACTCTGAAGGAAGCTGCTCTGAGATGGTTTATGAGCCTCGATGCCAATGTTGTAGAAGATTGGGCTGCTATGAGCAACATATTTCTTTCCAAATATAAAGAGTACTATTAGGGGCATGACTTGAAAGGTGATGATATCTTCAAGATGACCCAGAAAGAGGATGAGACCCTAGAGGATTATGTCTCTAGGTCCATGTTCAATCTACAGCGTAACACTCAGCATCAATTTAATGAAGAATATCAGAAACACCTATTTCTCAAAGGTGTCAATAAAGGGAGCATTGAGGCTCTGGACCTGATGGCTGGTGGTGACATTACATTGAAAAATTGGAATGATATCAAGAATATCTACTTGAACTACTCCCGAGACACTATAAAGAAGGGTAGGGGAATCAGAGACCTACCACAAAAGTCTGTTGGCCCCGGGGTTTCAAAATTGGAGCTATCTAATCTTCTCTCTGACTTCAAGTAGGACATAATTAATGATATCTCTACTCAGATAGATACCATGCATGCAAGGAGAAAGAAAGAATATGTTGATGTGGTGCTAGATGAATATTGTTCACACTACCAAGAGAAGAAGAGGAGATACAAGTGTAAGACTGTTGCAAATTTGGAGAAATAGTATATGCCCACTGATTTCAAAGCCATTGATGAAAATGGAGAGGTGATCTATGTTCCCCAATGTAGGCCCTAGGCCCCAAGACCAGGTATGCAACAAGATCCTCTTCAAAATTTTAATAATAATAGTCAATGGTAGAATTTTTTGAATATGGGCACCCAAGGGTGGCAGCAACCCCATCCAAGGTGGCAGCAACCTTAGTAGGGTTGGCAATAGCCCCAGCCAGGTTGGCAGCAACCCTAGGAGGGTTGGCAACAACTCTAGTAGGGTTGCTAGCAACCACAGCAAGGTTGGCAGCAACCTCACCAAGGTTGGTAGCAACCTCAACAAGGGTGGAAGCAACCCAATCAATGGCCTAATCCATCTCAATAGGAAGCCCTAATGCCTCCTCTACAACAACAAGACCTAATACCTCCTCCTGCAACCGCTAATAACCCTCCTAAGAAAACACAACTGCCAGCACAACCTAATCCCAATCTCAATAGCAAGCTGACCACTCAACAGTAGAGCTATGTCTTAAATCGTATCCATCTGAGATCAGGGACCATGCCTCTATCACCTCAACCACCTATAATCACCAAGGTTGAAGAACTTCTTGTTGACCAAGAAGATGTACCTACTCCTGTAGCCAAAGCGCCCCCATTTCCCCAAAGGTTAGCCAATCAAGCTGAACCTATAGTAAACCACATAGTAGCAGACTTGCTTGACCAATTGAAACATATAAAAGTCAAAATACCTCTGCTAGATTCTATCAAGGATATCCCCATCTACACTAAATCCATACGGGAAGCATGCATAAAACAACTTGGTAGGAAGAAAAAGTATCCAAATAAAATTCATGTTGTCAGCCAGCTTTCTGATCTTATGTTAGAAAAGTTGACTATCCCCAAGTATTCTAATCCCAGGAGTCCTATGGTTAAAGTTACCATCCAAGGTATCCAAGTCCCAAATGCCCTAGTTGATTTGGGTGCATCCATAAATGTCATGACTAAGGAAGTACTATCCCATCTAAACATTGTCAGCCTCTGAGGTACGCCAACTATTTTGCAACTTGCTGATAGCTCTACTATTAAACCAGATGGGGTTATACAAGATGTCATAGTTACATTACATTCCTGGGAGTATCTAGTAGACTTTGTTGTTCTCTCACCAAAAGCTGATATGGGTGGGTATGCTCTCATTTTAGGCAGACCATGGTTAGCCACCGCTGATGCCTTCATAGCTTGCCAATCAGGGAAGATGACAATTTCCAGTGGAGTCCATACCAAAAACTTGACCCTCTACTCCCTTGCTCAACCTATGTTGCAAGATGGAGATGTCGTATGGCCAGAATTAGACGATCTTGATCTAGAAAACAACTCAATCCATCAGCCCATGGTCATTAATAGAGACCCATTTCTAACTACTAAAGAGGAAGATGTGATATTTCGATCAATTGTTACAAATAAATATGGTCGAAGTACTCAGTGGTGCTCATAGTCTAACTATATCTTGGAACCTATTTTTCCACCTCCACATACATGTTCATACTTTTTTTCCTCCTGCTTCCTTCATTCTTTATTTCCTCATGAAATGGTTTCTCTTCCAGTTGCCCAAATAACAATGGTAGACAAGGTGATTAAGGTGGAAATCAGTCTGGGTAAGCAGTTAAATATCAACAGTACTTTGACACCCTCTAACCAGAATGATATCCTAGGATTGCTATAGGAACATCAATAGGAATTTTCCTAGGATTACACTAACATGAGAGGATTAGATCCCAAACTTTGTACTCATATGATCTACATTAGCCTAGATTATAAACCGGTACACCAGCCTCAGCGGTGGGTTAATCCTGTGTTGCATGACATAGTCAAAATTGAACTTCAAAAGTTGCTAAACGCTGGCTTCATCTACCCCATTTCTAATAGCCAATAGGTTTTTACCTTGGTCATTGTGCCTAAGAAGGGGGGAAATGTAGAATCTATGTTGACTACTGGGAATTGAATACAGCCACTAAGAAGGATAATTTCCCATTGCCCTTTATTGATCAAGTCCTGGATAATTTGGCTGGCAAGAAATATTTTTCCTTCTTAGATAGTTTTAGTGGTTACAATTAGATTCAAATCACTCCAGAGGATCAGGAGAAAACCACTTTCACCTATCCCTGGGGGACCTTTGCATATTCTATCTTAGCATTCAGTTTGTGCAATGCTCCGGCCACTTTCCAGCAGGATGTGATTAGCATTTTCTCTGACATATCTATTGATTGTATGGAGATCTATATGGATGACTTCACAGCTTATGGGAACACTTTTGAAGAGGCAAAGCTCAATTTGGAGAGATTTCTCAAGAACTACTAGGACTACAATCTCTCTCTCAATAGTGAGAAATGCTTTATGATGATGGAGGAAGGTGTCATGTTGGGTCACTTTATTTCCTCACATGGCATCGAGGTAGACCCGACCAAGATTTTAGTAATCAGTACTCTAACCACATCGGAAAAGTAAAAGGATGTCTAAAGTTTCCTCGGCCATGCTAGATAATATAGAAGGTTTATCAAGGATTTTATCCAAATCGTAGCGCCCATCTATAATATGTTGAAGAAAGATTTAGATTTTTCTTGGAATACTGAGTGTGAAAAATCCTTTCTGCAGCTTAAGGAAGTTCTGACAACCACACCAGTGTTGTGCGGGCCCAATTGGGGATTGCCATTCCACATTCATATAGATGCCTTAGATTATTCTATAGGAGCAGTATTGGGCTAGCAAGAAGATACAATTGAACATGCCATTTATTTTATCAGCAAGAATCTACGAGGAACAGAACTCAATTATACAGTGACTGAAGAGGAGTTGCTTGCAGTCATTTATGCTCTGAATAAATTCAGGCATTATATTACTGGTTATTATATTTTTTTCCATACAGATCATTTAGCGATTTGGTACCTAATGAATAAGCTATCCATCTCAGGAATATTGGCTCATTGGTTTCTACTCATGCATGAATTTGACATCATAATTATCAACAAGCTAGGGAAAGCCAACATTGTTGCTGATTTTCTCTCTCGCTTGCATGTTCCCGATGATCCTACAACAATTGATGATATTTTTTCAGATGAAAATTTGTTCCTATTGAAAACACACAATCCTTGGTATGCTGACATTGCCAATTATCCCACAACGGGGTGGACGACGACTCACTTTTCTTCAAAAGAGCATAGTTTGTTGGCTGAGAAAAGTTTCAACTTTTCTTGGATTGTTGATTTCAAGTTTTACACTAGTCTTGACCAGGTTATGCGCCGATGCATACGAGAGGATGAGAATTATGATATCCTTTGAGCATGTCATGATGAGCCATGTGGAGGGAACTTTGCCTCCAAGTGGACAACATGTAAGATTTTAATCACTAGTTATTATTGGCCAACTCTTCACAAAGATGCAACACACTATACTAAGAAATGTGAATGGTGGCAGTGCATGGGGAGGGCTAATAAGATAGATGAAATGCCCCTACATCCTCAGGTGGTGGTCACACCCTTTTTTAAGTGGGGCATTGACTTTGTGGGGCCCATTGACCCATATTCTCATAGTAAGTCCGATATCATAGTCTGCACTGATTATGTCACCAAGTGGGCCGAAGCAAAACCAATGAAGCATCCTCGGGACAACAATGTTGCTAAATTATTGTATGAGGTCATCTTCACCCACTTTGGTGTTCCTAGGGAATTATTTTTTGATCAAGGGGCACAATTCACTTCCAACATTATAGCTACTCTGATGGAGGAATACAAAATTCACCATGGAAAGTCATCTCCTTATCATCCGCAGGCCAATGGTTAGGTTAAAGTCACTAACCGGGAATTGGAGGCCATTCTTACTAAGACTGTAGCTGTTCACAAGAAGGATTGGGAGGCCAGACTTCCTCAAGCACTATGGGACTACTGAACTACTTGGAAGTCTACTACAGGATTCATGCCGTTCCAATTAGTCTATGGTAAGACTGCCATGATGCTTGTCGAGTTTGAGCATAAGACATTGCGGATAGCATTGGAGCTCGACCTTGACCTCACTACAACATACAAGGAGTGATTTCTCACCTTGAATAGTCTAGATGAATGGAGGAATTCTTCTTTGTCTAACACTGAGTTGGTTTAGCATCAACATAAGCTTTGGCATGACCAGTTCATCAAAGACAAGCGGTTTGTTGTGGGTGATTGAGCCCTTCTCTATGACTCTCATTACCAGCATGCTCCTGGTAAGTTTCAAACCCATTGGTTAGGGCCATATGAGATTGTTGTTGTCTTTGTAAATGGTGTTGTTCAGTTATCTACAATGGATCCTGTTCGGTTTAAGTTACTAGTTAATGGTCATCGCTTGAAGTTGTATCACAAGCCTCAGAGTCACGCGGAGTTCCTGTAGTAATTCCAATATATTGATGATCACGTGACTCCTACAACAACTAAAAGAGGGCAAGTTGCTCATATTCATTCTTCACTTTAACCTATGTTTGCTTCACCCCATAATAAATACTTTCTTCCCGAAAGTACATTCTCTCTAATAAACACCTCACCTGACCTTCTCTCTCTTCCACCTTTTCCATTCCACCGTATCACTCCATCCAAGCATGTCTCATCGCTAGGTGCTCTTCATGCAACTCTTTCTAGGTTCATGGCATGATCTCTCATACATATTTTATTTTTATTTACTTTATTTAGGCGTTAGGTGTTATTTAATTAATTTCTCTTGTGAGACGTAGCATGGTGGGACCCGTGCCTTCAAATTAGTTGGGGGGAGGGGTTGTTTATTATTTGTTTATTGTTCCAATCATTTTAGAGCTTTATGGTATTTACTAACTGTCTTGTCACAATCTTTTCAAATCTTTCCAAATGGCTACTGATAAATATTTAATAAAGTTCGTAGCCTATGATTATGTCATCAATTGTAACTAAATTAAAAACTATTGGAGGATGAGTTGAAGTAATAAAAATTTAGGCATGACGTATTTGGCTGACAAACCTTTACATGTGCAAATGAATTATGAAAACTCATTTCTCTTAAATAGCTCTAATTCTGGGTACAAGTGTTCTCTAGTACTTGTTAATTTCTAAATTTCTGCACATTCAGTCTACAAAAGCTTTGAGTCTGCAACTGAATTCTCCATTTCAAGCTTCAGCATACGTTCTACAGGGTAGCATTTTGACAACAAAAGTTATGGGTGGGGATTTCCAAAGGCATGAGATGATTGATCACAGTGTTCTTTTAGTAGAAGCAACCACTTTTGAAAAATTCCGCAAAAGAGGATGGTTAGACTACTATCTGAGCCTCAATGGATTTAATGAATAAATCACTCTAGAATTTCTAAATACCTTATAGGGAGGGTTTGCAGTAGTAAAAGGTTTGAGAATTGGATTTTTAGAGGATATAGTGGCAGAAGTCACAACATTACCACAAGAAGGGGAAAGACGGTCAAAATATATCGATGTGCGCTCGGCTAGGGCACAATTTACTCTTCATGGTGACCCTCCTCTAGATATTGATAGAAAGTAGGGTACCTCAATAATCTCACTACCCTTGGATTACATTCAGCCGGCCACCTTCATCATTCAATATTTTACTTGCGAGGGCTGATATAAGTACCTTCATGGAGTACATTTCAAGATTCTCAGTGCTCTTCGCCATGACAATCGACCGGTGAGTTTACCTAGTTTCCTATTCAATATTATACAGAAGCAAGCTGCACTAGTTCAATCAGGGAAAATTTAGGCTATTTCATATCACTGTTTAATTAAATTTATCATAGAACGAGAATTGAATAAATAGTCAATAGGCACATGGGAGGAATTTTTACAAATGGATAATTTAGCACCTAGGATAGTCGGCCCTAGAGGCCAGGGTGTCGGGAGAAGGGAAAAAAGTGAAACATGAATTCATAAGGTTGTCTCAAGAGTTGATCCTAAAGCCTCCTCCTCCTCAAACCCAAGACCACCTAAGAGGAAGGCTTGTAAAGAAGGAACTCCTGTTGCCAATAAAAAGAGAAATAAACATAGAAAAGCCACTCTAGATCCTAAAGCATATCCTGTTGATGAGTCCCAGTCACCTCCAAAGGAAATCCAAAGAAAAACCCTAGAAGAGGAGGTGGTTAATTCTAAACCAAAAGCTAACAGTGAGAAGGAGGATAGTGTAGCTGAAAAAACCCTACCTAAAACTGAAGAGGAAACCATGGAAGGAAGCCCTGTAGCCACTAATAAAAGAAAATGCAAGAATCCTTTAAGTTCTATTCAAAATCCTACTAGGTGAAGCCCTCACCTTACCACCACGTCCACTATGACTATTGACCCACTTCCTCACACTATAGTTATTGAATCTTCCCCATCCATTGAACAACCTTCCCTTGAACTAATAGATCAGGAATTAGTAGAAATTGATACTGCTTCTGGGAAAGTAGACATGGATGTGGATGGTAATCCTGATGAGGAGAACGTAGTAGAAATAATGGGCATTAATGCAATTCCTTGTGTGGGAAAAGAGGAAGTCAAATTTGTAGGGACTGGTGATGTAGGGGAGGATGGACATTGTATAAGAAGTGGAGGTTGCAAAGCTGAGTGCTACACAGGAAATGGAAACTGAAGAAACTAGTGACATCTCTTAGAATCCTGAAAAAGAAAAGGATGTACCCACTATTGAGTACATTATTGTGGAAAGTGATGGAAATTTAGATAGTGGAGAAGGATTTTTTAATAGCTCTGATACACATGAAAACCTTGAGGATTCCATGGATAAATATCTGGATGACTCAGGAAGCTTTCCTTCTGACGAATTCTCTGTTCTTAACCAAGAGGTGATGGAGAACATAAAAGGAGAGGATAGAAATGAGGATGTGGATGCATTGGAAAATGCAATTGAGACTTTCCAAGTGAATAATTCATCTAGAACTCTTGTTGTATGGAAAGGAAATCATTTCCCATGACAAGATAAGGAAGAGAAACCACAGACTACACCTCCTCAGCCTAGAATGCCTGAATCTGTACCTAGGATTGCAAATGAATGGATTGACATCTTTCATCAAGGACCAATGCCACCAGTAGATTTATCTACCCCCTTAGCTGTAGGATTACACCTATATCAGTAGTTTTTGTGGGAAAAATCCCAATGGGGACTGGAAAAATAAAAATTGCAAAGAGTTATTGATGAGCAAGCTCATCAACTCAAATAGAAAATAGATCACATAGCAGTACTAGAAGAAAGGGTTCAAAATATAATCAAATTAATTCCTAAATAAATGGCATGTAGATCGCCATCCCCAATTTATGCCCTATTTTTAAGAGAACAATTTGTCAATTTCCAGATGACCAAGGTCATAGAGGGGTTGAATCCTTCAGTTACAACCCCACATGAGTTTTATGATGCTTTCCAATTGGCCCCTATGGGCATCAAAAAATTGTTGTGTGAATTATACTTGCACAACATTGCTGTACCCAATGATCAGGAGTGGAACTCTCTTTTGTATGTAGGGGGTGTGTAGTTAAGGGCAGTAATGTCCTGTGTTCAAAATGAAATAAGCAAAGAGCATCAAGCTCTACCATATAGAAAATAGGAGATAGACACACCATTAATGATCATACTAGAGACACAAGATTCTAGGAGAACCTATCTTGATTGGATTTTGATAACTCTCAATCCAAGTGGAGCCAATAAAGTTAAACCAGTTAGGGAATAGGCATACTCAGATTGGGAGAAGCATTCAGCCCAAAATATTGGTGATGCAATTTCAACATGTCAGCACAAGTGGATGGGAATGTCACATAATTTAAAGATCAGGGTACCACAATCCCCTTAGAGCTTAATTCTTGCTACTCAGAGTGCTCCATGATATGTATTAATGGGAAAAACACTGTAGAACTATTGGATTCCACTGTCGTTCCAACCACCTCTGTTCCTGCAGCCGTTGATGGTAGCGAATGAAACAGTAGAGGATTATGGCACAACACGGGAAGAGAAGCAGTGGGAAAGGCTAAGAAACACTCATGGATACTTCAACCATTTGGCTAATGAATCAGGAGAAAGCACTGCCAGTGACTCAAGGGTATGAGATTGAGTTTAGAACTTCATGATTTCTAGGGACCAGCAATAGCTTAGTTGGGGGGAATTATGAGTCGATCTAATGGCCACATTTTATAACACTTTTACTATCTTTTTAACAAGTTTATACTTGAACTTATGGTTTTTTATATATATTTTATGTATGAAAAGGACATAAGTAGGAAGGTAGATAGTAAAAAGGCTATGGAAGTATGATGCTTGGAACTTATGATCTTACATGATAAAATGCAGAAGTAACATACCAAATGA
>MU225370.1:813818-840833 GCA_018584345.1 Thuja plicata
TGTTGCATAGCAACATTTTACATCTTTTGACAACTTACACTTTTTAAGTGTTTTCTCCACCAATCTACCTTATCTAACCTTAGTTAGACCACCTAGGGTACCTAAGGACCCTAAAAAATTCTATGACCTCATCCTAACATTTGATGACATCATCAAGTACACCACATTAAATGGAGCCAAAAAGAGATATTTACACAAGAAAAGAAGCACAAAATGAAAACTACCTAAACTACTCTTGGTCAACATGACCTTATATAATTACATTGCCCTACTAGAGGGTCTTACACACACTAGCACACAAAAATGAAAAGAGACTACCATATTTTCTTGGCATCTCTAGGGTGCTCCTGCACCATTTAGATTTCCAATCACTCCAACGGACTTTCATAGACAATTAATTGAGATAAGAAGACAGGAACGTGAGCCAATTGGTGCCTTTAACAATAGATTTTAGAGGGCCTATTCAATATTGTGTGGTCCCTAACACATGGTTGATGATTCAACATGACCTATTTATTATGCCACTCTAGATTTCTTCACTTCCATGTTTGTCCAAAATACTCATCCACCTGCTGCAAATTTGATTCAAGCTTATGCAGAGGCCGAGAGAGAAAGTCTATAGTCACCAGCAACTACTACTGGAGCACCAAATTTATTTAGGAATCTTAAATCTTTGAATCAAGGAACAATGAACCACACACCTTCTCTTAATCATGTTCATGATACTTCTAATCAATTAGTGCCACATCAAAGGGACCTTATGTCTCTGGCAATGCTAGCCCAACCTATGTATCTGCAGAACATGACAAATTTGACAAGGACTCAAGAAGAAAGAGATAAGATGAGGGAAAAAGTGAATTTAAATCATGAGAAGAGGAAGATGTGATGTTTTGAAGAGAGAGAAAGAGAATTTTTGGAGAGAAAATGTATTTCTAGAGATAAATTTCCAAAGAGTTTGAAGAATCAAAGGAGGCATGAGAATGTTAAAGAGAGAGGATTTTTTTTTTGAAGAGAGAAAATATGAAAGATTATTTTATGAGATTCTTGTGTTGATAATTTCATTTTGCAGGGGGAATAATTTCACTCTTGCGTGATCAAGGATGAAATTAAAATACCAGAACTCCAATTGCAGTGTTGAAGTCGTCGAAGTTTCAAATGACCCAATTCAAGGAATTCAAGGTTTAGGACTTTAAAAGATCAAATTGAATTCTAGAAATCCAAAGCATGGCCAATGGAGGTTCTATATGAAGAAACTCCATAATGACATAATCATTAATGAAGGATTCCAATCCATAAATGTCTAAGAAAGTACATGGAAGTATGGAAATGTTCAAGCATAGTTAGTTTCAAAAGGAGTATTCTAAGTTGTATGTGGGTTACAAAATGATGTAGTTAGAAAATAATCAAGCCTACATGACACCTAGTATGCTAACATGGTGCTTATTCATCTTCACAAGCTTGTCAAAGATCCCTAGGTCAAATTTCATTGTATTTAAGGAACAAAATCAAGCATGGGCTATTCCTAGCAAAGGAGCATTTAATGCATAGTGGGAATTCAATTCGACCAACTCTCCTGCTTGATGAACATGCATATTGGATATTTATTTCCCACTAAAAATGTGGTCTCTCTTCTATTTGGTTGGTTTGGACCCATAAATTTAATGTAGATTATATCTTCTTTCCCTAACCCTAATTAGGGATGAGGTGACTATTAATCTCTAAGGTTTTGTTGATTATTTAGTGTCCACAATTAGTCACTTATTCAAGAAGTTTTGGTCGGCTACCACTGCGGCTGAGCTAAAACAATATAGGTTGAGCCACCCAAAAATTCATTGTTGAGCATAATAGATCATACATGCTGAGCTACCCGAAAAGTTTGTGCTGAGAAATATGAGAGTTAAGTGCCAAGAAAGACAGTTTTGACATACTTGTCAGAAATGTCACAAACTTTAAGGTAAAATGTTTTGGCTGACTTATGATAGTTTTGGGCCGACATATGTGACATTTAATATTCTCTATGGAGTTAATTATGCATTTAATTCTTTTATCCTATGTGTGGCATGAAGGAAATCAGAAAATTGGAATGCCTTGGAGGCATAAGTTTTAGATCTTGGTTGTTGATCTAAGTCTCATTGCCAGATTCATAAAGATATATAAGATTGATTCTTACCCTAATTTTATATGAAGAGTAGAAGGGTGTGTATTCATTAGAGATGTTTAGAGGGTTATTTTGTGAAGGAAGTATAGATCTTGAAGAGTGATAGAGTAGTGAACAACATAGTAAAGATATAGCAGATTATAAGATCAGAAAAAAGTATTATAAAGAGGAGATTCATTATCAGCATCAAGTGCACATCGAAGGATCAGTACTTGAGACATTCTAACAAGTGTACTAGGTGAAATCTCTTAACAAAGTGGTTCTAGCACACCTTACTAAATCTCTTAGCAGAGTGCTTACTTTACTGTAAGTTTAAATCCTTTCACAAGGTAGATTGTAATGATCTAAAGCTCTTAATTACCGGGTATACCTTTAACCAGGTAGATTTCATATTGTAATCAAAATTTTGTAGCCCTAACCAGCACACTTTATTGTTGCAGTAGTGAGAAATTTGTGGGTTTCAGCCCCACCCCATTTTACCTATTTGGGTTTCTAGGTTACCAAATTTTGTGTATTATGTTATTCATTTAGTGTCATGGATGCTACTAGATGTTAGATCAATTACATATTTATATGTTTGTGGATCAGTTTGTTTTAAAGTGATTAAAGTTCAAGATCTGATTCACCCCCCCTCTCACTATATTTCTTTCCCAATATTGTATTTCCAACAATTGGTATCAGAGCTAAGTTCTCCTATAAGAAGTTTTAATCAGCTTGAGAGTACATATATGGAGATGGAGATTTACAAATTGGGTAAAGTCATTGAGAATCAGAAGATTGAAATTCAGCTAGCTTTACATCAGCTTGAGACAGCTAGACAAGAATTGAAGAAGTCATTGACATCTATGAAAGATTTGGCCAAACAAATGAATGATACTATTTATCAGGAAGAAGACACTTCAAATCTATTTTAGAATGGAGATTCTACTAAGAGTGATGTAATAAATTGAAAATCTACTGGAAAGGAATAATGCACTATGTGAAGAAGTCAGGAACCTGAATAGAGACCAAGAAATGTAGACAGTAAGACTATGCGAAGTAGTCGAACAAAAGAAGAAAGTTGAAGATGACAAAGATATCAAGGAAGAAGATAAAAGAATGATGATTGACAGACTTGATGAAAGGAGACATGATGTACAAATGATGACAAATAATCAGGTTGACATGGCAAGTCAACTGCTACTTGCAAATCAGGAGATCAATAGGAAAGACATGGAAATAATGAATCTGAGATCTGAAAACAATCAACTTAAGGATGAATTGGGATCTAAGAAAGAATTGAATGAAAGGTTGAATAAACCTAATGAAGCTTTGACTCATTTTGAGAACTTGATGGAAGCATCAAGGAGATCAAAAGATTCTACTTGATTAGGTCATACTAAACAAAAGACATCTACTGAGAAAGGAGAATCATCTAAGAATGGTGAAAAAATAATTCAAAGTCAAAGAACAACAAACCTGTATGCCATCACTATGGAAAATCAGGACATACAGCAAACATCTGCCAAAGAAAGAATGGTAAGTCCAATCCTAAACCCAAGTTTAATGGTTATTTCTTTAACTGTAAGAATTTTGGACATAAAGCACACAAATGTTGGGCCAAGGAAAATGATGCACCTTCCATATCAAGAATCAATGGATACTGTTACAACTATCAAAAATTTGGACATAAGGCATAAGATTGCAGATCAAATGCTAAACAACAGTGGACATCAAAGGCACAAACTAAATCACCAAGAAAAGGAAACACTTACAATTGGGATTAGAACACAAGGAAAAGTTGTCATTACTGTGAAGAGTATGGACATGCACCCAAAGACTACATAAAGAATCATTTTAGAGGAAGATCTAAAAGTTTGATGAATGGAAGCCTAGTTTGTTCTAGTTGTTTAAAAATTGGTCATACTAAGAGAGAGTGCAAGACAAGAGTACCTGCTCCTACTATTGAGTAAATTAGAGCACAGATGAACCAAACATGGGTAAGGAAAACATAATTGAGTAGCAGTGAAACTACTAAAGCTGAGGTCACCCAATCCAATAGATCAAGTGATCGCACCATCTCAAACTAAGAAAAAGTGGTATATAAGGAACTGTAATTAAATTTCATATGTTACATCAGTTCCTAACATATGCTATGCCAAAGTCCATATCTACATATGATAAGATGCATCAAGACATATTTTAAAAGATAAAGTACCGAGCAAAGTCACTTAAACACTAGAGATGCCGAGCATCAGTATTATACTAAGACCGAGCTCGTCGGCATATGTGCTGAGGTAGTTTGGGTTGCGACTGAGAGATTGTTGGAGTTGGCCCAAGACAACTATTTTGCACTAACTCCAATGGATAGAACATTTATTGTAAACCTACCTTGAAGCCTATAAAGGAATGAACCATTCGTGATCTATTTCACCTTGCAATTTGAGATTTCTTGAAGTGTTGAAGCATTGGTGAACTTGATTTGAGTAGAGATTTTCAAATAATTCTATAGCATGTCATAGGCCATCCAAAAAAAGTGTGAGCTTCGATAGTTTCCGAGGTACTCTATTTCATCTTTGAAACCCTTTTATCTTGAAATCATGGCCACTAGTTCATCATCACTAGTTAAGGGAATGGAGAAGCAATTGAGAGAAGTTCAATTGGTGACGAGCGACATCTGTGTGCCTCCCAATTTTCAAGCCATTCCCGAGAATTCTATCAAGGGTGATCTTACTAGAGCCCTATCTTCAATCCCTCTGAAGGTACTTATGATTCATGACACTAGGGCATGTTACATATGTAAAATCAGTGAAGTTGGAGACCACGAGCTGAGGGAATCCTACAGGAAACTATGTATAGATAGAGCCCTAAAACTTGAACACAATCATATAGTCGAGTGAGGGTTAACTCGAGCCCTAGAGTTTCTAATGAATTTTAGGGATGAATGGATCAAAATTGTTCTTAGCAGGGTACATGATATGAGAATTTGGTTGCATAATGGACCAGTAAAGATTACAAAGGATAGCATACGTCATGTAACTGGTTACCCTACTATCAATGGGAAAAGGACCATGAAATGTCAGAGTAAAGAAGATATAGAGAAGGTCACTAAAGCCATCTAGAACAATAACATGATCTAGGCCATCGGTTATTATTTCAATCTGGGATGTTCATTGTAATCATGGACCTATATAAACGCCTCATTTCTCATTTGTAAGGGAGTAAATTTTGAGATTGTTGCTAAAGAGCTACTGAGATAATAAAGTTTTCATTGTTGGTTTCATGGTGAATACGTGATGTGTTCTAGTGCCTGCTTGTTTTTTTATTCCCTCAATTAGTTATATTAGTTGGATAATGTTAGAGGTACTGTTGTGATGGAAATGATAAATCTGATGGTGTTTTGATGAGTTCCTTTGGTTCATATTTTTTACGTTTTACTGATTGTAAATAATTGTGCAAAGTTATCTTGAACCTCATTCATGCATATGCTTAACTTTCGTCATTCACATATATTGTTCTTAATGACGATGTCTGTGGTGGTGTGAAAATCCTCTACATAAACCTTGAAGATTACAATGTTTCTCATGAAATTGTAGTATAACTTGGCAAAGTGAAACCTGGTTATTAGCAATTTTCCACCAAAGTATTGACCATTTCTATCATTTCCCCTAGGAGAAGATTAAAATTTATGAACCCTACTTCCTTTTTCTTTTCACATATTATGAAAATTCCAAAAATGTATTTATTTGCAAATCTTTCTAAGCCTGAAAAGGTAAGGCCCCTTGTGATATTCAGCAAATCACATTCACCCCAGAGCTTATCCATGGTCAAGACCTAACATGAAAGGAACCTTGGAATGACCTATATGATCTTCTCACAATCTTAGCATATACCAAACTTTGATAAAGAGAGGATAATATATCTCAGTATTTTGTTCTACTATTTGGTGAGTCATAAAACACACATCAATAGAAACTGGCGCTAGAAGGAAGGATGAATTAAAATTGATTCTCTGAGAAATTGAGAAAACTAGATCATTAGTGTTGTGAAAACCCTCCATCATCGCGCCATCAATTGAAAATGGTGCTAGAAGGAAGGCATCAACATCAAATTGTTCATTTTACAATCCAAACTATCAAGTGAAGAAATCCCATAAGCTGGAAATTGTATGAGCTTTCAAAAATCAAATCAAAGATATGTTAGATCTCTCAAAAGTGAAAAAATCTTTAAAAAAAAAATGAAAAATACAAAAGCCAAAAAAATCAAAAAGAAAAAATCAAAATTAAAAAATATTGATGGAGGAGCAACTATTTCATATATCTTGCCATAAATATAGTCTCCTAGTGGATATAGTTCAGATTCAAGAGGATTTGAATGCATAGTTGTACCCTGGGAATTTGTCTCAGTTTCTCATACTAGGGAGGTGTTGAATTCATGAGACTACCAAGCATGTGGAGATGAATTTCTTGACCTTCTTGTTGAGGATAGTGCTTGTGTTGCAAGGGAATATTTTATTTTAGGATGTTCCAAAGCCAGAATTGTGTATAACGTCCAATGATGATTACAAGTGAAATGATTCTTTCTCAAGGTTCAAGTTGAGAATTTAGAATGAGTTTGAGATTGGTAATATACAACTCAAAGGTGTGTTTCTTCCCCGCTCATGTGGGATTCACAATGCACCTCACTCAGAATTCACTTGTCTAATTTGTGGAGAAGCCATCAATCAAGTTATCTATCATCCTAGATTATTAGAATTAACATGGAAATGCATCTGAAATGAGCATCTCAATCCTACAAAAAAAGAACAAATCATTGCAATTTCATCAGATTATGGAGGAAGAAAATTAGAAGAAGATGGTACAATCAAATCAAGCATTCTAGCTGACGAAGATTGTTCCTACATCACATTTGAAGAAGAAGTTGTTGGAGTCAATATAAAATAATCCATAGAAGACCTTCAGGAAATGACAAGTCGTATTCAACACTTGGAAGCATTAGACCATGAGGATCAAATGGTTATTCCAAGTGAAGAAAGACAACCACATGACAAAGAAAATTGTTCTACTAAGTCTCATGAAGGAGAAAATTTTGATCAATGTTTGACCTTGCAAAAAAAGGAATTCCCAAAAGAATAAATCCTTAACAAGGAAGTCCATTCACATATTGCTAATATGCAGTAACTGTTGAGTTCCTTCGAACAAGATAAAATATCATATTTTAGACTGGCCACTATGATGCAAGCAAAATTGGACAACCAAATCAAATTGGTGCTAGGTCCACCACTCAAGAACCAAGGAGATATTTTAGAAGAGATTGCATAAGAATAAATACTAGGCAGTGAGAAGATTGATATAATAGAAGAAGAATATGAAGAGCCATTTGTGTTGGTGGTACACCCATCACTGAAGAAACAAGAAGAAATAGTGGGTGAAATGTTCCATATTTCAAAATTTCTAGTTGAATCACATCACATAATCCTTCTATGGAGTGTGAAGATGATAAACATATCTCAAGTGTGAGCAGGATGATTCATCACCAGCTTCATCCTCTAGATACAATATATGAAAACACACATGAATTCTGGCTCGAGAATGAAGATGCCAAGGTAGTCTCTTTCCTTACTTTTAATTTTGAATGTTATGAATTTTATTACCGAAATTTAGGAAGAACAACTTGTTTATGGCTTAATCATGATCCCGAGGAGTTACCCCAGTACTAATATTTCCTGAGGATTTTAGTGAGTATGATATTTGTGTTGTGAAGGATTACTTTTCAGAGTTTAAGGATTAATTCACAAGAATTAAAACTATGACCAATACCATGTTGCTCGTGCACATCTTGAGGAATCATGTTAGGAGTTGTGTATATTTCAATTTTTTGAGTTTTGTTCTTTCAAAGTTTTTGTTTTTGTAGAGTATGTTTCCTTTTATTTTTGGTTTTCTTCGGAGGGTTCCCATTTTGTGAGAAAGGTGATGCAACTCAAGAACACTCTAGCACCTATAATTAGTTATGTTTAGTCCATTTCTTGGATAACTATTTGTGAAGTGCTTTATAATCCAAGGTTTTTTCTTTTTTAGCTTTATCATTTGGTTAGGACATGTCCTCAACTTGGAAGTTTAAGCATTTTTTGTGTCATAACATCAGGATTCCATGATTACTATATCATTTCACACCTAATGAGTACTTATTGGGAATTTATTACTCACCAAAATAGTAGAACAAAATACCAAGATATCTTATCCTCTCTTGATCAAAGTTCTGTATATGCTAAGATTGTGAAAAGATTATATAGGTTACTCCAAGGTTCCTTCCATGTCAGGTCTTGACCATTGCTAAGCTCGGTGATAAATGTGATTTGTTGAATAGCACAAGGGGCCTTACGTTTTCAGTCTTAGAAATATTTGCAATGAAAAATATTTTTGTGATTTTTAGAATATGCAAGAATTAAAAGGAAGTAGGGTTCATAAATTTTAATCTAATCTGAAGGGAAATGATAGCAATGGTCAATACTTCAGTGGGAAAATTCCCAATAACTAGGTTTCACTTCACCAAGTTATACTACAACTACACGAGAACCAGTGCAATATTCAAGGTTTATGCTGTGGATTTTCATACCACCACAGACAAGATCATGAAGAATAATGTACATGAATGACATAAGTTAAGCATATGCATGAATGAGGTTTACAATAACTTTTCACAATGATTTAGAATCAGTAAAACGTCAAAATTATGAACCAAAGGAACTCATCAAAACACCATCATATTTATCATTTCTTTCACAACACTTCCTCTAACATTATCCAAAAAATCTAAACTAAATGAGGGAATTATGAAACCAAGCAAGCACTAAAACACATCAATTATTCACCATGAAACCAACAATGAAAATTTATTGTCTCAGTAGCTCTTTAGAAACAATCTCAAAATTTTCCCCTTTCCAAATGAGAAATGAGGCCTTTATATAGGTCCATGATTACAATGAATGACCTAGATTGAAACAATAATTGATGGCCTAGATCATGTCACTTGAGCTCTAATTAGGGTTAGGGAAAGAAGACAAAATCTACATTAAATTTATGATTCCACACAAATAAAATAGAAGAGAGATCACATTCATAGTGGGAAATAAATATCCACTATGCATGTTCATCTAGCAGGAAAGTGGGGCGAAATGAATGTCCATTATGCATTAAATGCTCCTTTTATAGGAATAACATGTTCTTGATTTTGTTCCTTAAATGCAATGAACTTTTACTTGGGGATCTTTGACTAGTTGGTGAAGATTTTTCTATTTTTCAAGATCTTCACAATGTGTGTTTTATTTTCAAATTTTCAAGATTTTGGAATTTTCAAATATTTTAGAATTTTCCAAGATTTCAAGATTCTGGAGAGGTCATGGATTTTTATTTGGAAGGAAAAATAGCTACGTGTTGGAAATTTTTCCTTCATGGAAGGAAAAATAGCTTTGTGCTCGAAACTTTCTCTTTCATGGAAGGAAAAAGGGCTAAGTGATGGAAATTTTCTCTTTCATGAAAAAAAATGGCAAAGTGTTGGAAAATTTATCCTCCATGAAAGGAAAAGTGCCTAAGTGTTAAAAATCTTGGAATATTCCAAAGTTCAAAAATCTTGGAATTCGTGGGAAAATTCCAAAATATTGAAAAAATGGGAATCCTTGGAAAATAAAGAAAAAAGAGGGACAAAGTGAATTCAAAGCATGAGAAGAGGAAGGTGTGAAGTTTTGAATAGAGACAAAGAGAGTTTTTAGAGAGAAAATGTCTTTCTAGAGAAATAAATTTGCAAAGAGTTTGAAGAATCAAAGGAGGCATGAGAATGTTAGAGAGAGGATTTTGTTTTGAAGAGAAAAAATATGAAAGAATTTTTATGAGATACTTATGTCGATTATTTCATTTTTTAGGGGGAATAATTTCACTCTTTCATGATAAAGGATGACATTTAAATTTGATAACTCCAACTGTAGTGTTGAAGGCGTCCAAGTTTCAAATGACCGAATTCAAGGCATTCAAGGTTTAGGACTTTAAATGATCAAATTCAATCAAGAAATCCAAGAGCATGGCCAACGAAGGTTGTATGTGAAGAAATTCTAGATGACATAATCAAGAATGAAGGATTCAAATCCACAAACTTCCAAGAAAGTACATGGAAGGATGGAAATCTTCAAGCATAAATAGTTTCAAAAGGAGTATTGTAAGTTGGATGTGGGCTACAAAATGATGCAGTTAGAAAAAAGTCAAGCCTACATGACACCCATTATGATGATATGGTGCCTAGTCATCTTCACCAACTGGTCAAAGATCCCCAAGTCATAGTTCATTGCATTTAAGGAACAAAATCAAGCATAGGCTATTCCTAGCAAAGGAGAATTTAATGCTAAATGGGCATTCATTTCGCCCCACTCTCCTACTAGATGAACATGCATATTAGAAATTTATTGCCCACTATGAATGTGGTCTCTCTTCTTTTTGGTTTGTGTGGACCTTTAAATTTAATGTAGATTCTCTCTTCTTTCCCTAACCCTAATTGGAGCTATGGTGACATGATCTAGGCCATTTGTTATTGTTTCAATCTAGGTGATTCATTGTAATCCTGGATCTATATAAAGGTGTCACTTCTCATTTGTAAGGGAGAAAATTTTGAGATTGTTGCCAAAGAGCTACTGAGAGAATAAAGTTTTCATTGTTAATTTCATGGTGAATACTTGATGTGTTTTTGTGCTTACTTGGTTCCCTCATTTAGTTTGGATTAGTTGGATAATGTTAGATGAAGTGTTGTGATGGCATTGATAAATATGATGGTGTTTTTTTGAGTTCCTTTAGTTCATACTTTTGACATTTTACTGATTGTAAATCATTATGCAAATTTAGCCTGAACCTCATTCATGCATATACTTAACTTCTCTCATTTGTGTTATTCTTCTTCATGATGGTGTCCGTGGTAGTATGAAAATCATCTACATAAACCTTGAAGATTGCATCGGTTCTCATGTAGTTGTAGTATAACTTGACAAATCGAAACCTCATTATTGGGAATTTGTCCACCGAATTATTGACCATTGCTATCATTTTCCTTAGGAATAGATTAAAATTTTTGAACCCTACTTCATTTTTATTTTCTAATATTCTGGAAGTTCCAATAAGGTATTTCATTGCAAATATTTCTTAGACTAAAAATGTAAGGCCCCTTGTGATATTCAGCAAATTACATTTACCACCTAGCTTATCCATGGTCAAGACCTGACACGAAAGGAACCTTGGAGTGACCTATATGATCTTCTTGCAATCTTAGCATATACAAAACTTTGATCAAGAGAGGATAAGATATCTCGATATTTTGTTCTACTATTTCGCGAGTCATAAAACACACATGAACATAAAATGGTGCTAGAAGGAGGTCTGAATTAAAATTGATTCTTGGATAAATTTAAAAAACCAGATCATTGATGTTGTGCAAACCCTCCATCATCACGCCATCAACAAAAACTAGCTCTAGAAAAAGGGCCTGAACATCAAATTGTTCATTTCATAATCAGAACCATCAAGTGAAGAAATCCCATTGGCTACAAATTATATGAGCTTTCCAACATCAAATTAGAGATATGTTAGATCTCTCAAAAGTGAAAATATCTATTTAAAAAAAGTGAAAAATCCAAAAGAAAAAAAAAATCAAAAAGAAAAACTCCAAATTAAAAAATCTCGATGGAGGAGCAACCATTTCATATATCTTTCCATCAATACAACCTCCTAGTGGATATAGTTCAGATTCAAGAGGATTTGAACGCATAGTTGTGCCTAAGGAATTTGTCTCAGTTTTTCATACTAGGGAGGTGTCGAATTCATGAGACTAACAAGCATGAGGAGATGCATTTTGTGACCTTCTTGTTGAGGATAGAGCTAGTGTTGCAAGGGAAGATTTTTTTTTGGGATGTTCTGAAGCCGGAGTTGTGCATAGGATCTGATGATAATTACAATGTAAGTGATTCTTTCTCAAGGTTCAAGTTGAGAATTCGAAATCAGTTTGAGATTGATAATATATGACTCAAAGGCATGTTGCATCCCCTCTGGTGTTGGATTCACAATGCACCTCAATCAGAATGCACTTGCCTAATTTTTGGAGAAGTCATAAGTCAAGTTATATATCATCTTAAATTATTAGAATTAGCATGGAAATGCATCCAAAATGAGCATCTCAATCCTACAACAAAAGAACAAATCATTGCAAAATCTTCATATTATGGAGGAACAAAATTAGAATAAAATGGTACAATCAAATCAAGCATTTGAGCTGACGAATATTGTTCCTACATCACACCTAAAGAATAAGTTGTTGGAGTCAAGATCAAAGAAGCTATAGAAGACCTTCAGGAAATGAAAAGTCATATTCAATGCCTGGAAGCATCAAAAAATGAGGATCAATGGTTATTTTAATTGAAGAAAGACAACCATTTGACAGAGAAAATCAATCTAGTAACTCTCATGAAGGATAAAATTTTGATCAAAGTTTGATCTTGCAACACAAGGAGTTTCCAAAAGGATAAATCCTTAACAAGGAAGTCCATTCACATATTGCTAAGATGTAGGAACTGTTGAGTGCCTTCGAACAAGATGAAATATTAGATTATGGAATGACCACCACGATGTAAGAAAAATTAGACAACCAATTCAAATTGGTGCTAGGTCCTCTACTCAAGATCCAAGGAGATATTTTAGAAGAGATTGTACAAGAAGAAATACTAGGTGATGAGAAGATTGCTATAATAAAAGAAGAATATGAAGAGCCATTTGGGTTGGTGATACACCCATCACTGAAGAAACAAGACAAAATAGTGGGTGAAATGTTCCATATTTCCAAATTTCTTGTTGAATCATGTCACAACAAGCTTTCTATGGAGTGTGAAGGTGATTAACATATCTCAAGTGTGAGCAGGATGGGTCATCACCAGCTTCATCCTCCAGATTCAATATATGACAACACATGAGAATTCTTGCTCGAGAATGAAGATGACAAGGTTGTCTCTTTCCTTACTCTTAATTCTGAATGTTATGAATTTGAATACAAAAATTTATGAAGAAAAACATGTTTATGGAGTAATCATGATCCCGAGGAGTTACCCCAGTTACTAATCTTTCTTGAGTATTTTATTCAATTTGAGATTTGTGTTGTGAAGGATTAATTTTTAGAGTTTAAGGATGAATTTGCAAGAATTCAAACTATGACCAGTACCATGTTTCTACTACACCTCTTGAGGAATCATGTTACAAGTTGTGTATATTTAAATTTTTTGAGTTTTGTTTATTCAAAGTTTTTGTTTTGTTAGAGTATGTTTCCTTTTAGTTTTGGTTTTCTTTGGAGGGTTCCCATATTGTGAGAAAGGTGGTGCAGCTCAAGAACACTCTAGCACCTATAATTGTGTTTTGTCCATTTCTTGGATTACTATTTGTCAAGTGCTTTAGAATCCAAGGTTTTTATTTTTTAGCTTGATCATTTGGTTAGGATGTGTCCTCGACTTGGAAGTTTAATCATTTATTGTGTCATAAAATTAGGATTCCCTGATTATTATATCATTTCACACCTAATCAGTTGCTCTTAGTCATTTAAGATTCTTTGGGAGAAGTCATGACATGTGAAAATTTTGAAATCTTGCTTTAGTGCCACTGTAATTCCCTAACCCATAGTGAGCTTCACTCCTCACAAGCCAAGAAAAATGAAAGAAATGCAATATCAAAAGAGAGAAAGAGGAAAGAAAAGAAAATTAAGATTGAATGATTGGCTTTGGGATTATGTGGACATATCTATAGGTGTTCAAAAGAATAATTTGTCGAAAGTAGAATTATCTTTGTGAGATTACAACGATAACCTCGTCGGGGCTATGGATGCATGACTAGCAGCAAGGCAATGTCCATGATGCTTTTGGAGTTAAGAGGAATGTATAACTTGTCATGACTAATATTACAGATTCTTAGTGCTCTTGTTGAGTGGGAATTAATGCATTTTCAAACACCTAGGTAAACACAGAGGAAGAGTGTGCAATCCAATACTTTATTTTCTCCCTTTTTGAGTCTTCTTCCTAGTATTTTGATCGCTTAGAAGAAATTTTCTGAATGTTTCTAGTATAGAGAAACTTTTATCCTTGAAATGTTCAAGAAAATTTATTTGAATTGGTGCTAGATGTTGTAACCTTTTCACACATCACCCCACTACAAATGGGGACCCCCCTCTTTTTTTGTTGGCCTATTTTTTTCGCTTTTATTCTTGGTATTTTTTGGCTTAGTCCCCTAAGGTTCCCCGTGCTTTGATGTGAGAATTGGTAAAATTTGGCCAAGTCTAGAAAAGTGTTGTCCACCTGACTCCTAGAATGGAAACTATGTGTTTGTCTGTCAATCAGGTCAAGTGTGAATGAGAATTAATCTTTCAAAAAGAGAATGTAAGTGAAATTTTGAATGTCTTGACATACTTGCCATTTTTGGAAATTTATTTTTTTAGTCTGTCTATTTTTAGTATGTCTATTTTTAGTAAGTTTCACTATGTCCCAAAATGACTTAATTTTGAGTTTGGAAGTACTTACTATTTTTAGCAGTGTCTATTTTTAGTAAGTCTATTTTTAGTAAATTTCTTTGCCTCCTGGATTGGCCTTACTTTGACTTTGGAACAACTTACTATTTTTATAAATTCTATATATATATATATAATACCTTTAAGAAGATAAGCTAGGAGGTAACAAAAATAGTCTAGAAACATACATGCCAGGTGTATTGGGTACCACTCTTATGTGGCTATATTAGATTGTACATAAAAGGAAACAACCATATAGAGAAAAAGTCAAAGACTTCTCAATTTTGAGTAAAATGTTTGGGGAACAAGAGCCCTCTATATAATTGAGGAAGATCCTGACTATTGCCCTATCTCTATATTGGTGGGAAAAAAGTTCCACTGCTTATTTGTACATCAGAACAAGGGCCATCCTGAACCCCCGGGAAACCCCCTACAATTCTATGGGCAATTAGACTTATGGAGAGTGGAAGGAAAACCTAAAAGATTTCCCAAGTATAAGATGATATAAGGGGAAACTAGAAGGATCAAGTAACAGTCCCCCTAGTGGATAATATGAAAGAAGATATGATAGATTGGACGATTGTCAAATGCACAAAATAGACTTGCTTATTCCAAATTGAGAAGGGGAGAAGAAATTACTGCATCAGGTTATCATGACCATTATCAAGAGGATGCAGAAGGATGATGACACCAAGGAGAACCTGTAGACATAGATCAAAGAGTTAAAGGGTGTCATCCATCAATTAGTGGACCTCGTTGATGCCTTTGATGTATATTAAAATTTGTAAGAAGCCCTTGAGGCTAGAGGCAAATTTTCCAAGGAGAACTCATTTTTTTCAGCATGTATAGAGTATAGGAAAGAGATAATAGAGGAAACTGAAGGAGTCATATGACTAGTTTTGATTTTCTACAAATTCATGGAAAATAAAATTTAAGATTTTAAAGATATGATAACTAGGGAAGATGACATATATATAGATAAAGTCATCGTGATGTGGCAGGATTACCTTCCAGTTTTGAAGATCATGATAGGTGCAAGCCTAAAGAAGTTTCTAAAGGCATCTATTTTGAGATCAAGGATAAAAATATGTTTGTTTAATGATTAAGGGTGATAAAGATGATTATAAAAGAGATAGGAAGATGAAGAATATAATTCTTGGAAAATGTGCTCAAGAGTATGAATGTTCTAATGCAACATGAAAAAGATTTTGTTAAGGAACTTTCTTGCACATTTTAGCAATCATAAGATTAGGCAGCGATGAGAAGCATTGATGGAATAATACAAGAATTCAAATATATTCTACATGGAGAATGTACCAAAGAGTCAATTGATTCAATGATAAGATTCAAGCATGAACTAGCCAAAATGAGGAAGGATATATCTCAATTTGAAGATACAAATAAGTACTAGTTAAAATTTTTGAGGAAAAGTTGGCTAGTGGCACTGAAATATATGAAGACCCCAAACATCAATGAAATCAATGCAATTATTAATGCCTTCAACAAAATTTTCCTATAGATTTTGGTGAATTTTTAAAACAAAGGGAAGTACCTTAGATCAAGTTTTGTAGGTGGTTCAAAGTTTTTCCAAGCAACCAAAAAGTTAAAATGCACTTAGAAGTACAATCACATTTTGTGCTAATTTTTTTTCTATTTTCAAGAGTCAAATCCAACTCAAGATCAATGATAGCAAGTTTGAAGACATTATCAGGGGTCGTCCTAAAGGTGGACTTCAATTTTTAGGAAATAGAAGTCTAATAATTTCACCAAAACATATTTTTGGGCAAGTTGTAGTTTCACTACCCAAACTGAAGTGAAATCCAAAGATTCTAGGACATGTTTTAAAAAAAATAAAGCCTTGTCACTATTGTAAATTCCATGCAAGAGCTATCTAATCATTTTTTTAATAGAATAAAAGTATTTTCAAGTAGTTTAGTTGTAGTTTCAAATTTATTTTGCCCCAAAATAAAGCCTAGAAACCCTAGTTATCAATTTAGAAAATTCTAATTGTAAACTATTTATAAACCCTAAATTTCTATGTAATAAGGGTTGGGCATTCTTTGTTGGAACATGAAATAACAATTTTTTTTATTTTTATTTTAAATTCTGAGTGTGTGCATACAACTAACTTTGTGGAATTTGAATTAAAATTAAAATTCAAAGAGTTGTCTGTTGTGTTCCTTAATTTTACTCAATGCTTTGATTTAGTTGGTGTCGATTATCAAATGCTAATGTGTGGTTTTGGAAAACATGGTTGAATCATTTTTATTCATGTATTATTAACGAATTTGTATTGCATGTGTTCTTGGGAATGACATTTTGAGTTCTAATAAATTCTGAAAAATCTCATATGTTCTAAATTACCATAGATTATCGTATTGTATTTTATAAATCATCAGAATCCAAATTTATGATTGAATGGTTTTTTACTCAATCTAACCATCAATAACATGAAACATGTGTTTGAGAAATCATTGTCGATAGTAATTTGTTTTGATTTAATTTTAATCTCTTGAATCCCTAAGAAATTTTGTTTTTTCGTTGAAATCGGACCTAGATTACAGTTAGATTAGTTTAAAATTGGTCGTTATTTTTTAGATATTTTAATTGTCATTTGATCTCTAAAAATAATGAAAAAAATTAATTTGAATAATGAAATGAAAGTCCAAATCGCTATGTCCAGTAGTCGCATTAGAACCAACAAAGGCCGACCTTGTGAACCTTCATATTATATTCCATCGACCTATCAAACATGGTTGTGAGTCAACCTCCCAAAACCTTGGAAGTGGTTGATTCCCCTCTTTAAATATAAGAACAATGTTCTCAATGTTCATGTCATTGTATCATGCTAACATCGTGGTCAATAATTATAGTGCTAAGTGTATGTGATAAAAACCTACCTATCCAACATAATCACTCAAAAATGCAAAGAACAAGGATTAGCCATTAGAAATCATAAACAAGTTAGCATATTCAAATGAAGGATTGAAACAAAGGGGTTTACACCACAACCTCCAATGAGCCAAACAAGTGCACCAAAGCCTTGTTTATTTTCTCTTAGATATGTTTGTGGGTGTGCTCTCCCAATACAATATCAAAATCTCACTAGACTACTTGTATGCTATGGATGAAAATTAAATGAAAGTAATGGATACAATGAAGAACTCAAGAACAAGTATGAGGAACTTGTCTCAATCCTTCTCCAAATGATGATAATGAAGATGCAAAAGCTATACTAACATGCTATGCAATATTAGATGAAACTAAGAACTAGATTCATTTTGATTATCCCTAAAATGTGATTTCTATATTTTCTAAGAGCATGAATATGAAATTGCACTATAAAATTCAAACACTAAACTAGCATGATAACAATGCATAAATGAGAGATGATTTTCTCTTGATAATGACCTCTATTTATAGATTTTTTGGAGGAGAGAGAGGGCTTGGATGAGGTGGAGCTCATGTGGAATCCACATAGGTGCCACATGAGGGACACATAAGCCATGAAAGAGGCCAAATTTTCTCACACATGTGTGAGAAAATTTTGATGTCATGGGTCAAGGTGTACTTAAAGTACACATGCGAAGGATCTTGTAAGAGGTGTAAGGGTTTTTGTCCAATAAAAAACTTTTAGAAAGTGTCAAAAAGTGTCATCAAGGTTCTAAGAAACCTTGTTTACACCAAATTAGGATTATTTGGAAAAGTCAAATTTTAGAAAGTTTCTCACACGTGTGTGAGCAAATAATTAGGACTAATATGTGTAGGAATCAAGAAATTAACCTAATTAACCTTAGTTAATTAGTAAGTAGGTCTATTTGATGAGAGTGATGTGAGGTAGGGTGAGATCTAGGTTCAAATTAGCTTAATTCAAATTAAATTTAGACTAATTGTGGTTTAGTAGAATTAAGTCATGTGAAGGAATAAATAAATTAAAAATTTATTTAAAAGGGATTAATGGGGGGTTATGTATATAAATACGATTTAATACATTAAAGGGGATGGTATTTAAATTAAATTTAAATACTAACGAAAGTGAATCGTATTTAACTAAACAAATTTAATTAAATAAATTTATTGAATAAATAGAAGAATATTAAAAATATAATTAATTATAATGCTATGTGAATATTAATTAAATTAATATAAGGATGATTTTAGACGTCTACATTTTGCCCCTCTTTGATGCAGCATTAGAAGTGGTGTCATGCCAAAGGAAAGAAAATAAGATGTCCTAGAAAAGTCAAGAAAATGTAAGGTAACAAGAGTGGAGGAGTGTGCCCCCTCGAGAAAATAATAGGAAAAAAAAAATTTTAATAAAATTTTCTCAAAAAAAGTAAGAAAAAAGGGAAAGAAGACCAATTGCATGGCGTGTCCAAAAGAAATAGAAGAAAAATGGGGACCAAAGTGGGAAATAGGGAGAGGGACAAAAGAAATGGGCCCCAAGGAGCTATAAATAGTCCATCGGGGCCAAAAGAGAAGTCACTTTCACCCACAAAGAGAAAAAAGACAGAAGAAGAGAAGAGTGATGGCAACAGTTCAAGAGCATTTGCAACTTGGGGACTAAGTTAGGATCCATCAGCGACCCGCCAACGCTGGACCACTGGTGAGTAGTCAAAGACCTCCTAGTCCATTACGCATTTAATATTTTTTCATGCATTTATGGCACCTAAAATGTGTTCCAAACTAGCCCACAGTGTAGATGGTGGTCGCCTGAGCGCCATCTGCATAGACGGTAATCGACAGGTCACCGTTTGCGCAGATAATCGATCAATGATCAATGTCTACGCAGATGAAGATCACTTGACCTTTTTCTACAGGGGAAGAGGGGAGGTGAAAAAGGATGGTGGAGATGACGGAGTTAGAACTCCACCGTCTACATGGAAAAGAGATGGGAGGCTAAACCATTGTCTCTGTAGATCGATGTCTGTGAGGGTATACTGGTGTCTCCATCGATTGACTCAAAAACATAAGAAAAAGGAGAAAAAGAGAGAGAGGGGAGGGTCTGGGAGCATTCTTTGATGCGCTGGATCAGGCTAGGGGCATTTGGGTATGTGCAGGATCATGGTATGCCAAACTAGGCCTTAAGTGGCAATGAAAATTGAGAAAATTAGGGTTAGGAAAGTTGACGTAAAAATTTGGACAAGTTATCAATCTTATATAAAAAATATGTAAGAAGAGAATCTGTAGTAAATTGAATCTAGTATCTAACTACTATCCTTTCTTTAAAAAAAATGTTCTATATGGTGAAATTTCAAATTTCAATGTAGTAGTATGAAAGTTTCAGGAAAAAGATAAGAAGAAGGTGTATGTCTGACCACCTTAAACACAATCAAATGATAATATTTTTTTACAAGATTCTAGATATAAGTAGTAGACTCATGTTAGGATGTGACACATATTTTTTTGTAATTTTTTTCCAAGTAAATAATTAATTATGATTTTTCTACTACAAATTTTTTAGAATATAAAAATATCGTGTCTGACTACCTTAACTTAGTCTAAAATTTATCCAATTGATTTTTTTTTATATTTTAATTGTAGTAGGAAAATCATAGAATGTGATTCATGTTTTGGATTTCAAAAATGTTATATTGTTTAAAAGATATAGCTATTTTTCAATCATTCTATCAATTAGGACTAAAAGCATAAGAAGTAGGTGTATGTCTGACCACCTTAAACACAATCGAATGATCATATTTTTTTACTAGATTCTAGATATAAGTAGTAGATTAATGTTCGTATGTGATGCATATTATTTTTTATTTTTTTCTAAGTAAATAATTAATTATGATTTTTCTTCTACAAATTTTCCAAAATATAAAAACTCTCATGTCTGACCACCTTAACTTAGTCTAAATTTCATCAAAATGAATTTTTTTTGTTTTTTTCTTGTAGTAGGTGAAGCATAGAATGTGACACATGTTTCAGATTTAAAAAATGATATACCATTTGAAATTTATATCTATTTTTCAATTAGTCTACCAATCAGGACTTCTTTTTCACATCGACACTTTTTGGCATACCATGATCCTTCAGATACCCATTTTTTGATACCCTAAAATGTTATTTGATTATCTAACATGAGCTTGGTGGATGCAGAAGGATACTATTACCTTTTGGGCGAGGGAGTGCTTTCCAATGACTATGGTACTGGAGCATGAATTGATTGCTAAGGAGTGGGATATTGTGACACTCTATGGGTTAGAGCATGTACACCTCTGGCCCCATTTGAGAGTGCATAATGCACTTATGTCAACACCGATCAAGAGGTGGCATAGCACTACATCGAGCTTTCACTTCCATACAGGGGAAGCCATGATCACCCTTCACAATGTGTGGAGGATCTATAGAGTGTCGATTCGAGTGCTGATACCCGAGTACTTATTTGAGGGGTTAGAGTCATATATGGAAATGGCCTTTGGGAGGAGATATGCAGACCTACCGACTTCATGATAGTGGATGTCATGGGTGAGAGTTATAGTGCTCTAGCCACGGTTGCTACGGGTGGCACTATATCTAGCCAGACTTATTGGGGGATGATTGATGGCTGATCATGTAGGCAAGGGATTCTTGATTGGCTGGGCTAGAGTACTGAGCAACATGGTAGAGGATAGGGACCACTACTGCTAGGGGTATACTATCCTTGGGTAGCTTTACTATGATTTACACATGTACACCTACTGTAAGGGTAGGGCACTAGGACCAAGATACACGCTGCTACTTGTATGGGTGTGGGAGCATATTGTGGTCATACAACTGATCTAGACATGTGAGACCAAAGTGGCTTATGAGTCATTTATGTGTAGGTACAGACCACCCATTAGCTTCAAGTCTATAGACTCGACTGGATACTGGAAGTGGACGTTACATGAGATGGGGGACATTCAGTGGACACCCTATGTAGGGTGCGAGGCATGGGGACACCAGGTCCCATAGAAGGATGGATATGCGGAGGATGAGTTTTATGACTCATTATCTTAGATTTGTTCAGACAGACTACTGGCTGATTGGGTAGTCATCGTACATGATTTCCAGGTATATGTCATCGAGAGTATGGAGGCAGATAGGCTAGATTTAGGAGGCCATGCAAGATGGATTCCCACATCCTTTGGTTACACGAGAGGTCATAAACATTTGGGGATGGGTGTGGATCTGTGGATGGCGCGGGCGTCATGGATGGGCATGAACAAGGTGCCATGGATCAGAGTATGAGAGTCTCTACAAGATGCTAGAGTTGTCATAGCATATGCACAGTGGTGGGTGGCACACATGCCAGTTAGACTGATAGTGCCAGGTGTAATACAAGCAAATGAGCAGCCAAGAGAGGGAGGAGATGGAGGAGGGTAGGATGGGGATGGTGATGATGAGGATGGAGGGGATGGAGGAGGGGTCAGGGGGAGAGTTTGGCCTAGGGTAGAAGCTTCGAGGAGATGAGGACAGGTAGAGATACCTGTAGGGAGATAGCTACCAGTGGTCCTAGGCATACAAGGACTGGCACAGGATCAGGGATAGGGGCCCTAGGGGCCACCAATACAGGGATATTGGCCACAACATCCACCGAGGAAGGGACCTCTAGCTGGGCACATAGCCTAGGATGTACATGATATAGTAGTGGCCAAGCGGGACAGTCTACGGACTAAGCTCGGGAGGGTACATGGTTTACTAGTGACATCTCAGGGCATTGTGATATATATACATAACAAAATGGTGTTTTCTAGTACATGTGTATAAAGGATTTATGCACCATGTGCTAGAAAGCACAAGTGACATGGTTCCTTTACATGGACTAGACTCTCAGACAAATAGGTTGTTAGGAACAAGAAAGAAAGATATCATGTATGATGAGACCTATGAAATGTTTCTCATGAGGAGACGCAATACATTCAGATCTTTTTAGGGATTTGAGATGCATGAATCCTACCCCCAGTGAGGCATACATATTCATAAATAAATATCAAAACATAAATGCACTAACAATCTATGACAAACAGATCACACCACAAATGACATGTATTCCACTATGTACTCATCATAATGAACCAAGACATAAAAGATCAAGGCTATCATGAGGAGGCCACATTGAAACACAAGATAAAATAAAGAAAAAGGCATCCTAACCAAGCGATCCTTCAGTCCAAAATTTCTTTCCATGAACATTTGATGTGAGGATTAATAGAACAACTGACACTGGAAGGATGTAACCTGATGGGCCAAAGATTGATTGATTAAAATCAGAATTGTTATAATTAATATTTCCTTGGTTTAAAATATGTAATTAAAAGGATAAAATAAGGTATCCTTATTTGTATTTGTCCTCTAGTCCATGTAGGAGGACATGTCACTATTTTGTATTTCCTTTAATAAGGAAAATAGATATTCCTCCTTAAGAGGAATCTCACATTTGTCACACACACAATATGAATGTGGCATTCATAGAAGATGGGAGTTACATGCAAACTCCTCCACTCATCTCTACTTAAGAGATGTCTCTCACACACTTGCTTCAATAACCTTTTCTATTCTTTCACTTCTCTTTCATTTGTCATTCTTTCTCTCCATATTGTAATGATATTTGTGCTCCATTTCTCTCTTCTTCTTTAGGATTTGAGCCTCATTCATAATACACAAGGGATTTTTCTTTGCTTTTCCCCTTTCAAAAATCTTTGAGTTCTTGTTTTTGTTGGAGTACTTTGGAGATCTTTTGGGTTGATACTTTGGAGCAATCTCTCTATCTCTCTCTCTCTAGGTGATTTTGGTAACTTCCTTCACACACTCATACTTGAATTCTTTCATTTTCCCTACTTTTTATGATTCTTAACATGGTATCAAAGCAGGTTTAATCCTTGTTTGTTGAGTGTTGCATGTAGGGGAAGTTGAAAAATATTTTAGTTGTGAAGGAGAAAGCACTTTTTTTGCTATCTAACGATTGTTTTGTAGGTTTTTCCTTCATTATTTTCTTGCAATCTAATATCTTTTTCATTATTCTTTTAAAAATAACTTTTTTTGCAATCTAACCTCTTAGTTTTGGATGGCTTGCGACCAGATCTAAGCTTTACTCATCTTATTTCATATTTTATGTAAATCTAACATACCCTCTGTCGGGAAAATGACAAGGGATTTCAAGTTAGTATATTCTATTTCAGCTTTAAATCTATATTAAAATCTGTTTCTAACATTCTTGTTGCAGGATTTACATTCATATTTTATATCATATCTCTATATATCTCTATTTTTTAGTTATCTCTGCAGGTTTAAACATATATTTTTTCTCTAATCTATGTGGCTTTGTGCAGATCAACCTTTTATATATCTCTGTTCTTAATATTTTTAACTTATATCCATTTAATTAAAAATGTTTTTTTCATTATTGAAAATGTTTTTTCTGCTCTCCATTTAAACAAAAACATTTTCAGCATCTAAAAATGTTTCCATAGCAGTTTTTCTTGCATTCTTTGGCACCCAACATAGCTCTGTCTCTGCTATTACTTCATTTTAGAACTTTTGTCTATGTGCAACTCCCCTCCATTTTTAGCAACTTCCAATGCACATTTCTTCTTTTATAAATCTCAGTGCAACATATAAACCTTGCACAACATAGACTTTAAACTCTGCTAGTCTATCCTTGCACAGTTTTTTAAATACTTCATTGAATCATATATCTTACTTGGCGCAGTAAGATATAATGCTATTCTATCCTTGTGCATTTTTTAGCTCTTCCTCACCCGCACAGCTTTCCTTCATTACAGATTACTTTCATTGCATATTTCTTTCATTTCAGTTTATCATGTTCTCCTCCAGATTCTATTTCTAACTGTTGTAATTATTATATCAGTTTCACTTGCAGGATTATCAGTTTTTTTGTAGGCTGATTACTATTATTCCTTTCTCTCTACAGATTCTGTGATCTCTTTTCATTCTTGTTTATCTAATTTTAGTTGTAATTTGAAATTCTCTTTGACTCCTTTAAATCTCGTTGTTATTATTTGTATAAATTTGATCAAATCTTAATTTACATAAAAAAGGGGTTTAATTGCCCAATCATTTTATCTATTATATATTATCTTTGTCTCATACATAATCATTAACAATTTATTCTTTTCCTATAAGTTTATTAAGAGTTGATTTAAAAAAACATTTGTTTGCTTCATCTTGTTTATTCAAATCATTATTATTAATTTTTTTTAATTCTTTATTTAATCCAAGCTTCATTTAATATTAATATTTATTTTCTTTTAAAATTTGTTTAACTTAAAAAAGTTTAAACGTTCATACATTTTTCCTATTCCATATTAACTCAAATCGTTTCATTTATAAGTTTTTTATATAATTTATAACCAATATCTATTGCTAGTTCTGTAATTCGTTGCAATTAAAATTTGTTTCACCTTTTACATTTAAAAAATTTAAATTTTTTTAATATCTTCATTTACCTATTCTATTGTAAGTTAACATTAACTTAAACTTATTTTTCTTAATCTTAAACATTATATATTCATTGTTATTCACTTTGTTTAAGTAAATTTGATCATTAATCATGTCTACTCTTATTTCTGAAATCAAACTAAATAGCTCTAATTATCATCAATGGAAAACTCATGTTTCATTTTTATTTTGATTTAAACACATTTTTGAAGTTGCTATAGATGCTTCCATTGAACCAGCTACCTCTGCTTCACAAGCAAAAAAAGATGCATGTAAAATAAAAAATGAAGAAGCCCTTGGTTTTATTGGTCCCTCCATCGTTCCTGATCTTTATGTCCTAATTGGACATTGCACCAAAGCTCATGAAACATGGACCATTTTGCAAAAGACGTATGACAGCTCATCCGAATCTCATAAGATTCAACTCCAAGATAACTTGGAGGACTTAGGGTATAATGATTTTAAAAATATGGATGAATTTTTACTCAAGTTTGATGTAGTTAAAACTCAACTAAGTGGTGTCAATGTTAGTTTAAGTTATATTAGATTAATTACAATTATTCTTAAGAAATACTTTCGTAAAGAGTTTCAGCAATTTATTACTAGCATTCACTCATAGATTGCTATTCCTACTTTAGCTCCTCATTTAAATTATGCAATCTTTCAAAATTTGTTACATCAAGAGGAGGCTAAATTATTGCAATTTGGTACTATTAAGTCTTTTGAACATGCTTTTGTTTCTAAAACTCCAAATCATAGTAATAAAATCTCATACTTCTAATAGTAATCATCATAATAATAATTATTCCAATAAAAAAAATAGCTATCATAACAATAATAATCATAATAATGGTTATTCAAATAACCATAATCATAATAATAATTATTCAAACAACAAGTCTAATTCTAGGCCAACATACAATAATAATAACAATAATTGCAACAATAAACATAACAAAAAATCACATTGTACTTATTGTGGTAAATATGGTCACCTAACTAATGTTTGTTTTAAAAAGAAGAATGATAAGAAGCCCATCAATAAAAATAATCAAAATAATTTCAAATCTCAAGGTAATCAATCTCATCGTGCTTTTACTATTTGTTATAAAGCTTCACATGCATTAGAATGGAATATTGATAGTGGTGCTTCTCATCATGTTACATCTCATAGAGAAGTTTTAGATTATTTGCAACCTGATACTACTAATGTTCCTATTCAATTAGCTAATGATCATAGTTGCAAAGTTGATGGTTTTGGTGATGTTAATGTTCCAAATGGAAAGTTACACAATGTTCTTTATGTTCTTGAATTGAAATCTAATCTACTTTCAGTTTCTGAATTATGCCAAGATTACAAAGTTGAATTTCATAAGGATATGTGCTATATTATTGATCCTAACATTGATCATGTTGTTTCTAATTCTAAGATGGATCATGATAACTTGTTTAAGTTTTATGAGTTTGCCTCTACAAGGTACTCTTTGAATGTTAATATTGATTTTAATATATGGCATGAAAGATTTGGCCATTTGAATTCTGATTACATTACTTTGATGCAAAAATATAATATGGTTGAAGGTTTACCCCACACTGTTCTATCTAAAGTTACATGCACAGGGTGCATGAGTGGGAAAATGAAAAGGGGACCCTTTCCTCATGGTACTTCATGGAGGGCATCTCATAAGTTACATCTTATTCATAGTGATCTTTTGGGTCCAATGGAGAACATATCCATACAACATTCAAAGTATGTTCTAACCTTTGTGGATGATTTTACTAGAAGAATTTGGATTTATTTTTTGCATACTAAAGATCAAGTACTTGACACATTTTCTGAATTTCATATGTTTGTGGAAAGGCAATCTGGTTCTAAACTTAAA
>MU225370.1:853912-918248 GCA_018584345.1 Thuja plicata
ACTTACTAAAAATAGCAAGTTTCCATAAATAGCAACTCTGCACAAGGTAGCCCTTATTGAAAAGAAAACAGAAATATTTTTGGGTGATGCAAGATTGCCCTTACACCCAGGATGCTCCTGCATCAGATAATCATAGTGGACACTTCTAGTTCTGATGATATAAATAGAAGGTCAGCTTATCCCTCCTCTAGCACCTCAGAAAGGTTTTCACTAGAGGATGCGTCCTTTATTTTTTATTTTTCTTCATCCAAATGTGCCTGTGCGAGGTTTTCACTAGGGGATGTTTTTGTATTTTCATTTTTTTTATTTTTATCTTTATTGTCATTTTTACGACTAAGAGAATTAACCTTGCTACCAAAGTAGGCTTGCTCACTGTAGTGAATCTAATTTTTGTATTCTCGGAGATTCTTAAGTACAAAGAGGGATAAAATTGCCTCATCCGAATAACAAATGTCCAAAGCTGGTGGTGAATCTTGCTGATCCTAGTCAATTAGTTTAGGGTTTGTAAGGGGAAGACGAGGAGATGAAAGGTTGACTTGGGTGATAGTGAAGACATGGTTAAGATCATCAAGATCATCTTCAACATAGTAGAAATGGATTTTGAAGAACTCTTCTTTAGTGTTTGAATCCAAGGCAGCTAAACAATAATCCTTAGTGAAGTTAGTCTTAGTTTCTATGGAAGCCAATCCATGTCCTTGAGGATAGCCATTGGCTATTATAATTTTATTCTTACCAGTTTTATTAGATCCAAGACTAGTACCATGATATCCCATGATTTCAACAATGGGAGTAACCTTGATATACTTTCCTTTGGGGAAGGTCACAGGTTTTTCTTCTTCATCATTGTAGAGCCAATCAAGGATATTGTATTCAATGTGTTCATCTGATAAGGACCCCTAATGTTCAAAAGTGGTTTTTTTGCAACACATGAGTGCTTTGTCTTTAGAGGGGGGTAATGGTGATGGTCTTCCATAGGACTTTGAAGACAAAGGGAGTTTACCAATGCATAGAGCACTTTCAAATTTATATTCTCCCATGCCTTGATCTGTAAAGGTGGCCTTTGCTTCAGATGCAAAGGCTTTGTCTTCAATAACCTTTTCCTTTCCTTTGGATTGATCAACTGGTATTTCTGATGTCTTTTCTGGAACTGAGGTAGTGTTTAAAATAGGGGTTTCTTGATTGAAGTATCGGCCAAACCCATTCAATGGACAGTAGTTAGATTGTTTTCCTTCAGTCTCTTGCAATATTGAAAGGGCTCAGGATCTCCAGGAATCATGATTTCTCTACCTTGATGTGAAAACTTGAGACATTGATGATAAGTAGAGGGTACACCTTTGATAGGGTGTATCTAGGGTCATCCCAACAAGATATTGTATGGTAGATCTAGATCCAGTACATGGAAAATCATTTCAATCAAGGTCAGGCCCACTTGTAAGGGTAATATGATCAAACCCTTGCTTTCTCATTCTTTATCATCATAGGCCTTTATTGTGATTCACTTGTCTACATCTAGGAGGTCCTCAAAAAGACTAATGTTATGAATCATCTTCAATGTGCACAAATTCAAACCAAATCCACCATCTATAAGGACTCATTTTATTTTGTGGATTGGATTTTGGGTTTGATATGGAGGGACTTATTATGATGAAGTTTAGGACCACAAAATTCCTTATCAGTGAACATAAGATGCTCTTGTGCAACTAAGCTCCTGATCATAGCTTGGAATTGTGTGCCGTTGATATTCTCAAGGAGACGAGATTCATTTAGAGCATCTTCAAGGATTTCTTTGTGAATTGGCAAGGTTCTTAGGAGCTCTAGAATGGATATATGTGTACGCATCTTTCCTAACTGATCCAATAGGTCATAGCGTGAGGTAGGCCAAGCAATGGTAGATAGTGGAGCTGGTGGGTTTGTAGATGTAGAAGGTTTATCAACAGCTTGGATAGTGACTCTGGGTCTGCATGTGATATCATTACAATCAGAAGCTTTGAGGAATATGGTGTTAACATGTGTGTCAAATTCTTCAATGTTACCACAAAGAGCATCAAACCTAAAGATATTGTTTTCATCTAGACTCCCACATGTTCGATCATTTCCTGAAATGGTATTGGTAGAGGAATCATATGGGATTCTGCTGGATGCATTGTTTTGATTGTGTGGTGGGAAGGGCTGATTGTAGACTTTAGGTTTCGTATTAGATGAGGATGCATTCTGACCTTCAACTTCAATTTTTCCATCCTCAATGAGATCTTGCACAAAGTGTCTAAGCTTCATGCATTTCTTGGTATCATGTCCTTTGATGTGATGATAATCACAATATTCATTATCTCTATACCAAACAGGCTTGGGTTGATTCTCATCAAAAGGCCAAGTATTTGGATAGATTATCATTCCTTGATCCACAAGTTGTTTAGAGATCACGTCTACCGGTTCTGCTAATGTTGTGAATTGGTGTCATTGTGAATTTTCATTGTTGTTGTTGTTGTTATTGTTGTTGTTTTTTTTGAGAGGAAACAAGTATGATTGATTGCACGCAACTATTGTTGATTGTTGTTCTGATTGTTGTTTCAATACTGATTCTAATTGTTCTGATTTTGATTGTTGTTGCAATTCTAATTTTGATTATGATTGGTGTTGCAATTGTTTTGATTATTATTGTTAGATGCTTGAACAATTTGAACATGCTTAGCATCAGTCACTCCATCATTGACAACTCATTTGTTTTTACTCTATAATTTTTGTTTATCATTGTTGGAAGGAGTATAATGTTTGATGCTACCTCTTTGCAAAAGTCCATCTTCTATATCTTTTCCCTTCTTGAAAACGGATTCAAAAGTGTCAAGTGAAGCCATTTTTATTTGGAAAGACATCTCGGAGATCAAATTCTTGTGAAGATGTCAATTAAGTGACTATCAAGTATTTTCCATGGCATATGATTTGCAATATGTCTCCATCATTGTAAGAAACTAGCAAAGGTTTCTCCATTCTGGGTAAGTGCACAAAGATGTGGGACCAACAAGGGGGTATAAGATGCCACTTTTTTTCTGAAATCAACAAACTCTAAACTTCAACAAGAAATGAGGATAGTTACACTCAAAATATTAAAATGTGACAATAAAAAGAGTTGTTCTACTCCGAATCTAGTTTCTAAAATACTAATTTATTTTAGAAATGGTGGAGATTAAGGCCCTCAAAAAGGGGGAGCACAAAAAGTGGTCCTATTTTTTGTGAAAAAATATAACATAGCATCTGGTGTGCTCCCCCTAAAATGTTAACTTTTTAAAAAAAAAACTTAATCACTCCAGTGAGAAATTAGCTAACACCACCTAGTTTATCTTAGATTTTTCTGCTAATTTTTTTATGAAAGTGTGGTTTTTTGTCATTTTCTGAAGTGGACACATCCTGAAAATGTGAAATTTTTGTGTGCTCCCCCTAGAAATCATTGAAGACTAATTGAAAATCAAAACTTCTTTTTTTAAAAGTGTGTAGAATGGAGTCTAGTTTATGAAAATGTAATTTTTTTCAAAATTTGATAAACAAGCAAAAATCTGCCCAAATGAATACACATTGGTTTTTGACAAAAATCAAACATACTTACAAAAATAAATTACAGATGAAATGCTTAACATAATGATAATTCAAAATAAATTACATGGTTAGATAGCAGAAATGAAGGAGAAGAGTTGTCCATTGGAAGGACCAGAGATGGAAACTGATGCTGGTGAAGAGAAAAGGGTTATGGATGAGCCTTGTATTGAAACGGTTCTAGTTGAAGACAAAGATGCTGAGATTCTTGTTGATTTGGGCAGAAAAGATTTGATTCTAAGAAATCTTGAGGATAGTGACATGGTTCACGATGATCAAATGGTAGATGAAGTGATCTCATATGAAGAGACATTAGCATTGGTGAGCATGGAGGATAACTGAACAATAGTCGACAATGAAGGAAATTTTGCTAGTGCTGAATATGGGCATGAAGTCCTGATTCTTTTAAAGGATCAACCTAGCATTCATTTTCATGAAGGAGAAACATTTGTTTTATCTAACATATTTTGTGCAGGATTCCAACAAATGACACACTCGAATTGGAAGACTCAAAAGAAAGCAAATTTAATGGGACTTGAATTTTTGTGTCCCCAAGAGTATGATGCAAGTGCATCATGAGACTAGAAGCATTTTGAAAGAACTTGGAATATACATTGACTAGTATGGTTATTTTACATTGTAATATGGCTTAGTAAGCCATTTTGTGTCTTAGTGTTGTATTTGGGTAAGGATAAATCTTAGTAGTCTAATCATAGTTATAATAAATAAAAGGTTTGTATATTCATGAAGTTGACAACTTTGTTGTCAACTCCATGATACTTTACTAGTTTAAGTTATATATCAAGAATCAAGTCAGTCATTGGAGTCCGTTAGAGTTAGGTATAGTATCGATTCAAGGAAACATAAATTTAGTAATGATGTGGTCATTTGTAACTGACCCATGAAGAATACAAAGGGTCCTTGGTAACTGTCAAAGAATCTCTTTGTATAGACAAAGATATAATTGCAAAATAGGAGGGCCGTTACAAGTAAGTTACAGGGAAGAGGAGAGACATGTGAGATTAGGCTCTCTTGTTTTCAGCAGAGAGCCACCAATAATATGTATTTTCAAATGATTTTAATGAAAGATTTTTTATAGAGTTGATCCTTTGGTTTTTATGTTTCCTGGAATTCATTAACTTAACATTCACTGTGGCCTAGTTTCGTGGATTTTCCTTTTGAATGCATTATTATATGTTTATGTCTCAGTCCTTTTATTGTAGAAAGTAACACTGAAGTGTATGAGTTTATTGAAGAAAGAATTTAACAATGAAATGAATCATGTTTCACTCTTTTGATAGTCAATCTTAACAGTCCATTTTGGTTAATGTATTGAGATGTCTTGTTATTTGCAAAGTTGATGTTAATGGAACTCAGTCTATTGTCATCGGTTTTCATTTCATTTTGTACAAAATGTGAGAGTCGTTGTTTTGGGTTTTGTTAAAGAATTGGGTTTTATGTTATGGGTAACCGGTATCTAAATGGTTAGGTCATTTATATGTATTGGGTTTTATTGAAGGAGTTTGATAGTAATGCAAATTGGGTTTGGGATTTTCCATTATCGACTTATTGTTTTGTGGTTTTGATTGCATGTTATTGTTCAGTATTTTGTTTATATTTTGGTTCATCATGATAGTGGGATCGTTTTAAAATCCGTTACGTTAGTCTTGTACTAGTGGTAGGCATGCAATGATATCAAGAACCGTTACACGAAGCACATAATAGTTTCAAATCATGCTATCATTATTAGGAAGTAATAGTCATATAGAAACCGTGAATCAATCCTTTGATAGTCATTTGGAAAGAGAACCAAGGGGGATAATATTGTAGAGGTCTTTGTATTTGAAGCGGCCAAAGGATATCATGGGTCACCCTCTAATATTAACTGGAGATCACTGTATCTTGACCATTGTGTGGCTCGATGCTTGTTAATACAAAAGGTAGCAAGCATCATACTATGTGTATGCTTGAGTTGGAACTGGATATAAGGTAGTGGATTCAATCTCAGACTGTGGTGAGATGAATCGGTGATGGTTTGTGGAGAGTAATACTTAACCGATGTTATAGTAAGTTGAATATTATTGATTATTGAAATATCAGATGGATTGAGAGCCTCAAATCTATGTTTGTGAACAGAGCCAAAGAAGTGATTACAGATTTGAAGAATGATATGCAGTTATCGTATTTCCATTGATGTCCTTTGCATCAGGTGGTATCAGAGGTAGAAGCTCTTGTGCGTGTGAAAGGTGGAAATCACACCCGGACCTAGCGGTGATAGATTATGTTTTATTTGTAAGGTATGTTTTAGCAAAGTTTGTGCATATAAGTTGCCAGATTCTCTCTTGTTACTATGTACCCATTTGTGAATGATTGTCGGGGGAGACCTAATCCAACTTTGCTAACTGGGTTTGATTCCTTTGCAAGCATTTAGAAGTGCTGGATCAGAAACAATTTACAGTTTTTTGAGTTTTAATGGAAAGAAAAGAAGAGATGTCAAAATTACTATTTAAATTGGATGCATGGATTACACATGAGGAAGCACAAGAGAAAAAGAAGAAGAAATAAGAAGAGAAAAAGAGACAAGAGGAAAGAAAGGAAGAGATGTCAAAATTTCTATTTAAATTGGATGCATGGATTGCACACGAGGAAGCACAAGAGAAAAAGAAGAAGATAGAAGAAGAGTTAATGGCATCTGAGATGAAGTTAGAAATGACTAGAAAAAGAGATCAAGCCATACTTGAATTGATTGAAGCCCAGATAGCATATGAAGAAGTAGAAATGAAGGAGAAGAGTCATCCATTGGAAGGACAAGAGAAGGAAACCAATGTTGGTGAAGAGCAGAGGGTTGTGGATGAGCCTTGTGTTGAGATGGTTCTAGTTGAAGACAAAGATGTTGAGATTCTTGTTGATTTGGGCAGCAGAGATTTGATTTTGAAAAATATTGAGGATAGTGACATGGTTCATGATGATCAAATGGTAGATGAAGTGATCTCATATGAAGATACATTAGCATTGGTGACAATGGAGGATAACTAGACAATAGTCGACAATGAAGGAACTTTACCTAGTGCTGAATATGGGCATGAAGTCCTAATTATTTTAAAGGATCAATCCAGCCATCATTTTCATGAAGGAGAAACATTTGTTTTATCTAACATATTTTGTGTAGGAGTCCAACAAATGACACACTCAAACTGGAAGACTCGAAAGAAAGCGAATTCAATGGGACTTGAATTTTTGTGTCCCCAGGAGTATGATGCAGGTGCATCACGAGACTGGAAGCATTTTGAAAGAGCTTGGAATATACATGGACTCATATGGTTATTTCACATTGTAATATGGCTTAGTAAGCCATTTTTTGTCTTAGTGTTGTATTTGGGTAAGGATAAACCTTAGTAGTCTAAGTGTCATAGTTATAATAAATAAAAGGTTTGTATATTCGTGAAGTTGAAAACTTCATTGTCAACTCCACGATACTTTACTAGTTTAAGTTATACATCAAGAATCATACAAGTCAGTCATTGGAGTCCATTAGAGTTAGGTATAGTATTGATTCGAAGAAGGATAAATTTAGTAATGATGTGGTCATTTGTAACCGACCCATGAAGAATGAGAAGGGTCCTTCGTAACTATCAAAGAATCTCTTTGTATAGACAAAGATATAATTGCAAAAGAGGAGGGTCGTTACAAGTAAGTTACAGGGGAAGAGGAGAGACATGTGAGATTGGGCTCTTTGGTTTTCAGTAGAGAGCCACCAATAATATGTATTTTTAAATGATTTTAATGAAAGAGTTTTTATAGAGTCGATCCTTTGGTTTTTAAGTTTCTTGGAATTCATTGACTTAACATTCACTGTGGCCCGATTTCATGGATTTTCATTTTGAATGCATTATTCTATGTTTATGTCTCAGTCCTTTTATTGTAGAAAGTAGCAGTGAAGTGTATAAGTTTATTGAAGAAAGAATTTAACAACGAAATGAATCATGTTTCTCTTTGTTGATATTCGATCTCAACAGTCCATTCTGGTTAATGTATTGAGCTATCTTGTTATTTGCAAAGTTGATGTTTATGGAACTCAGTCTATTGTCATCGGTTTTGATTTCATTTCGTACAAAACATAACAATGGTTGTTTTGGGTTTTGTTGAAGAATTGGGCTTTATGTTATGGGTAACTGATATCTAAATGGTTAGGTCATTTATGTGTATTGGGTTTTATTAAAGGAGTTTGATAGTAATGCAAATCGGGTTTGGGAGTTTCCATTATCGACTTATTGTTTTGTGATTTTGATTGCATGTTATTGTTCAGTCTTATGTTTATATTCTGGTTCATCATGATAGTGGGATCATTTTAAAAGCCGTAACATTAGTCTTGTATCAGCGACAGGCATGTAATGATATCAAGAACCGTTACGTGAAACACATGATGGTTTCAAATCATGCTATCATTATCAGGAAGTAATAGTCGTATAGAAACTGTGAATCAATCCTTTGATAGTTGTTCGGAAAGAGAACCAAGGTGATTAATATTGCAGAGTTCTTTGTATTCACAACAGCCAAAGTATATCATGGGTCACCCTCTAATGTTAACCGAAGATCATTGTATCTTGACCATTGTGTGGCTCGGCGCTTGTTAATACAAAAGGTGGCAAGCATCGTACTACGTGTATGCTTGAGTTGGAACCGGCTCCAAGGTAGTGGATTCAATCCCGGACTGTGGTGAAATGAATCAATGATGGTTTGTGGAGAGAAATACTTAACTGATTTTATAGTAAGTTGAATATTATTGATTATTGAAATATCAGATGGATTGAGAACCTCAAAGCTATGTTTTTGAAGAGAGCCAAAGAAGTAATTATAGATTTGAAGAATGATATGTAGATTACCATATGTCCATTGATGTCCTCTGCATCAATGGGTAAATGCCAAGGAGGATACCTATTTAGAAAGGGCGTACCGAGGTTACATGGTTTCTGAGGAGGATCCCAAAACACTAGATATGTGATGACACTCACCTAGAGGGTATGCTAGAAACCTAACCCTTGCGATTAGTAATGTGATATCTTGTAATGTTTTGTATTTATTTTTGAGAGAGAATTTTTGAAACTTTAGAATGCTTAGGGCCTTGTGACTATCTTGGTTCTATCTCCTAGCATGAGGGGTGGAGCTTCACCAGTTTCACATGGTTGCATGACAAAAATCTTTTGAGGTCTTTTTCATGGTTCGTGACTTGGATGTGTTTAATTCTATGCATTAATGAAGACCTTTATATTATCATTGTTACTATTTTTGTTTCTCTCTCTCTCTCTCTCTCTCTCATACAAACAGACCTTCTTAAGGGGTTGTAAGTGGTCTAAGGGGTCCTAGGACACATTAATGTGTCAAAAGAAACCTTAACAACCATTATGACCCTTAAGATGTAGAGAGAGAGGTATTCAAGGGTCCTGAATGTTCAGAAGGGTTCCTAGGAGAAATTAATGTGTATTAGCACCCCTTTTGACCCTTAGAAAACCTTAGGACTCCTTTCCATTCATTAGTGTATGGTAAGGGGTCCTAAGGGGTGATAAGGGGTATAAGGAGTCATAGGGCACATTAATGAGTCTTAAGACCCCTTAACAACCCTTACAACCCCTAAGGTGTAGAGAGAAGGGTCTCCATGGGTCGTAAGGGGTGATAAGTGGTCCTAGGAAACATTAATATGTCCTACAAGTCCTTATGACCCCTTAGGACAACTTACAACCCCTTATCATACATCTAAGGGATCTTAAAGTGTCCTAAGTAGTCATGAGGAGCTCTAGGGCACATTAATGTGTCCTAGAACACCTTAATGTGTCCTAGAACACCTTAAGACATATTACGATATCTTACCATACATTAGTGTATGGTAAGGGGTCCTAAGGGGTCTTAAGAGGTCCTAAGACATAGTAATGTGTTCTATGTCAATTTAAAAACCCTTATGACACCTAAGATGTAGAGAGAGGATTCCTAAAGGGTACTAAGGGGTCATTAGGTGTCCCATGACCACTTAGAAGCCATTTTCCTACATCTTAGGTGTGATAAAGGGTCCTAAGGGGTCATAAGGGGTTCTAGGACAAATTAATGTGTCATAGGACCCCTTAAGACCCCTTGTCATACATTAGTGTATGATAAGGGGTCTTAAAAGGTCCTACAACCCACTAATGTGTCCTAGGACCCCTTAAGACCACTAAGCAACCCTTAGGACCTCTTAAAATTCATTAGCTTATTGTAAGGGGTTGTAAGGGGTCGTACAACACAATAATGTGTTCTAGCACCCCTTAAGGCCACTAACGACCGTTTAGAACCCCTTACAATTCATTAGTGTATGGTAAGGTTTTCTAAGGGGTTGTAAGGGGTCTAAGAAGTCCTACAATGCATTAAAAACCCTTACAATCCCTAAAATTTAGAGAGAGGGGTCATAAGGGGTTCTATAACACATTAATGTGTCCTAGGATCACTTATAACCTCTTAGGAACCCTTATCATATATCTTAGGTGTCTTAAAAGTTTTTAAGGGGTTATGAAGGGTCCTAGGCAGTGTAGAGAACCTCCCCTTTTGATGTTTTAAGAATGTTTTTGGTTGGTTTAGGAGTTTTTTTGTGGTTAAAAATAGGATCAAATAGGTTGGATACTATGTTGATCCATTTCAAGATTGTAAGAGCTTTAGTGCTCATTAGGTGTTTTAGGGTCATTTTGGGCTAAATTAGTGAAAGTTGTTATTTTGATGGAATTTAGGTTTAATGTGTGTTTTAGGACCCGTTGAGCATTGTTTTGACACAAGCCAACTTGCTAGGATCTTGAGATTCGATTTCCTCTCTTGAAAGAATAACAAAGTTATTCCCAAGGTTCTCTGAGGTCGGGTCACAACCTGCTTGGTTACTCAGTTGAAGATAAATGTGATTTTTCACAAGGAGGCCTTTGTTGGTACATTCAAGACAACAAACTATAAAATAATATTAGTTTCTTTTTTGTTATTTTCCATTTTAAGAAGTATGGGTATGGTAAATAACATGCAAGTTTTGTATTTTTTAAGACAACAATTTTTAGAATTTCAAGACAGAATTTAAAGAGATGAGGGTAACATGAAATGCAGCGAATTGCAAAGAAAAGTGAAATCCTAAAGACATAAACCATTGTAAACCCTTCCTTTCTAATTGAATGCTGAAGAGATTCGGAACAACCCACGACACATAAATCAAACCACGTCACAATTCACTAGTCCACAGATGCAAGCATTTTGGAGAAAAGATATGTTTTACTCGTACGAGATATTCAAAATCTATCAAATAGAGAAGCCACCAAGACGTGCATACCCATGAGACAGATTTATCGTTAAGCCCAAAGATGACCTCCTCCATACATTTGTCACAGTAAGGTAGATATACAACAGAAAACTCTAACTAAAAGTAGCACGAATTCAAAACACAACAACACAAAGGGCTCTCTAAAAATAATGAATAATGCAAGCATACATTCAATAAATTTTCATAGATAGAAGTAATTTACACACCACCAATGAAGCACCCAATGTAGATCTTTATTGTATTAAGAATTCAGCCTTTTATATTGCTTTTTTATTACTATATATAGAGTTTTGATCTACAACTCTGATTTTTGGAGTTAGGGCATCAGAGAGTCTAAACTAAAGAACAAAAGTTAAAACTAGAACTTTGCTAAAGGGAAACTACTGCTAACTAATACTATATAACTTGCATGGATTCTTAAACCCACTTACAATCCATTTTCTCATGAAAAGAGGGAAAATTTTTCCAAGAAGAGAAAGGGAAAGAAGGTAAGTTTCTTCTGTGAACTTGGAGTCTTCTTCTTGATTCTTGTGGTTCATCTTGAATTCTTCATCTGAGGTTGTTACTGGTGGTGGGAACTGATAGGAGACCCTTAGTACCTCTAAAATTTACTCAAGTTGTCCATTTATCTGATCAGGAGTCCAACTGGTGCTGAAAAAAATGACCTCGGTGGAAGCAACCAGTTTTCAGACCCCAACCTCTACCCCAAAACTTTAATGTCAAGTTAAAATTCCTTGAGTGTTTCCCAAAATTCAAAATTTGGAAGAGTCCCAAAACTTTGGACTTTTCGCCGTCTGAAAGGCCGAAAAAAATTGAAGAGGTCGAAAGGCCAAAAGTTTCAAAGGCCAAAAATGCTTCTTTTTTTCACGGCCGAAAGGCCGAAATGTCAAAGGCCAAAAGGCCGAAAACTCTTCCTTAGTAGAAATTTAGCCAAGTGTGAAAATATTTTCCTATGCACCTATTAACTAGACCTTGAAGCTTTATCTAGGAAAGACCTCTAGGTGAGCTATTCAAAGCCTTTGTACTATCTCCTGAACTTCTTTAAAATTGATCTCCTTTCTTTTTATCTTGGTGACCCTTCGTTCTTGCTCCTTTATGAAGATAGTTAATTTAGAAGAGAATAATGTGATCTCTTCTTCATGTTGGGACATTATTTGTATTTCCTCTTTCACGTAAAATAACTGCTGCAAGGCCTCTTTAGTTTTGACTCTTGCCAAAACATATTTGAACTATTGAACCACCTCTTTTGACAGAAGTAGAGCCTATCTGTCTTTATCCTGATATACATCATGGCTGACCCCTGTGAAGAATGCATCCATATCTTCAATCCATTTTATTACTTCCTCTCACTTGTCAGCTATGAGGGCCTGGTGTTTCTTGTAAAAATTAATTTTTTTAGTAATCTATTCAGTCCATGCCTTAAATTTTTCCATTTCTTTGCCTTTATATACCTTCAATAGGATTTGGAAACATTTCTCTTGGATTATCTCCAAGTCCTGGAGGGCTTCTTTCCACTTAACTAATTTTGAATCTATACCCCCATCATTCTCCACTAGGCCAATTCGTGAATTGGCCTCAACCAATATAGTTTGGTATGGCTTGAATACCAATGGGATAGCCTTCTCTCTTAATTGTTCGAAGTCATTTCTCCAATCAACTCTTGCCTAGATGAAAGAAGGAGTCAAACCTGCTGGCAAATCTGGTGTAGCTCTTTTATCTAGCATGGCTTGTAATGAAGCCTTTGAACAATTTGGGTTAATAGGACCCACCATCTTTTGAATGAACCCTTTTAGAGCTTCGTTTTGATCTGTTAAGGATTTTATGGTCTCTTCATCTTTATTCATGAACCCCAAAGCGTGCTTAAGCCCTAGAGCTACTAGTTTCTTGCTCCCTTCTCTGGTAGGTTCTCCCAAATCCACCTCTCTGAATGTATAATCTTCCATTGTGCTAGGTGTTTGAGAAGTTCTCAAGGGTGGGATGGCTATCTGTACTTTCCACTGACCCCTAGTGTCCTGAGTCACATATGACATGGTTCTTGCTAGTACATCAATTTCTACCTAGTGGAAGGCTTGCCTTACAGAGGTCATATTTGTATCCTCTCCTTCCAATTCATTGGTGTAATTTCTCTTCCTGGGTTGTATCTCCTTGGTGAACCAAGTAGGTTTTTGGATGCAGTTACAGGTTCATATGGCACAACATGGGGGATCAAAGTTAAACCTTGTACTCCTAGAGTTATCTCTTGCTCTGATTCTTTCTCCTACCCCCTTCTGTATCCATATCCATTTCCCCTTCTTCCTTCTCCCCCTCCACCTCATCTCATTCAGTTACCACATTTTCCCCTTCTTTGTCCAAGCATTCATCTGCTGAAGAGTCAATTAGTACTTTTGACCTAAGACTGGTCATGGCCTCCAACGTGGTCTGGTGAGGTGATGTATCTTCCATACTTACTGCTTCTTTGGAAACCTGGGTGGATCATGGTGAAGGGATTGATGTTGATGGAGTAAGTGTTGGTATGACTGGACTGGGAGATGGGAGAATGGTAGTAGTATTGGAGGAGAACAGATTTCGTGTAGGAGTAGGTGTTGGGGTTGGAATTAATGGCGGTGGAGTAGGAATTGGAGGTGGTAGAGAAGTTGGTGGTGTAGGGATATGAGGTGGTGGAGTGGAAACAGGTACTTTCCCTACTATATTATCTGCAGTAGTGACTCAGGCTATCCTGAATCTCAGGCTCTTGAGTAAAACTAGAGCTCACTTGTGTAGCAGGGACATCCACTGAAGGATTGGTGAACTAGATTGGTGGTTGAGTGAGGGTCACCTAGGGCTGAATAAGTAATGGTGCTCTAGTGTCTACATCCTGGCCGTGATTTGAATAGCCTTCAAGTCCTTCAAAATTGGAAATCATAAACTCATCAGATCCTAAGGCATCCAAAGGATTATCCTACTCTTTAGGATCTTCTTTATGTTTCTTGGTAACCTCCTTTTCTCTCCTTTTTGCAATCTCATCCTTTGGACTAGGGGCTCATCTTCTTCTACTTCCTTGGACTCTTCTTATACCATTTCTAACTATGGAGATTGAGAACTCTTCTTCCTCTTATATGTTTTCTTTCCATTCTTAGCGTTGGGAGGAGATTGGATAGAGGTAGATGGGCCTTCACCTGATAGGGGTTGCGACGACCCTGCTGGTGGGTCAATCTAGCCTGTCATTCTTGTTTTCTTGGGCCTAGGATTAGAGCCATACTCAACTAGTCATTCATGACCATACACGGTTCTTGGCTTCTGAGGGGGAGCTTTCTTGTACTTAGGAACTGTGGACTTCTCCCCTCACTATTTTTCTACTTTCCTTGAGGGCTCCATCAATGTTTTAACTAGGATTGGACTCATTTTGTGTGGCTTCTTGATCCAAGTTATCATGGTCTTTATCACATGCCTCGCCTAGAAATCCATGCCATCATTTTCATCCTTGTCCACCTTTGCGTTCATGATTGGTCGGTCATATATCTTATCTTTTGTGTAAATGTCCTCTAAAACCTTGTCTGAATCACATTCCCAAACCTTTAAGGAGATAGGAACCTTTAATACCTATTTTTATAGAGTGAGGTTCATTCTACAATAGTCCCAGAGCCTAATCTCATGATCGTCTACGTATTTTATCTAGTGATCTTCCAAGTGTGGTTCTTGTATGTATAATCTGCCAATAATGTGGCTGTAAGTACCTATGGGGTCAAAACAGGCTCGCACTATTTTATAGAGCTGCAAGGGACAATCATCCCACTAAAAAGCCAAGGATTTTCAAACTTTCATGTCTTGCAGTGCGTATGGTCCCAAAGAGATGGGAAAGTCCCAACAATGCTTCTTTTTATGTTTTATATGCTCGTATGCATCTGTGATCTTCCTAGCCATCTCTAGTATAATTATCTAATCAGATGGATTCCTGGGTGGTTTCTTTGGTTGCAAGGTCAACCCAGCTATCCGAATGTATGTGAAAGTCCTGAATTGGATAAAATAGGCCCTAATGGCCCTTACTTTAGTAGCAGCCTCCTATGAAATCCTCTTAGCAAATTCACCTTCAATGGATCAGATGACTGCGAATATGAATGCATCGTTAACTATCCTATAGCCAGGGGAATCCTATGGCATGTGTTCCCTTTTTATCAGCTATGGGTATACAATGTGGGGCCACGCATTCGGATCATTTAGACTCCCCTTCTTGGTAAGGCATGGATAATCTGCCAATGCTGCTAGTAAGTAAACCAGGTAGGTGCTCATGTAGAACTTAGGATTATGTTTTATTGTTGTGAATTGCTCATCCAAATTGTCACTAATAATAGTACCCTAGTCGAATATTTCCTTTCGTTCCCAGATCCTTTCTATCAAAAGGATCATCCAATGCTTGAGTTGAGTTGATTGAGGTAACCCATACACCCGGATTATCAATGTTATGGCTGCTTGGATGTCATCTTTCATATATCCTCTTTGGAGGTCTATCTTGTCCAACTTGTTCTTCAGAAGAGGCTTCTTGAGGTACTTATTGTTCATCATCTCATTTATTTCCTGCTCTCTATTGCCAAACCACTTGGTCCCTTTTCCAATATGGAAGTCATAGAACTTGTCTATGCCCTTGTGAAGGTGGAAAATGTCCTCAATGACATCCGGCCTTATATCTAGTACCACCTGACCCTCTGTGTTTACAACCACCCTTTTATCTGAGTCATAGTGGTGATCCAGTGTGATGATCAACTCTAAAGATGAGACAACCACTAGGTGTGCAGCTATGTTTACTAACCCACTTAGGACCAATGCGGTGCAGTCATAAGATCTATTTGTTGGCTGAGAATGCTAAGTCAGGAACTCATTCCAGTCTAGGTTGCCGATGTTTGTATCCATAATCTCACTATGCTTGTTCCCCACCTTAGAGATTTGGGGTATTCCCTTTATATTGATACTTCATTGGAGAGGTTGTCTTTGGTTCAGTCATTCCTACAATAACAACAAGTAATCAGTAGCTTATTGAATAGAAAAAAAAAAAATTAACTAGGAAAGCAAAAAAGAGAGCTGTTTAAACATCTAAGTGCAAATTTTTGCACTTTCAGGCCTACAAAAAAAAATTATTTGAAGAACAAGGTCCATCGGACCTTTCAGGATCCAAAACTGTGAAGTATTTGTTTACGAATGTTGAAAGTCTGAAAATGTTGAGGAACCCTGAAAGGTCAAACTAAATGTCACAAGAAGGATGCTTTTGGCCTTTTTGGACCTTTTAGTCTTTCAGACCTTTCAGAGGTTTGAAAGATGATAGGTCTAAAATGACACTTAGCAAAATTTTGGAGATTCATTTTTGGCTTTTTGGAGCCTGAAAACCTGTGGCAAGGGCCGCGACCAACAAAATGAAAAAAAACTAAACCCTAAGACAAAAGGGAAACTAGAAAACCTAGGCCCAATAGGGAGGGACATCCCTATAAAAAACACAAAGGCACAAAGGCCTGACGACACCAAGAAACAAGGTGCCCTAGGCTGGACAGGCACTAGGAGCAAAAACAAACCCTAGACCAAGACCCAAAAACACAAAACCAAGGCAGGTGAGAAGAACCTACGTCGAAAGAACTAGGAGCGGGAGGACAACCAGACGGCTCAAAATGCAAGCAATCGATGATGAGGAGTAGATGAAATCACACGCAGAAGGCAAAAAATGATAATTGACTTCAATTTTGAAGGCCTCCTATTTATAACCCATAGGCTGACGTTAGCTGTTTCGGGCCTTTCAGACTCCAAAAGACTGAAAAATTTTAGAGAGAAAAATGCCTTCAGCCTTTCAGGGTTTTCAAAGGCAAAAAACACCGAAAGGGATGGGTTTTCAAATTTTTAGCCATTTTGGCATTTCAGAGTACCTAAGTCCTCTGAAAGGGCCAAAAGGCTAAAAAAAAGGCTTTCTTCCCTTCTTTGACTTGGTTTAAGTAAATTTCTTCGAGGGTTGACTGGATTTTACACAAGGGGCAGACATGACCTAAAGCAAAAAGACAAAAAAGGGGGGTCCCCATAGTCAAAGGACCAAAAAATGGGGTGTGTGTTTTGGACCCACAAAAAATAGCCCCGACAAAAAGGTGGAATGACCAAGGCATTTCTTTATCAACAATACTCTTCCGGAAAGTAGCTTTGTAGTAGAACAGAACCAAGAGGTGGTGGAGTCGATAATTCTTCAATAACCTCCAATTTGAAGCTCTTCCATTGGTTTCCCTACGTGTGTTCATGTGTGTTTATTTATTGACCCTTGGTTTAGATAACCAAGATGCTTGCCAGTTATTCCCAACCTTTTCCAAATAGACCAAGGCTTCTCGGAAAGAGCTTTGCTGCCAGTCAGGCATTCATAGCCCCAACAAAGTTTTCCCCGAGTTCCAAGTATAACCTTGCTCTACTGTCAGTCGGGTGTTCATAGCCCCGGTAGAGGTTTTCATAATCACCCAAGTCCATTCTACCTGCTAGGCTATAGCTTTCATTCCTTTTTTTGAGAGCTCTGTCCTTTGGACAATCATTTTACTCCTTGCTTGGAGATATATCAAGCCTTGGATGTTAGTGTGTTCCATGCATTCAGGTCCATAACCATTTTTTCTTTGTATTTGATATGATCTGAGAAATGATTAGGTGGTGTTGCCCAGATTTTAAACTCGTGACCTCTTTGGGGCGCTTTTCTTTTGAGTGTTTCTTTTTCTTTCCTTTTTGGCTCTCCTTTCTTTCATTATTGCCTCCGCATTAAGTTTAGACTTGGGTTTTGGGATCGGTGGGTACTCAAACCTATGCACTCAGGCTGGCTACAACTAACAAATTCCCTATAAAATAATGCCCTTAGGTGTCATATCTTAATGTGTCCTGTGATGAGGATGACCAAACTTTGAACTCCTTCTTGTATGTCAATGATAATTATCACTACTTTGTCTTTTGGGAAGGTTCTTCTACACTGCACATATCCTTGGAGAAATTTGACTAAGAAAAACCTCTGCTCCTTTTGTGGAACACCTTGGAATGGATCCAAAACAAATTGACCCAAAGCAACAAAAGGAGCCCCGACAAAAAGAAAAGAAAAAACATGAACAGAAAAAATGCAAAAGTGACTATGGTACAAGGGATGAAAGATGGTCCAACTTAGGATCCAAAGTAATGTTTGAGGAATTTCCCATTAACGGGAAATGGGGTCAACTCTCCGTCCAATGTGCTGATCCTAAAAGTGTTCTCCCCTAGGATCTCTGATATTTGGTAAGGGCCTGTCCACAGTCTTTGGAACTTGGTGTGGCTGCCTGGATTTTCTTTCGCCTTATCCCACATGAGGACAAGGTCAGAGATCTTGAAGGCCTTGATGGTAGCTCTCTTGTTGAACCACCTTTTGACTAGATCCTGTTGCTTTGATACATGTTCCAGGGCTAAATTTTGTTTCTCCTCTAGGTTTAGGAGATTCATGAGTCTAATTTGTACCTGATCTTTCTCCCCTACATATTGGTCCATAAATCTCAGAATTGGGATCTTTAGGTTCATAGGAAAGACTAGTTGCAAGCCGTAGACTAGTTGATATGGAGATGTCCCCAGGGCATTCTTGATCCTTACATGATTAGTCCATAAAGCATATTTCAACTGCATGTGCTAGTCCCTGGGGTTGTCATCTAGGAGGTGTATGATCACTATTGTAAGATTTTTTTTTGTAGACTCTGCTATTCCATTGCCTTGAAGATAGTAATTTGAAGAGAATTTGAGGATTAGCTGGTTTTTGAAGGCCCATTGTGTGAGCAAGGCTAAGGAGAAAGAGGGAGCATTGTCACATACCAGATAGAATGGCATCCCAAACCTAGTTATGATGCGCTCCACCATGAATTTGGTCATGACCTCTATAGCACAATTCTTTAGTGCTTGCACTTCTGTCCAACATGTGCAATAGTCAGTGGCTATCAAAATAAACTTATGTCCTACAGATGAAGGGAGGTTAATCACTCCAACAAAATCTAAACCCCATTAGGAAAATGGGTGTACCTCATAGACTGGTTGTAGGGGCATCACTGGGTTTCTCTCTTGACTTGTGCTAGTTTGTCAAGTGTGGAAAGATCTCATGTGCATGCTAGTATCTTTAAATATTGTAGGCCAAAAATATATTGCCCTTAGGATTTGGTGACTAGTGGCCTCCACCGATCCATGTCCCATTCTGTATTTGTCATGAAATTCCACCAGGATTTGTTTCACCTCCATTCTATCCAAGCATCTTAAGTACAAACCCTTGTAATTGTATTTGTACAGTTGTCCACCTTTTAGCATGTAAGAGATTCTTTTGATCTTTAAAGCTCTTCTCTGGGAACCATTCATTTCTTTAGGGTAGTAAATATATAACAAATAGTACACTATGTCTTGGTACCACACATCAATGATCACACCTTGATCGGTGTATGTCTGGCAGACCATACCTTCTTCAAACTCAGAGATTAGCTTCATCAGGCCCTGGCCTTTGACCAAATTCATCAGTTGGATCTCTAGGTCAAACTCTTGGAGGATTTCCATCCATTTTCCTATCTATTCCCCTAGCTTATTCTGCATTAGGAGAGATTTAACTGCTGCGTCTGGAACTATCCCAATGACTTTACTCCTTAACATATAATTTTTGAATTTCTTCACCGCCTTGATGAGAGAAAATACCTTCTTATCTAGGTTTGGGTATCTGAGCTCAGCGTCTTTGAAAGGGAAACTCATGAAGGAAATGGGCCTTTCATCTTCACTATTCTTCTTTTGCGTGAGGATGCCCATGCACGAGTGTTTTGATGTGAAAGAGTAAACTTTGAAAGGGATGGTGTAGTCAGGACTAGCTAGGACTGGTGTCATGGCAATAGCATTCTTAATCTCTTCGAAATACTTCTTGGCTAGGAGAGTCCATTCAATCTTGGCATCTTTCTTGAGCATGTCTTTCAATGGTTTTACTATTTCTGCGAAGCCACTGATGAATTTTTTGACGAAGTTGATCTTCCTGAAGAAAGATTTTAGTTCCTTGTGGCTACGAGGTGGTGTCAACTTTAGGATTGCCTCCACCCTTTTGGGGTAATTGGATATCCCCTTTTTGGAGATGATATGTCCCAACAGCTTCCCTTTAGTTACCCCAAACACACATTTCTTGGGATTCAGGGAGACATCAAATTCTCTACACCTCTGAAGGTATTTCCTGAGGTCGTTTATGTGGTCAGTTCTTAGTTTTGAGTATATTGTGAGATCATCCATGTAAATGATAATGCACCTCCCAACTAATCCTTTGAAAGCTATGTCCATTTCTCTCTGAAAGGTGGCTCCATCATTAATCAGCCCGAAAGGCATCCGTCGATAGGCAAAAGTTCCCCATTTAGTGGTGAATGTTGTTTTCAAGATATCCTCTTCCTGTACCATCACCTGATTGTACCCAGAGTAGCCATCCAAGAATGACATCATTTGAGATCCATTAACCTTCTGCAGCACTTCATCTAAAGATGGGACTGGATAATTATCCTTTTGAGAGGACTTATTAAGGTTCCAGAAGTCTACGCATAGCCTAATTTCTCTAGTCTTCTTTCTCACAGGTACTAGGTTTGCAACCCACATAGAATGTCAAATTGGGAAGATGATCCATGCGTCGAGCAGCTTTTGGACTGCCTTTTGGAATAAGGGTTCCATAGTGGGATTCATGGGTCTTTGTCATTGTCTAAAAGGCTTAGAATCTAGCTTCAAAGGGATGTTGTGCACTATGACTGAGGTGTCATATGTCTTTAATTCTTCATAAATCCATGCTATGACATCTTGATATTTAGTGAGAAGTTGGACTATTTTCTTGTTTTCTTCCTTGGTTCCCACCTTTCTGATGTGGACTTCTCCTGTTTCTTCTTCCGTGGTAAGGTTGTAGGTGTCACATTCTTTACCATTAGGTGTTATGTTGGGGAAACTTCTTATAGCAGTCTTATCAATATCAAAAATCCTCTCTATCTCTACCATTCCCTTGGGTATGGCATTGGTCTTTAGGTTTATGACATCATGATCATCAGGCTCTTCAGGTTCAACTATTTCCTCACCTTCCTTCTCCTCGTCTATGATCTACTTTTTGAACACGCAGGCACACATGATAAACTCTAAGATATTTTGATCATCTTTAAAGACTTGAAAGTTAGTGATATTATCTGGAATGGCTGGGGCTATGACAAGTTCAACTGAGAATTTATTTAGTTTGGATTTCTCCATTGGATGTAGTGAACTAGCTGAGATAGCCAATGCATCAACCACACTATTTTTTCTTCTCGGGATGGTTTTGATTTTGAAAGTGTCAAAGTCATTGATCAGATCCCATGCCCTATTTTAGTATGCTAAGAGCCTCTTATGATTGCAAGTATACTAGATACAGATCTACTTGAAAACCAATTATGAGTCTCCTTCCACCATGAAGATTTTGATTCCATTCTCGTGAGCTAGGAGGAGTCTGCGACCCAGTGCTTCATATTCTGCAACATTGTTAGTACAAAGAAACTGTAATCTATAAGCAGCATAGAAAGACTTACCTCTTAGATTTATCAATTTGATTCCCGCACCTGCTCCTTATTTGCATTTGGAACCATCAAAGTGTAGTTTCCATATCTGAGGCAGTTTAGTAGGGCTTGGTTTGGTTGTGATTTTCTTAGAGAAACCCTTGGTCCTTGGTTTTCGGCTCCTCTCTCCATCACTATCAGAAGAAGTTAACTCTCCTGCATATTGAGCATGCCTAGGCTTGGGGAGTTTGGTGTCTTCATTGGCTTTCTCTTCCAAAATTCTCTTGTAAGGGGGACACACTCTGTCATTTGAGGTACTCCAGTCGCTAAGCATATTTAGGGCAGGGCTTTTATCTTCAGAGTCTTACCCACTTTCTTGATTTTGAGGTGAACTATTTGCAAGGACTAGGTTGTCCATATCTGGCATGGCGGTGTTCTTGTCTTTTATCCCAAGTACATTTTATTTTATTGTTAGTGCTTTTGATAGCTTATTCAGTTGGGAAATTTTAGCCAACACTCAAGACAGGGCTTCTTGAGAACCGAGGCATGTAAACTCTGAATGACAAGCCCAATGTAATCAGAAATATCCAGGTAGTAACAAGATATTAGGATCTACGTCTTGACCTAGACGCCACAGGCTAGCTATCGTGTTGTTGATGAAACTTTTGAAAATGTCATCACCAATTTTTAGCTCAAGGATACCTTGGATGGGACTTTGGTCTGATTCTTCACCCTCTCAAATCTGGAACATAAAAACATCATCCATTTGATAGGTGCCTAAATGAGTTTGGGTGAACAATACTTCATTTGAGGAATTGTATTTGGTGATCATCCTTTTCAGTTTAGGCTCGACATCTATCATGATCTGGTTGTGCAAACCTCTCCATGGTAGCCAAAGATGGGTGAAATTTGTAGAGAGCCACCCTCTCAAGAACTTGGTCCATTCTTAGCTTAGAAGCATCCCATAAGTCTCGAGTATGTCCACTATGTGTATATCAATGTGTTCTTGTATCTTGGGATTTGTGACTAGCTGAATGTGCACGTCTTTGAGTACACCAATTACATTGACCTTGGTTTTTTCCAATTGTATGACCACCTGGTTTGTTACTTGGGGCACCATCCCAACTTTTGGAAAATTAATAGGGGCATAATGTTGCATGAGGCTCCTGAATCGATTAGGTAATTATGTAGGTTTTTCCAAATGTTTGCAGGCTGAGTAAGAATGGTGGGGCCTCCATCTTATCTGTGAATACTGTAGGGAATTCCTCGGAGGTGTTGATATTGGATGTGGGTACCCTTGCACTGTTGGCTGAAGGGCTAGGCTTTGAATGATCCAAGGATTTTAAAAGGGTTTCCTTTTGAGATGGGCAACCTTTCAGTAATTCAAACATGGATATGTTCACTTTAGTTATCTTGAGTTCATCCACTACACTGTATTTGTCATTCAACCAGGCCGTACCTCAGTAGCCAGCATATGTACTTTTTGTAGGAGGTATAGGAACATTCGGGCCTTTTGGAGGTATGGGATTGTTACTAGCCCATGGATCTGGTGGAGTTGGCTGTTTGCCTAGAGGTATGCCATCGGTGAGGAGTTCCTTTCTACTCTGAAGGTTATATGAGTTTCGTTGATCATTTTGGAAGGCATGTACCTCAGAATATTCAGGCTCATTTTCTCTCTGAAAAGGGAACGTGAATTTGTCTTCTCCTGTATAGGCTTCTAAGCCTCCTTCCTTTCCAGACTGATAGGAATCGAACACCATAGCATTGAATAACACTAGGGGCCCCTCTGGATTCTTGGTGAAGTGGTCTTGGGATCTATTACCATATCCATTATTGTCCTGATGCTTAATTGGAGCAGAAAAAATATTGGCTTTCAAAGCCTCATAATTATTGGCATTGTTCGCTGGGATGCTGCCATTATTGGGTCTTGTGTTCCGTGGTCAATTTGGTCTTTGTTTTCCAAATGGTTTCTCCTACGTGTTGTTGTTGTTGTATGCATTAAAACCTCTATTTGGATTCTGAGGGTGTGTATTTGGACCAGCAGATGTTTGTTGGTATCCACCTTGATTTTGGGGTGGGTTTAACTTCATCCTGGTAACTTTGCTAGTGAGTTGTGATAAAGTATTTTATATGACATCTAACTTAGAAGCCATGAGAGCATCAGGCTCAGTTTGGGGTATAACCCTCTATTCTATCAATGTCATTTTATGAGCTTTGTAGCTTGGATAAGTAATAGATGGAGGCACGGTTGTACATGGTTGTGCTGGTATAGGATTTAGAATAGGTAGGAGACTGGATAAGGCTTGATTGTTTTCTACAAATGGGTGTGGGACAGCAAGATTAGTTATGATGGGCACAACCGCATAGCTCCTTTCTTGTGGGTCCATTTGCTGAGTGAAAGTGACAGCTTCATTGTACACCTTTTCGATCATGTCTTTATCCACTGGGGGAAGCCTTCTTAGAAAGATTGAGGTGAATGGATCTAAAGCCTTTAAGTAAACTTGAATTACAGCCTCATCTGGTATAGTGTAAGGAGCTTCCAGCTTTTTGTGCATTTTGTGAAAATGATGATTAAACAAAGCAATGGGCTCCTTAGGATCTTTCCTCATGGTTATGAACTCATGATGTGTCACAGCAGGATCAACATACAACTTTAACTAATTGAGGAATTTGGTTTCGAATTCATTCAATACTAACATAGAACCTCATGGAAAATTCAGGTACCAGTTGTATGCAAACTCTCCCAAAGTGTATGGGAATAGATGACAGACAACGTCTTGGTGGGAAATCTCTTTACAATTGCAAATTTCCTTGAAGGTGCAGATGTGTTCTTCTGCTGTCCTAGATTTTCCATATATGAATCGTGTACAAAACTTCTTTGGATTTTTGGGTAACTCATGGAGTTGCCCAACAAATTTTAAAGGTGAGCTTGTGGCATTGGCAAAAAAGGCCATTGGACAAGTTGGTTGCAAATGTTGATTTTGCATGTTCTGATTTTGGTCAATGGCTGCAGTAATAGTTGGGGTAGTGATGTGTGATTGCTATCCAAGAGGATTTTGGGGCACGACAAGGTGATGAGAACATTTATTTTTTTCTTTACCCTTGTCGCTGCGAGCTCTTCGATAGTGAGTGAGTTCAAGAAACTTCCCTCTTTTCAGAGATGATCTAAGCACATGCTCGAATCTCTCTTGAGAGAAAGATCCAATATTATCTTGTTTTTTGAGTCTTGAGGCCCTCCTTCTAGTGCCACTTCTATTGAGCATTGTCTTGACACAAACCAACTTGCTAGGATCTTTAGATTCAATTTCCTTTCTTGAAAGAATAACAGAGTTATTCCCAAGGTTCTCCGAGGTCGCATCACAACCTGCTTGGTTACTTAGTTGAAGATAAATGTGATTGTTCATGAGGAGGCCTTTGCTGGTACGTTCAAGACAACAAACTAAAAAATACTGTTAGTTTATTTTTTGGTATTTTCCATTTTAACAAGTATGGGTATGGTAAATAACATGCAACTTTTTTACTTTTTAAGATAGCGATTTTCAGAATTTCAAGATAGAATTTAAAGAGATGAGGGTAATAAGAAATGCAGAAAATTGCAAAGAAAAGTGAAATCCTAAAGACATAAACCATTGTAAACCCTTCCTTGTAAATTGAATGTTGGAGAGATTTGGAACAACCCACAAAGCATAAATTAGACCATGTCACAATTCACTACTCCACAGATGCAAGCATTTTGGAGAAAATATATATTTTACTCGTACGAGATATTAAAAAATCTATCAAATCGTGAAGCCACCAAGACATGCGCACCCACGAGATGGATTTATCATTAAGCCCAAAGATGACCTCCTCCACACATTCATCACAGCAAGGTAGATATACAACAACAAACTCTAACTGAAATTAGCACGAATTCAAAACACAACAACACAAAGGGCTCTCTAAAAATAAAGAATAATGCAAGCATACATTCAATAAATTCACATAGATAGCAGTAATTCACACACCATGAATGAAGCACCCAATGTAGATCTTTATTTTATTAAGAAGTCAGCCTTTTACATTTTTTTTTATTACAATATATAGATTTTTGATCTACAACTCTGATTTTCAGAGTTAGGGCATCAGAGAGTCTAAACTAAAGAACAAAAGCTAAAACTAGAACTTTTCTGAAGGGAAACTACTGCTAACTAATACTATATAACTTGCATGGATTCTTAAACCCATTTACAATCTATTTTCTCATGCAAAGAGGGAAAAATTTGCCAAGAAGAGAAAGGGAAAGAAGGTAAGTTTCTTCTGTGAACTTGGCATCTTCTTCTTGATTCTTGTGGTTCTTCTTGGATTCTTCATCTGGGGTTTTTACTGGTGGTGGGAACTGATAGGAGGCCCTTAGTCCCTCTAAAACAAACTCAAGTTGTCCATTCATCTGATCTAGAGTCCAACTGGTGTTGAAAAAAGTGACCTTGCTGGAAGCACCCAGTTTTTAGACCCTGACCTCTACCCCAAAACTTTAATGTCTTTAAAATTCCTTGAGTGCTTCCCAAAATTCAAAATTCAAAAGAGTCCCAAAACTTTGGACTTTTCGTAGGCCAAAAGGCTGAAAAATGCTTCTTTTTTTTAGGGCCGAATGGCCAAAATGTCAGAGGCTATAAGGCTGAAAACTCTACCTTATTAGAAATTTAGCCAAGTGTGAAAATATTTCCCTGTACACCTGTTAACTGGACCTCAAAGCTTTATCTAGGAAGACCTCTGGGTGAGCTATCTGGAGCCTCTATACTATCTCCTAAACTTCTTTAAAATTGATCTCCTTTATTTTTATCTTGGTGACCCTTCATTCTTGCTCCTTTCTAAAGATAGTTAATTCAGAAGAGAAGAACGTGATCCATTCTTCATGTTGGGACATTCTTTGTATTTCCTCTTTCAGGTAAAATAACTGCTGCAAGGCCTCTTTAGTGTTGACTCTTGCCAAAACATCTTTGAACTATTGAACCACCTCTTTTGACAGATGTAGAGCCTATCTATCTTTATCCTGATATACATCAAGGCTAACTCCTATGAAGAATGCATCCATATCTTCAATCCATTTTATTACTTCCTCTTTCTTTTCAGGTATGAGGGCCTAGTGTTTATTGTAAACCTTAATTGTTTTGGTCATCTATTTAGTCCATGCCTTAAATTTGTCCAGTTCTTCACCTTCATAGACCTTCACCAGGATTTGGAAACATTTCTCTTGGATTATCTCCAAGTCCTAGAGGGCTTCTTGCCACTTAACTACTTCTGAATCTATACCCCATCATTCTCCACCAGGTCAATTAGTTGTTAGAAAAGTCCCAAAGGATAAATGAGAGGGGGGTGAATCAGTTATCAATAAATTTAATTCTTTTCCTTCTTTAACTATAGAATACAACAAAGTAAATGATTAATCAGATAGCACAGTACACAACACACAATTTGATTACGGGGAAACCAAATGGTAAAAACCCCAATGGGAATTAGCACCCACAATGAACTATACTTGTTTATAGTAATCCCTGTTAGAAGATATCTCAACCCTGTTAGGAGTTGTACTTTACAATGAAATTAGTATAGTGACCTGGTTAAGGGTCAGACCCTATTAGGAGCCTTTTACAAATAACCCTATTAGGGGTGGTGGACTCAATGTCCAAAATCTCACTGCTTGATGGTGAAGGCTACAACCTTCTATATAACAGATATGCACTATATCTAATGATGAACTATAGAGTAGACCTGCTATCTTGATCAGTTCCAGTATATTACAATCTTTTACTTCTTCTTCACATAGATTCTTGATGATTGAACCAACTCTGATAATCTACTTTGTACATCTTTCTTCTCTTTTTGTATCATTCACACCTAGCGTGTCACATTTGAATTTCTATAAGTATCTTCCTCAAAGTATGAGACTATGGGACCTATAAGAAAACTCTTCATAACATACTTGTCAGCTCTACTAAGCATGCAAGCATTATTACAACCGTGCAAGTATAAACTGAATAGATGCAATGATTCACCAAGTCGGCCTCACCAAATTAACTCTAACTTTACAATCTTCTTGAAACACATTTGACACATTTAGATTAATATCATCAAATCATAACTAATCATGAGTATACACACACATATACTGAAGATAGGTACAACTCAAGAAGCACGCGATATACGTCGGCCCTAAATAGATACATTTCCAGAACTGTAACTGCCAATAACATAATTACATAACTTGACTGAAACATCATATCTAGATCTACATGTATGAACATAACATCATAAACATGTCAACAATATGTATCTAACCATGCAATTCTTCATGTCATCATTTTGATAAGTACATACAGAATTGCTACTATGTATTATATGTTGTCATCAATGACAAACATACAATCAATCAACTACTCAGAATCAAATCTCCAACAATCTCCCCCTTTGACATTGATGGAAACATATGATATCAAAAGCATCCTCTATTCATGGTGTCCTCTTTCTTTTACAATCTTCTCAATATCCTCATCAAATATTTCTCTAAACTATTACAGTTCCTATGTCTGTGTTTTTGTTCCATGTATATACTCCCCCAGAGTATATGCTCCCCCTTAGTACATAATCCCCCTTACTATATACTCCCCCTTTGACATCAATGGAAAAGGGTGCCATAGATCTTTAAGCATAGGTACTACTCCAGAAGTAGAGTTGTCAACCATTCATCAGTCACTTAATGACTGATGTTCTTGCTGCTTCTTCTAAACAGGCTCAGGAGAGGGAATTACTCCCACCTTCTCCCTGAGATACTCAAAAGTATCCTTTCATAGAGGCTTTGTGAAAATATCTGCCAACTATTCTTTGGTGTTCACATAGTCCAATTTAACTTCTTTGTCTGCAACCTTTTCTCTTAAGAAATGGTACTTGATCTCTATGTGTTTTATCTTTATGTGCATCACAGGGTTCTTAGACATGTTGATAGTGCTAGTATTATAACAATGAATAACAGTAGGATAATCAACCTAAATACCAAAGTTTTTAACCATCTACTTGATCCAAACCATGGTTGAACAATTTAGTGTTGCTGCAACATATTTAGCTTCTACTGTTGACTGAGAAATATAGTTTTTCTTCTTGCTTATCCAAGAAACCAACCTGTCTCCAAGGAATATTGCTCCTCCTGAAGTGCTCTTCTTGTCATCAATACAACCTACCCAATCTGCATCTGTACACACGTGAATTTTTACATTATCTGATTTAGGATACCATGAACCATAGTCTATAGTTCCCTTTAGATATCTGAATATCCTCTTGATTTCCATTAGGTGATTCTTCTTGGATTCAGCTAAAAATCTTCCAAAAATGCCAACTGCATTAGATATGTCAGGTCTAGATTGAGATAGATAAATGAGTTTACCAATCATAGATTTGTACAATGTTTTATCAACTGTTGTGGAGTCATCATCCTTTGAAATCTTTCTTCCTATTATCATGGGAGTGCATACTAGCTTATAGTCTTCCATTTGGAAGGTTTTCAATATCTCCTTCACATATTTTGACTGATTAATGAATATACCTTTATCTATTTGTTTTACATTCAGTCCCAAAAAGTATTTTATAGGACCAATCATACTCATTTCGAATTCATTCGGCATTTCTTTTGCAAATATTGTATTGAGCTTGTCATTACCTCCAAAGATAATGTCATCAACAAATACGGCAACTAATAGTAATCCATGAGGTGTCTCCCTTGTGAATAGGTTATAATCTGTTTCTCCTTTCTTGAATCCAATCTTGGTAAGATAACCATCAAGTCTCTCATACCAAGCTATTGGGGCCTGTTTAAGACCATAGAGTGCTTTCTTCAATTTGCATACCATGTCTAGTTCATCTGAAAGATTAAATCCTTTAGACTGTTCTATGTAGACTTCCTCATTCAAGTCACCATTCAGAAAAGCTGATTTTACATCCATTTGATAAACTTTAAATTCTTTGAATGTTGCATATGCCAAAAACAATTTAAGGGCTTCTAGTCTGCTCACAGGGGAAAATGTATCAGTGTATTCTATTCCTTCTCTCTATGCATATCCTTTGCATACCAATCTTTCTTTGTTTCTTACTACTATACCATCTTCATTCATCTTTTTTCTGAATACCCACTTTGTTCCAATCACATTTTTGTCACTGGGTCTAGGGACCAATTCCCATGTATCATTTTTAATTATCTGATCTAATTCTTCTTTCATTTCATTCTTCCAATTAGAATCATTACAAGCATCTTCAACACTTAAAGGTTCAATCTGTGAAAGTAAACATACTTCTTCATCCATTGCTAGACCTTTTGCTTTTGATCTGGTCAAAACACTATTGCTTTGATCTCCAATGATGTCATCTTTAGAGTGGTATCTAGATATGAATTTTGGAACCTTAGGTGTGTCTTCTTCTTTTGTAATCTATGATTCTTCTTTGCTTGATTTAGGGTCATTGCATGAGACATCAATGCAATCAAACATTTCTTCAATAATAGTATCTTTGCTGCTAGGCCTGAGTTCATTTTCAATCATAGGTGCATATTCATAGTACCTCTCTTGAACCATAAAATTTTCATCAATCTTAACATGAGTGCTTTCAATTATCTTCTTTAATCTCAAATTGAAACATCTATATGCTTTGATTTTAGTAGAATAACCAAGGAAAATAACTTCATCACTTCTGGCATCAAACTTACCAACACCATCATCTCTCTTGATGTAGCACTTGCTGCCAAAGATTTTGAAATACTTTACTGTAGGTACATTGCCAAACCAAAGTTCATAGGGTGTCTTATCTATGCCTGACCTCAATTGAGTTCTGTTGATAGTGTTAACAGGACTCCTATGACCAGGTCCACTAGTAGATGTAAGTTGTCACTGAGTACCGGGGTACTGGCCAACTACACCTGTAAAGGTGTTCTTGGAAAATGAGATTCCCTAGGCCTCCAAGCACTTGAGGGTCAGGTCTTGATAGTGCGGGGCTCAGTTGGGAGATTTGACTATTTTCGAGGGGGATAGCTGGTTATCTTCAACTCATTCTCTCTAGGGATTCAAGAAGGTGAGGTTTCTCCAAGCATTCTTACACTTAGCAAATAAATTGAAAAAGATCCTACAGTGTTAGAAGTACTTCATCTATCTATAGTTATGCTTAACACTCTAAACATCAACAATGCTCTAACACCGTATACTAAATACCAAAGAAATACATAACCATCAATTCATATTTGATCAGTAGCAAAGGAAAAGAGGTCATTAATCTGCTTAAGTATCAGAGAAAAGGATATGAAGAACACAAAGCATAAAATATCATTAACTCAGAAGGCAGAATGCAAACAACATCATTGCAAGAACTCTTCCTTCTTCATTAATATTCCTTCCAGCGAGCACTGGTGCATGGTACAATGGTGGTTCCAAGGGAGCATCTAACTATTGAAAGCTTTAAAGACTAAGGAGCATTGAGCCCTATAACTGAGAAATGGAAATACTACTTTTCTATTACTATGGACTGCAAAATCATCAATTTTTCTGACCCTTGGAATTGGGTCAGACTTACTATATATACATGTTAACATCTAACCCTAACCCTAACTAATGTTACACTATACAATAGAATATATTATCTGGTGGCTGGTACTACCTACGCCACTCTACAAAAGACCTAGAGATAGAATATGCCTGTCATATTAGAAGAAAAGATTGAGAAGTGAAGTAGAATAATTGGCCATGAGAAGGGAGCCGAGAAGAAGAAAGAGGAAAACTAACCCCCAGGGATCAAGGCTACATGCCTCATAAATGGGAAAAGTGGCGCCCTATCTTCGATGTGTAAGGTGTAATGTTTTAGCGGTGCCTTGGGAGGATCATGTCAAAAAAACCTCTTATCGATCTGATGTGCCTTCATGTAGTCATCTTCCCTTTGAAAACCTTCGATGACATTTATTAACTGCTACCTACTTTCTGGCAACCTTTATTAACTAATTTTAAAGTGACCAATCGGCCTTGGGGATTGAGACATGGATCATTGAAAGAATACAAAATATAGGATCTGAAACTCCAGGATCTAGGAAGTTACATTCTAAAAGAATAAAGAATACAAAAACACTTGGGTTTTCTCTAGCCCCCAGAGAAATATTTATTGTTTCTTATTGTCATTGAAGGTCTGGAGGAGACAGGAGATTCCATCTTCATCAATTTCTTTAAGGCCATCCCGTTGGTACTTAGCCACCTCAATCTATTCCCCCAGGTCTGGAACATTTCCCTTAAATTCATCGGCCATTTTTGCCGCATCATGGCCACTAAGTACCATACGAGTTAATCTCATCATTTGGGCACCATCTACTCCCTCTGGGGATTGATACCTTGATTCCATTAGCTCATCAAACTTCCCTACGATGTACTCCTCTAGTGTGCATGTGTCAGTGTTGAATGGATCAGCTCCGGAGACCTTTGTAACAAAAGACTTGTATAAATTATAAGAATACTGTACTGTATTGATCTTCTCCTATATAATCCCTACTAGTTGCTTGATTACCCCCAATGTGAGGTCAATTCTAGAGTGTTGGGTCTTTGCAAAATCAAATGACTCTTCTCCAAAAATCCTAGATTTAGAGACAATCTCCTCCCCAAGGCCGATGACTTCTTCTAACTAAACTTTCCATGCCTCATAATTTTCAATGTCTACCTCCCATATGCTGATGGTGGTCTCAGCCTGATGTAATATATGGCGGGCTATATATAAGTCTAGGAGTGTGGACACTAGGAAATGCCAGACATTTCCTAACTACAGGGTGACCCACTCATCAACCACCTCGGCCTTCTTTTTCATCACCCGTAATGAGTCTATGTCATTATACAGCAGTGGTGCATTAGATGTAGAGGCCTCTAAAGGAATAACATTGATAGGCCATGCTAGCTCAGTTAGCAACCCCATAAGGTTCACATTTTTCTCCTTTTCTGCCTTGAGCTTCTGAGCTTCTTTTTCATAACGAACCTCCACTGCCCTGGCTACCTCTTTCAACATATCTACCTCACCTTATTTTCCTCTCTTCGGCAAGGATATCTCCATAATGCTATAATCTCTAGCCTCTACCATTGCTTCATCTGCATTTGGGGAAGGTGTTGCTATTACTGCAACTGTCTCTCCACTCAGCTTAGTCTGAAGGGTATGGACTGTCTAGGATTTCTTGGCCTTTGGTGGGTTTTGTGCCTGGGCCATCATCTCTTCTAAGGAAAGGTGGGCCCGGGATGTTGCTAGAGGTGCCTTTCTCTTTCAGGTTTCTATTAACCATGGGGGTGGTAGGGGTGGCTTGGTAGCCAAAATGTGTTCCTGTGACTTCTCCCCGATATTTTTTTGTGCCCCTTCATCAGGACGAGCCTCCTCTAATTCTTTTCCCATGTCTCCTGGTTCAATGGTGACATTTCCTCCAGTGACACCTATGTCTTCTACCCTGACATCTACATCTTTGGCCATGTCTGGGTCCTCATTTGTCACCCTGGGGTTTTCTTTGTCTTATTTTTCCTTTTCTTCCTTAGCCTCTGTTCCTGGGATGTCCTCTTCCATTGGTACATCTTTTGGTAATGGGGGAGGCAATGGGCTAAGGTTCAGTGTTTGGGCCGCAGTGATAACCTCCCCAAATGTCACCTCTGAGAGTGGCGCTTGGAACACAGTGGTTGAGGCTACAATTTTTCCCGAAGGTCTGTTTCCCTCATCTGATGCTATTTGTTCACTTTTCTTTTGTTGGTCCACTCCCGTGTCCTGTATCTCTAGGACTTTAGAGGCAATTTCTTTTTTTGCCTCTTCCTCTTCTTCTGCCTACTCCTCCTATTCCTGGGCAGGTTCTTGTTCTAGATCTTCCTCTTGTTCCAGGACTTCAGCCTCTGTCTGCTCAATGTCCCCTTGCAAATTCTTAAACTCGTCAGTTGTAAAAACATCATCAAATTCATCCTGAGGGGGAGGATTTTCTAGGACATCAATGGGCTCTAGTTCCCTCTCTGGCTCTGAGGAGTTAGAAGAAAGGATTTCAACTTGTGGGATCTGAGGCATCCACAGCTCTGGCTTTGTCTTTGGTTTCAGATTAAGTCTCCTCTTCCACCTGGTGACCAAAGGCGGCCATGCATCCCTTAGGACCTACTCTTCTCCCAGATCCACTATGGTTTCCTTGACCATAAGCACTTCTAGTGAAGGGGAAGAAGGTGGACAGATGGGTCTAGTCATGAGCATGAGGGTTGCCAACCACATGATCAATTTATCTTTCAATTTCTAGGAAGCTACCAGTGATTGTTTCAGTTGCTCCTTAATGGGGGTCTCTTATGGAGCTACGATTTCCATTATTTGTTTTCCCCTATCTTCTCTTTGCAAAGAAGTTCCAGCTCCCGAGGTTAACTTTGGCACCAGCTGGGCAGCCCTGCAGACACTCTCAGGGCACACCTTCTTAAAGTAGGCATGGCTACATTTAACCACATTATGGGTGAACTCTTCAATGGTGGTCCCCTCTGGGGAATTCCATTCCAGTGGTTCAAGGGCCAACTTATCAATCCCCTTTGCTTGGTACTGGGGATCTATTGTAGACCCAGAGTCTGAGAAGTCATCTGGAAATCTCTGGAGCTTTAACCTTTCCATCATTCCCATGGTCATCTGGATGTAATGCCAGCTCTGGACTTCCATGTCATCCTGGAAATATTCCCAGAAGTCTTCCATGTGGTATTGGTGGGGCTCATATTCCTAGGGAAGTGCCAACGCAATTTTGCCGTGCAGATCAAAATTCTTCTACGCCAAGTAGAATTATGCTAAGTTGTAGCTTTTGAGCTCATTGTCTGCTTCCTTGGTCATGGAAAGACTGCATGAGTAATTCCCACAAGTAATTGGGAATGGGATGTTTGTTACATTCTTCAAGGTGTAGAAGGCATGAAGCTCCATTATTTGTCTGCAATATTCTAAAACAATTATCTTGTTCCCATAATGCTTGGGTAACAAGTAAGCTTTCCCAGAGAAGTCAGTTACCCTTATGTATGTATGTTTCTAGAACTATATGTAATAATGGCCGTAACTTCTGAGTAGATTCATCACCTCTGTGGAGAGGCGGTATCCTGCATCCTAGGTAGGTGTGAGTAGGTTGTAGTAGATAAAGGTGTCATTTTCCTGAAAGAAACTGGGGAAACTGGCCTCCTATTGGATTTGTTCAAAAAATTCCCAGGGAGCCTTCTAACCTGGGCCAATCCTAAGTACGCTTGATGTAAGTAATCCATTGGTGGTAGGCCATTGTTGCACTATGGCCCAGAGAACATAAGAATTCATATGAAACTTCCACTTTTGAACCACCTGTAGAAACTGAGAATCTACATGGTTGGAGATGATGGTGGCCCAATCAAAATATTCTCCCTTGGTGGTGATGCCAAGTAGAAAATAGTACATCCATGCTGAGAATTTTTAGGCATGGGGTTTCCCAAAGACCTAGGATAGTGCTATTATCCCCATCTAGATACTTTCCTTAAATTTGGACTAGGGGAGTCCTAGCTTCATTCTCTTGGGATTTCTCTTTGGGATCTTGAGCTAGTGGTTGTTCATGTATATCCAGGCTACTTCCTCCAACTGTTTGAACTACGCTAAGGCATCTTCTCTAGTAACTACAGCTGGTTTGTCAAATTGAGGGATCCCCAAGCCCATTTGAAAAGTAGCGGCATCAAGAGACACCATAGGGGTAGGATACCCGATAGGTTCTGGGGCTGCAAGCATGACGGCCTAGACAAAAGAGTTGTAGTGTGCTTCAAGTGTGAGGATTAACTCTAGAGACTACACTAAGCATAGAAAATAGGTGGCCTTGAGGATCCCAGAATCCCCAACATTGATCACCAACGGATCCCCAACTTGCTGCTGAATGTACATTATTTTCACCAAGGCCTAAATTTTGGCCCACATCCTGACACTAGTATTGGTAATGCACTATACTTTGGAATTAATCTTTGATCCCATAATGGTGCTATCTTTCATATATTTCATACTGAGGGGAAATTTTTCCAAGGCCCTCTCCATTTTGGATTTTATGGCTGCCCTGGTGACTGCCGCGGAAGGAAGTTCTAGACTTCTAGGTGGTGAAGATGCGGAAGCCTCAGTGATGATGGGAGTATATTTCTTTGAAAACTTTCAAGGCAAGGTGATCATCAAAATGTATAGATAAACAATACTCTAGGATCTGGAGATCTTACCATTGCAACACTTGTTTTCCCTGAAAAGTGAGTTTAGTTCAAAAATCCTGGAAAGTATATATATTTTGCAAACTTGGAAATTTAACCAATATCTAGGCCTTGGAGTCCCACCATACTTAGTAGAATAAAGACATTTTTTGAGTGAGGATAAGAGACCCGGATTCTAGAAAACTAACCGTTAGAAGAAGTGCATGAAAAGTGAGCTGTCAGGGCCACGTGGACGTCACATCGCTATGCAATAAATGGAAGTTATGGCGACGGTGGTGGAGCCAACTGTCCAAACATGAAAAAAGTGGAGGCCACTTGGATAGTTTTAAATGCATACATGGGATGTAAATGGGATATTCATTAAGGAAAGTTTATGAGGAGAGAGAAAACCACCTGGTTGAAACTAGCCGAGAGCCGAGTTTCAACCAGTTGGTATCCTGCCTGGAACAAGCTTGCGAACTTGGGAATGAGAACAGAGGAAACATGATGAGCTTGCTATGAAACCAAGTAGATATACATGAAATATACAATATATATGACATATATACATTAGGGCCAAAAGTTATACACATGAAAAATTGGAAGGATATACATCAATATACAACTAATGTACGTACAAATTTATAGCTAAGCCGAGGTGAAACGACTACACTAAACAAAAATGAACAAAAAATTACAAAATTTACACTACCTATAGAATATAATACATCTACATAGAGGGTGGACAACCCTTTGGCAGAGCTAACCCACCAATAGGTGGAAAAACCAGACGAAGAAATGTAGAAACAAAACGAGAACAAAAGACAAAAATACAAACCCAACAAAAATGAAAAAGCCAGGAAACGGAGAGAAACAGAGAAACCAACCTGAAAAATAGAGAAAGGCAAGGGAAGGTAAGGTGTCAAATGATCTAAAATAGCTTGTGCTTCCAAAGGATCACCACTCAACACCAGAAACCACTCACAATTGTTCAGAACAACTTAGAAATAGCTCACACTAGACTCTGCTCAAATTGCTTAAGTGTTTTAATCATGGTAATTGTGAAAATGATAGTTGATTTTTATTTATATCCAGGGTAAAATAAATTTACCTTTCCTTCTGCAAACTCTGGAACAAGCCAACCTCCAGACTCCAGGCCCAGGGATTCCATGCGACCATATCTCCTTGCAGAAGGAAGACGTCATGGCAAAGAATCCCAGAGTCCAGAATCTGGCTCCCGAAAAAGGAATGAAAAACTCAAAGACTGGGTCCCAGAGACATGAGGAACAAAAACAAAATAAAAACCAGCACTATAGGAAAGAAAACCTGAGGGAAGGAAAACAAAGAAACAAGGGGAAAAAGACAAGGCAAGAGCCAAAAACAGAAAACAAAAAGGGGGACCCAACATTTTGCACAAAAAATGTAGGGATGGGGATACAGGGAATAACAAATGGATACTATCTGGGATGGATTCCTTAGCACATTCAATAACTATGGAATCTTTGGTTAGCAAAATTGGAACAAATCGTTACTCGAAGCATCTTACTTGCAAAGAGTAACCTTTTTGAGAAAATCTGGCCATATGCGATTTAGTCCATGATCTTTTCATCAGTGGGGAAGTGTGTGCTTATTGGAAGGTTGAAAATACTAAAGTATATGATTCTATTTATTTTTTTCATTATGGAAAAAAATTCATATGAAGTTTTGGAGTCAACACACATTATCAGAAGATCAAAAATTGGCTAAGTATAGAAAACAGGACAAAGCAAGGAATAGACTGTTATAGTTTTGATAAGCCTGTGTTCATTTGTTATCCAAATGATATGTTCCTTTGGAGATACTATTATGAGTATTTTTACATGCTAATTCTAAGAGAGCATGATCAGATCTGCAAGCATGGAGAAGATACAGCCAGTTGAAGAGGTACAGTCAGTGAATGCCAGAATAGGAGAGAGATCATGGAAAGAGCCCACAGAGATTGTTTTGGCATAGAAGTTTCACTTATCCTCAGGACTTGCACCTTTTGATTAGTCATTTTTAGTGACCTAAAAATCTATGGTTAAAATTACATGACTTGATTCATCCGCGATAATTAGTTAGAGCTAATTTGGTGGATCGGACTGTGTGAAAAGACGTGTCTGTTTGTTTTGAGTAAAGCAGTTATAATTAATGTCAAGCCAACTTAATGAAGGGTTGCATGCTTAGTTAAGTGATCAAGATATATGGTAAAATGTTTCCTAAATCCAAAATTTTCATTTCCTTTGAGGAAGTACTTATAGAAGGTCATTTGTGATGGGAAAAGTTGCGGAAGCCAGAGATAAGAAAATTAGAGCAAAGTGTAAAAGCAGCAAAGATATATCTATCATATGTTGATGATATAGATATTGAAGTAGAATATTTTGAAGTGAAGATAATATTTTTTTAGTAATTTACAAGAGGTTAAAGCATCAGCGCACAAAAGGAACTGATCAGACAAGTAGTGACACAGCAGCAATTCACCTTGCAGATACAGTGTGTATCAAAGATCCAGAAGGTTGTAGCCTTCACCACTTGAGCAGTGTGCTCTTGGACAGTGAGTCCACCACCCCTAATAGGGTTATTGTAAAATAATCCTAACAGGGTTTGACCCTTAACAAGGTCACTGTACTTCATGTATTTTAAAGACAACTCCTAACAGGGTTAAGGATCTTCTAACAAGGATCATAAGACACTAGTACAGAATATTTGTGGGTACTAATTCCCACTGGGGTTTTCACCTACATTGGGTTTCCCCATAATCATATATGGTGTTATGTGATGTGTATATTTATCTTACTTGCATTGATATTAAATTTTAGTACATAAGCATTTAAGTAAAGATTTAGATAATAAGAAAAAGTATTAATTGATAGATCATTGATTCACCCCCCCCCTCTCAGTGATCCTATTCCTAACAATTGGTATTAGAGCTCTGGTCCTCAACAAACAAGTTTAACCACTTCAGGAGATCGTGGAGAAGGAAGAAATGAAACACCTTAAAAATAATCTTGAAGAGGCCCTTGAAGAACTTGACACATATGAAAAATAAAATGAAGATCTAAAACTAAAAGTTGAAGGCATGCAAATACTTATCAAGAAACTAAAAAAAGAATTAAGGAATTGTTCTTCAAATGATTTGGGGAAAGTATTCAAAAAGTTGAAAGAAGAAAATTCATCTCTGATGGATTAGATTGAAGAATTGGATGAAAAGCTATATAACAATCAAGAAGCCTATGATGAACAGGTCAAAGAAAACAAGCAGTTAAATGAAGAACTGAGACAAGAAAACATGGAAATATTGGAGCTAAGAAACAACAAAGAAAAGATAGAATCTGAATTGATTGCAGCAAAGAATCATATTGAAAAATTACACACAAGCAAGGATTTGATAGAGTCACAGTTGTATGCCCAAAAGGTTAAAGGAGATACTAGTGGTATGGGATACAATAAAGCACAAAATCATATTGATGATATACAAGAAAGAATGAAAGAACCAAAGGACATCATAGATACTTAGGAGATTGGAAATCAGACTGAAGACAATATTGAACCACCTAAGGATGAATGCAAGATAGTTGATAGAACTTGTTATGCGTATAACAAGAATGGACATATTGCAAGGAATTGTAAAGAGGTAAGACCCTTCAATGGTTACTATTATTCGTCCAATAAATTTGGTCATAGAGCTATGAATTGTAAAACAAGTCAGAAGAACAAGAATCAGAATAATCAAAGAAATCAAAATCAGTAAAGACAAAGAAGTTACCCTTAGCAAAATGTTAGAAGCCCTCAAAACATTACATGTCAAATATGTAACTACAATGGACACACAGCCAAGCAATGCAACATGATGAATAAAAAACATCAGACCTCCTATCATTTGTCATTCATGTGGAAAGGATGGACACATCTCAAGGTCTTGCAGATCAAGAACAAAAGGACAAGAGAATCATAAGAAGTCTTTGTTTGAAGAATCATGAGAAGTTAAGTTTGTGGAAGCTAAAGATAAATCAGATAAAATATGGGTCAAAGTAAAGAAGGACAATGAAGAGAATAAGGTAGCAGATGCATCCTCAGTGGACACACCTTCTACTTATGAATAGTTGACCCTTATGGTCTTAGGGGGAGGTATTCTAGCTCTCAACCCCTACGTGGCTGGTATACTCACCATTTGAGTATACGCCTTGGATTACAATTCTTTGATGACATTATGGTGTTGTATGGAAGAGCACACAACCTAAATATTTATCAGGAACAAGAATGGAAGTTATAGTTTGTTTCTATGTCTACATGACAAGTATTAATGGCAGAAATCTACTTTGCAATCACCAAGTCCTCACTTGCAGTCAAAATAAATGATTGGAGATCATAGAATCCCTAGAAATTGTATTATTAATTCATTACAGTTGTTCTCATTAGTGAAGAAAGGAGAAAGATAATCATTATTTGAAACAAAGTAATTCAAGTTTGAAACGAAGCCCAAGCACGGACACGTCGTTTCAAAAATTAGTTGAAAACTTACTTAGCAATCGAGTAAGCAGTTGGATAATCAAAGGAGAACTTGTAGTAAAGTAGCAAAGCATCACAATTACATTCTTTAGCAAAGATTGATATCAAGAAAATCTTTGAAACATCTTCGAAGTGATTTATTAATATGCTTCAGCGCATGAATTTCATGAAGCGAAATGGGTCAAAATCTTGTTGAGCAGTGTTCTATGTGAGAGTATCAGTATATCCATTGGAGATTTTGTTTTGGAGCCAACCTGATGTTATCCTTAGAAGCTCATACCTATCATTGATCATCTAAGTGTGAATACAACAAAAGAGACTTCACGTAAGAGAAGAATAGATTAAAGATACAATTTGAAATATCATATGAAAAAGCAGATAAAACTATTATGACAAGTCCACAAGATTATGCACCCATGGCCAAGGACATGAAGGATACATTCATGATTGATAATGTTAAAGTATCAATGGAAGTAATGGATGTTGATCTAGACAAGTTTGAAGAAACATTTGTGAGTACTCAAGAGACTAAGAGTCTTTATATCAGAAAGAAGATATATTGATTTAAGATATCACAAAAAAGGAAGAAGAAAAAGAGAAGACTAAAGTGATGGACAATTCATCATCATTGTTGTAAAGCTTGACACCCATAATAGACTTAGACTCATGGGGAGTAAATAAGTAAGTGGGAGTATATAATCTGAAGAAGTCATGAAAAATAGATTAGAAGAGAAGTATATGAAGAAGAGGCTCAGTGAAATGGTTAGCAACTTTACACTTGATCTTAGTTCACTCAAAGTTGGTCAAGCATCCTTGAAAGAGTTTGCAGAAAAAGGCAGAAAGATTATTTCTGATTGTATGAATCAGGCAAGTTAATTGCCCATCATTACAAAGAAGATCTAAGAGGCAGAGGCTATGATAGAGAAGATAAGGAAATCTGTGGAAGATCCCTCCACTGATATCAATATGTGTATATCAGGGGCAGATTGATAAGATTGAAAAGGCAGAGAAGTAATATCAAAGGGGGAGTAAAGTAATGTATATAATATGGATTATTTCATATGATCAAGGTCCTAGCACAGGCTTGGAGAAGATGGAGAAGCTACAATATGTATTATGCACCAATCTACAGATTGTTAATTCACTGATTGCATTTTGGGAGAAAGAGATCTAGAAGTTGCAGATTGCATATCTAGATATGTATGCTGAGTAAGTACATAGAAGTGTTTTTAAGCACCTTTGTCATTAATTTCAAATGGGGAGTAGAGTATGAAGAATATGGAGTCTAGTATATGATAAAAGGGAGATATAAGATAGAGAGTTTTTACATAAAAGTATAGATAGTAACTTCACCATATTCCTTTGTTGCCATTAATGACAAAGGGGGAGATTGTTGGAAAGTTGACTATACTGAAGTATATGAATCTATTTAGTGTTTTCATTATGGAAACAAAGTCCTATGAAGTTTAGGATTCATAACACATTATCAGAAGATTAGAAATTGGCTAAGTACAGAAAACAGGACAGAGCAAGGAATAAACTGTTATAGTTTTGATTAGTGTGTGTTCATTTGTTATCCAAATGATATGTTCCTTTGGAGATAATCTTATGAGTATGTTTACATGCTAATTCTAAGAGAGCATGATCAGATCTACAAGTATGAAGAAGATACAACCAGTTGAAGAGGTACAGCCAGTGAATGCCAGAACAGGACAAAGATCATGGAAAGAGTCGACAGAGATTGTTTTGGCATAGAAGTATCACTTATCCTTAGGAATTTCACCTTTGGATTAGTCATTTTTAGTGACCTAAAAATCTATGGTTAAAATTGCATGACTTTATTCATCCAGGATAATTAGTTAGAGCTAATTTGGTGGAGCAGACTGTGTGAAAAGATGTGTTTGTTCGGTTTGAGTAAAGCAGTTATAATTAATGTTAAGTTGACTTAATGAATGGTTGTGTGGTTATTTAAGTGATCAAGATACATGTTAAAAGTTTTCCTAAAGCCAACATTTTCATCTCCTTTGAGGAATTAGTTATAGAAGGTCATTTGTGATGGGAAAAGTTGCAGAAGCCAGAGATAAGAAAAGCAGAGAAGAGTGTAAAAGCAGAAAAGATATATCTATCATATGTTGATGATATAGATATTGAAGTAGAAGCTTTCAGAGTGAAGATAAGATTTTTGTAGTGCTTTATAAGAGGTTAAAGCTTTAGTGCACAAAATGAACTGATCAGACAAGCAGTGTCATAGTAATAGTTCACCTTACAGATATAGTGTGTATCAAAGATCCAGAAGGTTGTAGCCTTCACCACTTGAGCAGTGTGCTATTGGATAGTGAGTCCACCACCCCTAATAGGGTTATTTTAAAAGACTCCTAATAGGTTCTGACCCTTAATAAGGTCACTGTAATTCATTTATTGTAAAGACAACTCCTAATAGGATTAAGGATCTTCTAACAAGGATCATAAGACACTAGTACAAAATATTTGTGGGTACTAATTCCCACCGAGGTTTTCACCTACATTGGGTTTCCCCATAATCATATATGGTGTTATGTGTTGTGTATATTTATCTTACTTGCATTGATATTCAAGTTTAGTACATAAGCATTTAAGTAAATATTTAGATAATAAGAAAAAGTATTAATTGATAGATCACTGATTCACCCCCCCCCTCTCAGTGATCCTATTCCTAATAGTGCTTTGGAAGGAAACCAGGATGATGACCTCTGGGAGAAGTAGAGAAGAGGAAATAAGTATATCAAACCCTAAAGTCATCAGATTTTCTCATTTCTCCCAGAGACCGAAGTTTCGTCCCATTTCTTTTTCTTGTTATTTTGTATGTTTCTAGGTGGGAGGGTGGTACTTCTTTCACCATCAAGATTAAGCTTAGCTAAATTTAATGGCAGTACTTATTTCGCCCTTCCACCCACCTTAATGTGTTGAATGGGGGAGAAAAACTCTAGACCTGGAAAGAATCCTTTTAAATGTTCAGACTTGGGTAGACCAACTAGTGCAACTAATCTACCCTTGATGTGTCTGATTACTTGTCCCTTACTTTTTATTTCACTGATTTCCAGACTTCCAGAGATAAACCCAATGAATATTACTCATAATGTACTAAAAAACTCATAAAATAACTCTAAAGATTAGACCAATTCTATCATGCTAACAATAGATTCTTAAGTTCACCAACATGTTAAAGACAACATCCTGGAGACCAGATGTTATGCGAAGCATCCCAATCCTCATAAGAGGGAGAGCAAGCCGCTGGGACCTGAAAAGAAGCAAGAAAATAAAAGACAATAAAAGGAAAAAGGGAGGTCCTAGAGGATGGCTAGAAAGAATATTTACAAGGCAAGGTACCTCCCAACAAGGCACCGGGAAACAAATATTTACAAGCCAGAAAATTTACATAGAATACAACTTTGGGAAAAGCAACCTTATTCGAAATAGTGTTTGAGAAACTTTCCATTGATAAGCAATGGGATAGGTTCTCTAGTCATGGTATTAAGGCGGTAGGTCTTTTCCTCGTAGATCTATGAGATTAGGTATGGTCTGAGCTAGAGTCGTTGGAACTTGGTGTTCTTTCTTTTTTTTTCCCAGGACTTGTCTGACAACAAGACCAAGTCAAAAATCTGAAAGGCCTTGTATTGGTCTCTTCGGTCAAACCATATTTTTACCACTACTTGACGATGTGTGAAATGTTCAAGGGTTACATCTCATTGTTCCTCCATCTGCACCAGATTCGGGAGTTGAACCTCTGCAATATTATCTCAGTTATTGAATTCCTGCATAAACTACAAAACTAAGATTTGTAAGTTGATTGGGAATACTGGGTTTTGGCCATAAACCAGATGGAATTGGGACATTCCAAGGGTGGACTTAATTCAAATGTGATCCACCCAGAGGGTGAAGCTCAGCTTTTGATGCCAATCCTGGGGATTCTGTTCTAGCAGGTGTTTGATCACTTTGAGTAAATTTTTGTTCGTTGATTCAGCAACGTCGTTCCTGTGGGGGTAATAGTTACTGGAAAACTTCAGAGTGGTCTTCCAATTATAGGTCCATTGAAGTAGTTGCACTAAAGAAAATTTTAGACCATTGTCACACACTATGGTGAAGGGCATTTTGAATCTTGTAACGATTTTTTCTTCCAAGAATTTAATAACTATGTCTGTCGTGTTGTTTTTACAAGCTATAGCTTCAGACCACCGGGTGCAATAATCAGTTGCAGTAAGGATGTATCAGTGGTTGGTAGACAAGTTGGGGTTAATTTCACTGATGAATTCAAATGCCCATTGGGTGAAGGACCTATCCTTGAAGACTGGTTGTAAAGGCATTTTTGGGTTACGCTCACGATGTGTCACGGTCTGACAAGTGTGGCATCTCTGAACATGAGTGTAAACATCTTTAAATATACAGGGCCAATAGTATCCAGCCTGAAGGTTTTGATGGGTGGTGGAATCGGCTGAGCCATGCCTAGTCCCAAACTTCCCATGGAATTCTTCAATCATTTTTGCAGCTTGGTCCCTATCAATGCACCAAATGTAAACTCCCTCATAGTTTTTGTGGTAAAGTGAAAAAAATTTTATCATGAAGTGGGCACTTTTCATCTGCAGGGTGCAGCATTTTTTGGGAGGTAATCCTTCTAAACATTTGTTTTTTAGCAATAAGTACACCAGATCGGTGTACCATGGGTCTCCGGTGATGGACTCCACTGTGTAAGTTTGACATTCCATACGGGGAGTCTCTTCTTCCATTACTCGACTTAGTCCCTGGCCTCAGACTATTTTCATGGGTTGCATTTCCAAGTCATATTCCTAGAGGATGGCCATCCATTTCCCCCACCTTTCACCTAGTTCACTATGCATTAGCAGGGATTTCATGGCCTGATCTGGGACGATAGCATGTACCTTGCTCCAGAGAATATAATGCTAGAATTTCTTCACGGCGTGTACTAGAGAAAAGGTCTATTTTTCCAATGATGAGTACCAGACTTTGGCATTCTGGAAGGGGGACCTCATGAAAGCTATTGGTCATTCTTACCCTTTGACCTTTTGGGTCAATACTATCATGGTAGAATGCGGTGAGGCAAAGGAGTAAATGTAAAATGGGAGGGAGTAGTCCGGATTGGCCAGAACAGGTGTCTGTTATTATTTATTTAATTTGGGTGAAAACTTGCTTTGCCTCAGGAGTCCACTCAATTTTGGTATCCTTTTTCATCATTTCATTGAGTGGCTTGACTATCTCGGCGAATCCCATAATGAACCGCCAGACAAAGTTGATCTTCTTGAAGAAAGATCACATTTCTTTCTTCATGCTGGGCATTTGTAGGTTTAGCAGTGCTTCAACTCTCTTAGGGTCAATGGATATACCCTTCTTAGAGACAATATTCATGAGAAACTTCCCTTTAGTGACCCCGAATATGCACTTCTTAGGGTTGAGGGATATTCTGTATCAGCAACATCTCTCATAGATCTAGGCAAGGTGGGCAGAATGGTCACGCCTATCCTAGGAAAAGATGGTCAAATCATCCATGTAGATGATTATGCACCAATTCAAAAGGCCCTCAAATGTAATGTCCATAGCCTTTTGAAATGTGGCCCCTGTGTTAAAATAAGCCAAAGGGCATTCTCCTATATGCAAACATTCCCCACTTGGTGGTGAACATCATTTTCTCTCTATCTTCATACTTAACCATAACTTGGTTATATCTGGGGTACCCATCCAAGAAGGACATCATTTGGGATCCATTCAATATTTTCAACAACTCATCTAATGAGGGGAGAGGGTGATTATCCTTCTTGGAGGCTCTATTCAAGTTTTGGAAATCCATGCAAAGGCAAATTTCACTGCTCTTCTTTCTAACAAGGACCAAATTGGCAACCCACGTAGTGTGCCAGATTGGAAAGACTATCCAAGCTGATAGTAGTTTCTCCACCTCTTGATGAATCAGAGGCTTGATCAGTGGGTTGACTGGTCATTTCTTTTGCCGAAAAGGCTTAGCATCAGGTTTCAGGGGGATGGTATGAGTCATAATAGATGTGTCGTATGTTTTTAAATCCTCATATCCCCATGCAATCACATCTATGTATTCCCAGAGAACCACGAGAATCTTCTCCTTCTCCTCAAGGGAGTAGGAGGTGCCAATGTGTATCACCTTTTCTTCTACGGGTTGGCCGATGTTTACTTTCTCAAATTTTCCTCCCTTACAGGAGTATGACACATTTTCCCAGCCCCGAGGGTCTGAGTCAAAGATACATTCAAGCGTGACCATCCCCTTAGGGATGGTGTTGGTAGGGAGGTCCATGATCCCATCAAATTCATCCCCAAACCTAGTATCATCATGGTCTTGTTCCTCCACTATCTGGTCCTCAAAGACACCAATGTTGGCCATGAAGGCCAGGATATGCAGATCGTCCTCAAAAACCTGAAAGTGGGTGACATTATCTGGAATGGATGGGGTGGGGATCATCTCAATAGAGAATCTCTGGATTCATGAGCTATCCATGGGCTCAAATGTGCTGGGAGAAATGACAAGGGCATCTGGGACATATTTTCATCGCTGGAGAATAAGATCAATGCCAAAGGCATCAAAATCTTCAATAAGGCTCCATGCCTGATTGCGGTATGTAGCCAGCCTTTTGTCATGACATGTATATTGACTCTAGACCTATTTGACAGCCAACTCTGAATCACCAAGAGCCTAGAGGAGGGTGATCCCTTTCCTTAATGCAAATAGGAGTCCTAGGACCAAAGCCTCATACTCTGTAACAATGTTTGTGCAGTTGAACTGTAGCCTATAGGATGCAAGGAAGGATTTCCCTCGTGGATTGATTAATTCTACTCGAGCCCCACAGCCTTGTTTAGACCGGGACCCATCAAACTTAAGGGTCCCCAAGTTGTCACTCTTAGTCTGGAGCTGGGGAGATGGAGTAGTCTTTGGATTTCCTTTGGGAAACTTGGGAGGAGCTTCCTCCTGCACTGTTGGTGCATGGGTGAGGTTTTCCCCTGGAGGGGTTTGCAATTGAGATCCCCAGAGAGATTGCACCAAAGAAGTGCTTCCAGCAGGAATACTGGGTTCCGGGGAAACAACTATATGTTCTTTATTCCAGAAGGCGTCGATGTGCCAGTTAGGGATAGAAAGGCAAGGCTCACACTCTAGCTCTAAATGTTTCTAATAGTGTACTTGGAACCATGTGTAAGACAAGACTGTAGTGGGGGTCGCTATGACACCTTGAGAGTTAACCTCAACCCTCAAATTTTCTTCTAGGTCTTGGGTTCTCTGCAAGACTATGGGATCCTTCCCATGTGTGAGATGGAATGTTAGGATTTCAAAGGGTTGGTACACCTCATGGGAAGTCCCAGAGAAGAAGACCTCACTAACCCTCCCAACTTCGGTAAGGGCCTACTTCATCTAGGGCTCACTCTCAACCTAGATCTTGTTTGATTCTCCTTCCTAGGGGAGCCATAAGCGGGAGAAGTCGGTCAAAAAGTATCCATTCAAGGACTTAGACCAATTCCAAATTAATAACATCCCATACGTCTCTGGGATGTCCATCACTTGGATGTCGATTATGCTGGCTATCATGGGGTCCTAGATGAGCTGTATCCAGACATTCTTTAATTCTCCCACCATTCTCATAGTAGTCTTATCCAATTGAATCACTACACCATTAGATGGGGTGGGTCATAATCCAAGCTTCTGGCATATGGATAGGGGCATGATGTTTCCCGAAGCTTCAGAGTCTATTAAGTAGTTGTGTATGTTTTTGCCTTGGATATTTAGGCCTAGTAGGAAGGGAGGATCTTCATTGTTTCCCCAAGAGATGGCCGTGTTGGCATCCTCAAAAGAGACAGTCTTAGGTGCATGACTGACAACCTCCATATTTTCTAGGAGCCTTAGAAGAGACTTCTTCTGCTCGAGATAGTTTAGCAAAACCTCCATCAAGGTCATGGAGGTGGTAGTTTGTTCTAACACCTTTGTAATGTCAAATCTTCCTGCAGGGAATTGGTGGCTTCCCTCGGATAGGTCCTTTGCTTGGTTAGAGCTAACACCTTTTAGAGGGACAGGCTGGTTAGCTGTATTATCCCAGGAAGGAGTGTCCTTGGTAGGAGGTTTTGGTGGGTAAACTAGTCCTTTACCAACCTGGCTCTGAGTATTGTAAGGAGTCCGCAGGTTGGTGAAGGCATTGGCCTCAAAGGATGGAATCAATTCATCAAAGAATCCCTGCAATTCAGATTCTTCTTCATCTTCTTTGGAGGATCCGAAGAAGATGGTCTCACAAGTGAATGCAGTGTGAGTTGACTCTTGCACAGGAGGCTCTGCGAGAGTATGATCAGATTTTTGTTGTTTGTCTAGCTGGGAAATCATGATGAATTTCTCCAACGTGGCACAGTTTACCTCATTATGGGAGCCCATGTCGTGCAATCTACACCAATTAGTCATGGTCTGGAAGTTTGCGACTGGTGTAAAATGTGAGGATCTAGCACCACTTTGGTTGGCATTTTGGTTCGGAGGTAGACCTTCAGTGTTCACATTGTTGTTCCAATGTTGTTGGTTGGGCCAAGGCCCATTGTTGAAGTTTCTTCCTCCAGCATTGTTGTTTCACTAATCAGAGAAAATATTCCCTCTTTCAGAATTGGAATTCTAGGGTACGTAGGACCCTGCCTTCAACTGACCCATGTCTATAGTCAAGGTGGACAATATTTTCCAAAGGGATTCAACCTCGGTGGTCAACTGAGTGTTTGCATCACAGTGTGATGATTATTGTTGTTGGTTCCCTGGGAAGGTAGCAGTATTTTCCAGAGTCAAGGGTGGCAATCCTCCAGTCACAGATGACTAGAAGAAGGGCACTCCAGGCGGTTGTGTCTAAAGTTGTGCCTGCTATGGCTCATTCCAAGGGAATATTTCCTGACCTGGTATTTCTTGAGTCTATGATAGGTAAATGTACTGGGCCTGCTGGTCTATTGGTGGGGGTAGGGGATTCATTGCCATTATGGTGGCACCCATTGCCAGATTGGGATTATAAACCCCAGCATATGCAGTTCTATCAGGGATCATGTTAAAGGGCGTACTCTTCCCAATCCCACCTGGGGACTTGTTTAGGCCACGTTATAGTTCTAAGGCTAGGTTGTAAACCTTTGCCAAAGTGTCCTAGTCACCCACGGTGGTTGTTCTCTAGAGGAGAGTGGAAACAAAGGGTTCCATTGCATTGAGATAGGTCTGTATGGTTACCTCCAAGGATGGAATGAAAGGGCCCGTGCACCACTTCAAGGTGCATTGGAACCGATGATTGAATGTTGCAAGGGGTTCATTGGGTTTCTTTCTGATGGAAATGAACTGGCTATGGGACTAAGCTGGGTCCACATATACACAAAAGTCAGCCAAGAAGGTGTCCTCCATGTCCTACCAACTGTTGATGGAGTTGGTGGGAAGGTTGAGGTACCAGTTTAGTTTGCCATGTCCCAGGGACAAGGGAAACATCTGGGTCACAACATCTTCATGTTGGATCCGGTGTCATTTCATGGCATCTTTGTATGCTTGTAAGTGTTCCTTAGTGGTTTGTGAGCCTAAGTGCTCATATCCTAGACAACAATTCTTCGGGTGTGAGGGTAAGTAATTGGCTGCAGCCAGAAAAGTTTGCATAGGGGACCCGATGTTACCGAAGTATGCAGCCATTTGGGGAATTGGATTTTGAGTAGGTTGAGCGCTGATTTTTAGGATTGTCTTAGAATTTTGGATATTCTAAGGTGTACTAGACCCCCAGACAATAGTGGTTGGTGTGGTTTTTGGGGTCTATTTCTTTCGAGCAGGAGGCTCAAGTTTGACAAATCTTCCAGGGTTTGGGGCTGACCTAAGGATTCTCTCAAATTTTTCTAGGGAGAAAGACATCATCCCGCTGAAGGCTTGAATCTTAAAACTATGGCTTAGGGAGCCCTCAAGAGGTGTAAAATTAGAATCTCGAGAGGAGGATGAGTTCATGCCCTCCCTCTAGAACCAATTTCTGTTGATGAGACTCTTGTGATTGGGGCCACCATTAGATGTAAGTTTTCACCGATTACTGGGGTACTAGCCAACTACACCTGTAAAGGTTGTCCAAGGAAATGAGATTCCCCAGGCCTTGAAGCACCTGAGCATCGGGTCTCAATAGTGTGGGGCTCAGTTGGGAGATGTGACTATTTTCGAGGGGGATAGCTGGTTACCTTCAACTCATTCTCTCCTGGGATTCAAGAAGGTGAGGTTTCTCTAAGCATTCTTACACTTAGAAAATAAATTCAAAAAAATCCTACAGGGTTAGAAGTACTTCATCTATCTATAGTTATGCTTAACACTCTAAATATCAACAATTCTCTAACACCCTATACTAAATACCAAAGAAATACATAACCATCAGTTCATATTTGATTATTAGCAAAGAAAAAGAGGTCGTTGATCTACTTTAAGTATCAGAGAAAAGGACATGAAGAACACAAAGCATAAAATACCATTAACTCAGAAGGTAGAATGCAAACATCATTGCAAGAACTCTTCCTTCTTCATTAATATTCCTTACAGCAAGCACTGGTGCATGGTACAATGGTGGCTCCAAGGGAGCATCTAAAAATTGAAAGCTTTAAAGACTAAGGAGCATTGAGCTCTACAACTGAGAAATGGAAATACTATTTTTCTATTACTATGGACTGCAAAATCATCAATTTTTCTGACCTTTGGAATGGGGCCAGACTTTCTATTTATACATGTTAACATCTAACCCTAACCCTAACTTATGTTACACTATACAATAGAATATATTATTTGATGGCTGGTACTACTTGTGGCACTCTACAAAAGACCTAGAGATGGAATAGGAATGTCATGTCAGAAGAAAAGATTGAGAAGTGAAGTAGAAGAATCAGCCTTGACAAGGGAGCCGAGAAGAAGAAAGAGGAAAACTGACCCCTAGGGATCGAAGCTACATTCCTCATAAATGGGAAAAGCAGTGCCCTATCTTCGATGTGCCAGGTGTAACGTTGAAGTGGCACCTTGGGAGGATCATGTTAGAAAAACCTCTTGTCGATCTAACATGCCTTGACGTAGTCATCTGCCCTTTGACAACCTTCGATGACCTTTATTAACTACTACCCACTTTCTGGCAACCTTTATTAACTACTTTGAAAGTGACTAGTCGGCCTTGGGGATCGAGACATAGATCACTGAAAGAATAAAAAATATAGGATCTAGAACTCCAGGATCTGGGAACTTACATTCTGAAAGAATAAAGAATAGAAAAACACTTGGGTTTTCTCTGGCCCCCAGAGAAATCTTTATTGTTTCTTATTCTCATTGAAGGTCTGGAGGAGATGGGAGATTCCATCTTCATCAATTTCTTTAAGGCCAGCCCATCGGTACTTAGCCACCTCAATCTGTTCCTGCAGGTCTGGAACATTTCCCTTAAATACATCGGCCATTTTTGTCGCATCATGGATACTGAGTACCATACAAGTTACTCTCATCATTTGGGTGCCATCTACTCCCTCTAAGGATTGATACCTTGATTCCATTAGCTCATCAAACTTCCCTAGGATGTACTCCTCCGGTGTGCATGTGTCAGTGCTGAATGGATCAGCTCCAGAGACCGTCATAACAAAAGACTTGTATAAATTAAAAGAATATTGTACTTTATTGATCTTCTCCTAAAGATTCCCTACCAGTTGCTTGATTACCCCCAAAATCCTAGATTTGGAGACAATCTCCTCCCCAAGGCCGATGAGTTCTTCTAACTCAACTTTCCATGCCTCATAATTTTTTATGTCCACCTCCCATATGCTAACGATGGTCTCGTCCTGATGTAATACATGGCAGGCCATATATAAGTCTGGGAGTGTGGACACTAGGAAACACCAGACATTTACTAACTGTAGGGTGACCCACTCATCAACCGCCTAGGACTTCTTTTTCATCGCCCGTAATGAGTCTATGTCATTCTGCGGTAGTGGTGCATCAGATGTAGAGGCCTATGAAGGAATAACACTGATAGGTTGGGCTAGCTCAGTTAGTAACCCCACAAGGTTCACATTTTTCTCCTTTTCTGCCTTGAGCTTCTGAGCTTCTTTTTCATAATGAGCCTCCACTACCTTGGCCGCCTCTTTTAACATGTATACCTCACCTTGTTTTCCTCTTTTCCCTAGTGATATCTCTGTGATGCTATAATCTCTAGCCTCTGTTGTTGCTTCATCTACATCTGAGGAAGGTGTCACTATTACTATGACTATCTCTCTGCCTAGCTCAATCCGAAGGGTATGGACTGTCCGGGCTTTCTTGGCCTTTAGTGGGTTCTGTGCCTGGGCCATCATCTTTTCTAAGGGAAGGTGGGCCCAGGGTGTTGCTAGAGGTGCCTTTCTCTTTCGAGTTTCTATTAACCATGGGGGCAGTAGGGGTGGCTTGGTACCCAAAATGTGTTCCTGTGACTTCTCCCCAATATTTTGCTGTGCCCCATAATCAGAACGAGCCTCCTCTGATTCTTTTCCCATATCTCCTAGTTCACTGGTGACATTTCCTTTGGTGACACCTGTGTTTGCTACCCCGACGTCTGCATCTTTGGCCACGTCTAGGTCCTCATTTGTCACCATAGGGTTTTCTTCATCTTGTTGTTCCTTTTCTTCCTCAGCCTCTATTGTTGGGATGTCCTCTTCCATTGGTACATCTTTTGGTAATGGGGGAGCCAATGGGCCAAGGTTCAATGTTTTGACCGTAGTGATTACCTCCCCAAATTTCACCTCCAAGAGTGGCACTTGCAACACGGTGGCTAAGGCTACAGTTGTTCCCAAAGGTCTGGTTCCCTCAACTAATTCCATTTGTTCACTTTTCTTTTGTTGGTCCACTCCTATGTCCCGTATCTCTAGGACATCGGAGGCAATTTCTTGTTTTGCCTCTTCCTCTTCTTCTGCCTGCTCCTCCTGTTCCTGGGTAGGTTCTTGTTCTGGAGCTTCCTCTTGTTCTGGGACTTTATCCTCTGTATGCTCAATATCCCCGTGCAAATTTCTAAACTCGTCAGTTGTAAAAACATTCTTAAATTCATCCTGAGGGGGAGGATTTTGTGGGACATCAGTGGGCTCTAGTTCTTTCTTCGGCTCTAGGGAGTCAGAAGAAAGGATTTCAACTTGTGGGATCTGAGGCATCCCCAAGTCCATCTCTATCTTTGGTTTCAGATTAAGTCTCCTCTTCCACCTAGTGACCAAAGGCGGCCCTGCATCCCTTAGGGCCTGCTCTTCTCCTGGATCAACTCCGGTTTCCTTGACCATAAGAACTACTAGTGAAGGGGAAGAAGGTAGATGGATGGGTCCAGTCATGAGCATCGAGGTTTCCAACTACATGATTAATTTATCTTTTATTTTCTGGGAAGCTACCAGTGATTGTTTTAGTTTCTCCTTAATGGGGGTCTCCTATGGAACTGGGGTTTCCATTATTCCTTTTCTCCTATCTTCTCTCTACAAAGAAGTTCTAGCTCCTGGGGTTAACTTTGGCAGCGGCTGGGCAGCCCTGTGGACACTCCCAGGGCACACCTTCTTGAAGTAGGCATGGCTATGTTAGACCACATTGTGGGTTAACTCTTCAATGGTGGGCCCCTCCTGGGCATTCCAGTCCACTAGTGGGAGGGCCAACTTATCAATCCCCTTTTCTTTGTACTTGGGATCTATTGTGGATCTGGAGTCTGAGAAGTCATCTGGAAATCTCTGGACCTTTAACCTTTCCATCATTCCCATGGTCATCTGGATGTAATGCTGGCTCCAAACTTCCATGTCATCCTGGCAATCTTCCCAAAAGTCTTCCATGTGGTATTGGTGGGGCTCTGATGAGTAATTCCCACAAGTAATTGAGAATGGGATGTTTGTTACCTTCTTCAAGGTGTAGAAGGCATGAAGCTCCATTATTTGTCTGCAATATTCTAAAAGAATTATCTTGTTCCCACAATGCTTGGGTAACAAGTAAGGTTTCTTAGAGAAGCCGGTTACCCTTATGTATGTATGTTTCTAGAACTATATATAATAATGGTCGTAACTTCTGACCAGATTCATCACCTCTATGGAGAGGTAGTATCCTACATCCCAGGTAGGTTTGAGTAGGTTGTAGTAGATAAAGGCATCGTTTACTTGATAGAAACTAGGGAAACTGGCCTCCCATTGGATTTGTGGGAAAAAGTCCCAGGGAGCCTTCTGACCTGGGACAATCCCAAGTATTCCCTATGTAAGTAATCTACTGGTGGCGTGCCGTTGTTGCACCAAGGCCCAGAGAACATAATAATTTATATTAAACTTTCACTTTTGAACCACCTATAGAAACTGAGAATCTACATGGTTGGAGATGATGGTGGCCCAACCAAAATATTCTCCCTTGGTGGAGATGCTAAGAAGAAAATAGTACATCCATGCTGAGAATTCTCAGGCATGGGATTTCCTGAAGACCCAGGATAGTGCTATTATCCCCATCTAGATACTTTCCTTAAATTCAGACCAGGGGAGTTCTAGCTTCATTCTCATGGGATCCTTCTTTGGGGTCTTGAGCCAATGGTTGTTCATGTATATCTGGGCTACTTCCTCCAACTATTTGAACTATGCTAAGGCATCTACTCTGGTAACTACAATTGGTTTGTCAAATTGAGGGATCCCCAATCCCATCTGGAAAGTAGTGGCGTTGAGAGACACCATAGGGGTAGGATACCTGGTAGGTTCCAGGGCTACGAGCATGAAGGCCTGGACAGAAGAGTTGTAATGTGCTACAAGTGTGAGGATTAACTCTAGAGACTGCACTGAGCATGGAAAATAGGTGACCTTGAGGATCGCATAATCCCCAATGTTGTTCGCCAACGGATCCCTGGCTTGCTGATGAATGTATATTATTTTCACCAAGGCCTGCATTTTGGCCCACATCCCAACACTGGTGTCGATAATGAACTGTACTTTAGAATCAATCTTTGATCCCATAACGGTGCTATCTTTCATGTATTTCATACTGAGGGGAAATTTTTCCAAGGCCCTCTCCATTTTTTATTTTATGGCTACCTTGGTGACCGCCGCGGAAGGAAGTTTCAGACTTCTGGCTAGTGAAGATACAGAAGCCTCAGACATGATGGAAGTATATTACTCTAAAAACCTGCAAGGCAAGGTGACCATCAGAATGTATAGATAAACAATACTTTGAGATCTGGAGATCTTACCACCGTGACACTTGTTTTCCCTGAAAAGTTAGTTTAGTTCAAAAATCTTGGAAAGTATATATATTATGCAAACTTGGAAATTTAACCAATATCCAGGCCCTAGGGTCCCACCATACTTAGTAGAAGCAAGACATGGGTTGAGTTAGGGTAGGAGACCCAAAGTCTGGAAAACTAACCATTAGAAGATGTGCACAAAAAGTGAGCTATCAGGCCCATGTGGACGTCATGTGGCTATGCAATAAATAAAAGTTATGGCGACGACGATGAAGCCAACTGTCCGAACATGCGAAAAGTGGAGGCCACTTGGATAGTTTTGAATGCATACATGAGACATAAATGGGACATTCATGAAGGCAAGTTTATGAGGAGAGAGAAAACCACCTAGTTGAAACTAGCCAAGAGCAGAGTTTCAACTAGGTGGTATCCTGCCTCGAATGAGCTCGCAAACTTGGGAATGAGAACAGAGGAAACACAATGAGCTTGCTACAAAATTGGGTAGATATACATGAAATATACAACATATATGACATATACACATCAAGGTCAAAAGGTATACACATGCAAAACCAAAAGGATATACATCAATATACAGCTAATGTACATACAAATTTATAGCCGAGCTGAGGCAGAACGACAACCCTAAACAACAATGCACAAAAACTTACAAAATTTACACTACTTACATAATATAATACATCTACACAAAGGGAAAACAACCCTCTGGCAGAGCTGACCCACCAACGGGCAGCAAAACCAGACGAAGAAACATAGAAACAAAATGAGAACAAAAGATAAAAACACAAATCCAACAAAAACAAAAAACCCAGGAAACGGAGAGAAACAGAGAAACCAACCTGAAAACTGAAGAAAGGCAAGGGAAGGAAAGGTACCAAATTATTTGTAATGGCTTGTGCTTCTAAAGGATCACCACTCAACACCAAAAACCACTCACAATTGTAAAGAACAACTTGAAAATAGCTCACACTAGACTCTGCTCAAATCACTGTGATATCACTCTAACATTCGCTCAAATTGCTTAAGTGTTTTAATTGTGGTAATTATGAAAATGATAGGTGATTTCTATTTATAGCCAGGGTAAAAGCAAGTTACCTTTCCTTCCGCAAACTCTAGAGAAAGCCAACCTTCAAACTCTGGGCCTGGGGATTGCATGCAACCATATATCCTTGCAGAAGGAAGACATCGTGGCAAAGAATACCAGAGTCTGGAATCTGGCTCCTGGACAAAGAATGAAAAAATCTAGGACCAGGTCCTAGAGACACAAGGGACAAAAAAAAAAAAGCAAAACCAGCACTATGGGAAAGAAAACTTGTGGAGGAAACCAAAGAAACAAGGGGAAAAAGACAAGGCAAGAGCATAAAACATAAAATAAAAACAGGGACCCAACATTTTGCACACAAAATGTAGGGACGGGGATGCAAGGCATAATAGATAGTATATACTATTGTGTTCACTGCATCTCTCCAATATGTGTGAGCAACTTTTCCTTCAATCATCATAGTGCACTATATAAAGTATGATCATGTTCCTCCTTTCTGCAATCCCATTCTACTGAGGGGTTCTAGGTGCACTCAATTGTCTTTGAATACCATGTTCTTCACAATAATCATAAAGTTGATCAGAGGTGAACTCTCCTCCTCTATCTGATCTTAGAAATTTTAGTTTGAATCCAGATTCATTCTCAACTTTAGCTTTGAATATTTTAAACTTCTCAAAGGCTTTAGACTTCTCCTTTAATAACGCAACCCATATCATCCTAGAAAAATCATCAACAAACAAAATGAAATACCTTTCTCCGTAGTATGATCTTGTTTGGGTAGGACCACACAAATCTGCATGTACTAGGTCCAATCTGTTCTCAGCTGAGTTTCACTTGCTTCTTAAGGAACTCCTTACATGCTTACCCATAACGCATTCCCTGCATATTGTGTCAACTAGTCTTGCAATACTTGGTAGGTCTCTAACTACCTTGACATTACTTATCTTTACTATGTTATCAAAATTGATGTGACATAGTCTCTTGTGCCATATCCAACTATCATCCACCTTTGCAAAAAAAAAACTTACATCAAAATTAAGCTAAAAAAAATAACCTTTTGTTTTAGAGCCTGATGCAATCATGTCTCCATCCTTGTTGTTAATGATGCACTTGTTCTCTTTGAACTCTAGATGATCACCTTTGTCAAGTAGTTGTCCAACACTCAGTAAGTTATGATGTAGTCCATCAACATATAGAACATCATCTATCTTTTTCTTTCCATCCAAAGTGATAGAACCTCTAGCTATGATAGGTTTAGGAGTGTTATCTCCAAATCTAAACATACCACCTATTGACAGGACTTAGGTGACTAGGCCCGCCAGCAGATGTAAGTTGTCACCGGGTACCAGCCAACTTTCCCTATAAAGGTTATCCAGGGAAATGAAATTCCCCGGGCCTCCAAGCGCCTGAGGGTTGAGTCTCAATGGTGCGGGGCTCAATTGGGAGATATGACTATTTTCAAGGGGGATAGATTGTTTCTTCAACTCGTTCTCTCTAAGGATTCAGGAAGGTGAGGTTTTTCCAAGCATTTTACACTTAGCAAATAAATTGAAAAAGATCCTACAGGATTAGAAGTATTTCATCTATCTATAGTTATGCTAAACATTCTAAACATCAAAAATTCTCTAACACACTAAACTAAATACCGAAGAAACATACAACCATCAGTTCATATTTCATCAGTAGCAAAGGAAAGAAGGTCGTTAATCTACTTTAGTGTTAGAGAAAAGGACATGAAGAACACAAAATATAAAATATCATTAACTCAGAAGACTGAATGCCAACAACATCATTCAAAGAATTCTCCCTTCTTCATTAATATTTCTTCCAGTGAGCACTGGTGCATGATACAACGGTGCCTCCAAGGGAGCATCTAACTACTGAACGCTTAAAGACTAAGGAGCATTGAGCTCTGCAACTGAGAAATGAAAAATTTCTTTTCTATTACTATGGACTGTAAAATCATCAATTTTGCCGACCCTTGGAATGGGGCTGGACTTACTATTTATACACATTTACATCTAACCCTAACTTATGTTACACTATATAATAGAATATATTATTTGGTGGCTGGTACTACCTGCGCCACTCTATAAAAGACCTACAGATGGAATAGGCCTGTCATATCAGAAGAAAAGATTTAGAAGTGAAGTAGAAGAATCAACCTTGAGAGGGGAGCTAAGAAGAAGAAAGAGGAAAATTGATCCCCCAGGGATTGAGGCTACATGCCTCATAAATGGGAAATGTGGTGCCCTGTCTCCAATGTGCCAGGTGTACATCTGAAGCACTGCCTCAAGAAGATCATCTATCAAAAAGCCTCTTGTTGATCTGACGTGCCTTGATGTAGCTATCTACCTTCTGACAAAATTTGACAACATTCATTAATTGTTACCCACTTTCTCGCAACCTTTATTAACTATTTGAAAGTGACCGGTCAGCCTTGGGGACCAGGACATGGATCACTGAAAGAATGCAAAATATAGGATCCGGGACTTCGGGATCTGGGAACTTACGTTCTGAAAGAATAAAGAATACAAAACACTTGGGTTTTCTTCGGCCCTCGGAGAAACTTTATTGTTGCTTATTGTTGTTGAAGGTAGGGAGGAGACAGGAGATTCCATCTTCATCAATTTCTTTAAGGCCAGCCCGCCGGTACTTGGCCACCTCAATCTGTTCCCCTAGGTCTGGAACATTTCCCTTAAAATCATTGGCCATTTTTGTCACATGATGGCCACTGAGTACCATACGAGTGATTCTCATCATTTAGGCACCATACACTCCCTTTGGGGATTGATACCTTGATTTTATTAACTCATCAAATTTCCCCACGATGTACTCCTCTAGTGTACAAGTGCCCATGCTGAATTGATCAGCCCCAGAAACCTTCATGACAAATGACTTGTATAAATTGAAAGAATATTGTACTGCATTGATTTTATCCTGCAGAGTCCCCACCAGTTGCTTGATTACCCCCAATGTGAGGTCAAGTCTGGTATGTTGGGTCTTTACAAAATTGAATGACTCCTCCCCCAAAATTCTAGACTCAGAAACCATCTCTTCTCCAAGGCTAAGGAGCTCTTCGAGCTCAACTTTCTAGGCCTCGTAATTTTCAATATCTACCTCCCATATGATAATGATGATCTTGACTTGATGTAAGACACAATGAGCCACATATAAGTCTGAGATTGTGGACAGTAGGAAATGCCAGATGTTTCCTAACTGCAGGGTGACCCACTCATCAACTGCCTGGGCTTTCTTCTTCATTGCCTAGACTGAATCTACATCACCTTGTGGTAGTGGTATTTTGGATGTAGAGGCCCTTAGAGGAACAATGTTGATAGGCCAGACTAGCTCATTAAGCAACCCCATAAGGTTTGCATTCCTTTCCTTTTCTACTTTGAGCTTCTGGGCCTCCTTTTCATAGTGAGCCTCTATTTCCTTGGCCTCTTCTTTTAACAAGTCCACTTCACCATTTTTTCCCCTCTTCCCCAGCGATATCTCTAAGATATTATAATCTCTAGCCTCTACCATTGCTTCGTTCGCATCTGGGAAAGGTGTCACTATCACTGTGACTATCTCTGTGCCCAGCTTAGTCTGAAGGGTGTGGACTATCTAGGCTTTCTTGGCCTTTGGCAGGTGTTGCACCTGAGCCATCATTTCTACCAAGGAAAGGTGGGCCCGAGGTGTTGCTAGAGGTGCCTTTCCCTTGCGAGATTCCACCAACCATTGTGGCGGGTGGGGTGGCTTTGTAGCCAAAATGTGTTCTTGTGACTTCTCCCCTACATCTTGTTGCACCCATTCAATATTATGAACCTCTCCCAGCTCCTTTCCTACATCTTCTTTCTCACCAGTAATATTTGGTTTGGTGGTATCTTTGTCTTTTTCCCCATCTATGTCCTTAGTGACGTTTGGGTCCTCATTGGTCACCCCGGGGGTCTCTTCTTCTTCCTATTCTTTTTCTTCCTCAACCTCTACTGCTGGGATGTCCTCTTCCATTCGTGTTTCCTTAGGTAGTGGGGGAGGCAATGGGCCAAGGTTTAATGTTTGGGATGTAGTGATTACCTCCCCAAAGGTTACCTTCAGGAGTGACCCTTGGAGCACGATAGTTGGGGTCATGATTGTTCTCGAAGGTATGGTTTCCCGAGCCGATGCCATTTGCTCACTTTGTTCCTGTTGTTGGCTTGATACTCCCATGTCCTGCATCATCTAGACTTTGGAAGAAATCTACTTTTCTACCTCTTCCTCCTCTTCTGCCTGCTCCTCTTGTTCCTAGGTAGGTTCTTGTTCAGGAGCTTCCTCCTACTTTGGGACTTCGGCCTCTATTTTCTCAATTTCCCCCTATAAATTATCAAACTCGTCGATCATGAAAAAATCATTAAATTCATCCAGCGAGGGAGGATTGGCTGGGACATGAGAAGGCTCTGGTTCCCTTTCTGGTTCCGGGGAGTTAGAAGAAAGGATTTCAACTTGCGGGATTTGAGGCATCCCCAACTCTGGCTCCTTTTTAGGCTTTAGATTAAGCCTCTTCTTTCTCTTGGTGACCAAAGGTGGCCCCACTTCCCTTAGGACCTATTCTTCTTCTGGATCTACCCCCATTGCCTTTACCATTAATGTATCTAATGAGGGGGAAGAAGCTGGATGAATGGGTCTGGTCATTGACACCGAGGTTGACAGCTGTGTGATCAATCTATCTTTCATTTGATAGGAGGCTGCCAGCGATTGCTTTAGTTTCTCCTTAATGGGGGTCTCCTATGGAGCTAGGGTTTCCACTATTTTCTTTCCCCTATCTTCTCTTTGTGAAGAAGTTCTGGCCCCTGGGGTTAATTTTGGTACCGGCTGGGCAGCTCTATGGACACTCCTAGGGAACACCTTCTTAAAGTAGGCGTGGCTATGTTTGACCACATTGCAGGTGAAATATTCAATGGTGGACCCCTCCTCAGCATTCTTGTCCACTGGTGGGAGGGCCAGCTTATCAATCCCCTTTTCTTTATAATGGGGATCCATGGTGGATCTGGAGTCTAAGAAGTCCTCTAGAAATCTCTGGAGCTTTAGTCTTTTCATCAATCCCACGGTCATCCGAACATAATTCCAGCTCTGAACTTCCACGTCATCCTAGAAATCTTTCCAAAAATCCTCCATGTGGTATTGGTGGGGCTCCGATGCCCAGGGAAGTGTTGTCGCAATCTTACCATGTGGATCAAAATACTGCCGCGCCAAGTAGAACTCTGCTAAGTTATAGCTTTTAAGCTCATTATCTACTTCTTTGGCCGTGGCCAGACTGCATGAATAAATCCCACAAGTGATTGGAAATGGGATGTTTGTTACCTTCTTCAATGCGTAGAAGGCATGCAGTTCTTTTATTTGCCTGCAATATTCCAAAAGAATTATCTTGTTCCCACAATGCTTGGGTAGCAAGTATGGTTTCCCAGAGAATCCGGTTACCCTTATGTATGTATGATGTTGAAACTATATATAATAATGGCCATAACTCTGGACCAAATTTATCACCTCTATGGATAGGTAGTATCCTACATCCCGGGTAGATGTGAGCAGGTTGTAGTAAATGAAGGCATCGTTTACCTAGAAAAAACTAGGGAAACTAGCCTCCCATTATATTTGTGGGAAATTGTCCGATGTAGCCTTCTAACTCGGGCTGATACCAAGTACACCCTCTATGAGTAACCCATTGGTGCAGGTTCATTGTTGTGCCAGGGGCTAGAGGACATAGGAAGTCATATAGAACTTTATCTTTTAAGCCAGTTGTAGAAATTAAGAATCTACGTGGTTGGAGATGATGGCTGCCCAATCAAAATATTCTCCTTTGGTGGAGATGCAGAGCAGGAAGTAATACATCTATGGTGCAAATTTCTGGGCATGGGGTTACCCAAAGACCCAGGATAGTGCTATTATCCCCATCTAGATGCTTTCTTTGAATTTAGATTGGGGGATTTCCATCTTCATCCTCTTGGGATCCCTCTTTGGGGTCTTGAGCCAGTGGTTGTTCATGTATATCTGGGCTGCTTCCTCCAACTATTTGAATTATGCCAAGGCATTTGATCTAGTGACCATAGCTAGTTTGTCAAATTGAGGGATTCCCAAGCCCATCTAGAAGGTATCGGGGTCGATGGACACCATGGGAGTAGGATACCCAGTGGGTTCCAGGGCTACGAGCATGATAGCCTAGAAAAAAGATTTTTAATGTGCTGCCAATGTGAGGATTAAATCCAGAGATTGTAATGAGCATGGAAAATAGGTGGCCTTGAGGATCCCAGAATCCCCGACGTTGATCGCAAGCGAATCTCTGGACTGCCGCTGAATGTACATCATTTTCACCAAGGCTTGCATCTTGGCCCACATCCTGATGTTGGTGTCAGTAATGAACTATACCTTGGAATCAATTTTTGATCCCACAACGGTGTTATCTTTCATGTATTTCAAATTGATGGGCAATTTCTCCAAGGCCCTCTCCATTTTTGATTTTATGGCTGCCCTAGTTGTCGCCATGGTAGAAAGTTCTGGACTCCCAGGTGGTGAAGATGTGGAAGGCTCAGACATGATAGAAGTACTTTTCTCTAGAAACCTACAAGGCAAGGTGACCATCAGAATGTATAGATAAATAATAGTCTAGGATCCAAAGATCTTACCACTGCAGCATTTTCTTTCCCTGAAAAAGTTAGTTTAGTTCAAAAATCCTAGAAAGTATATACATATTGCAAACTTGGAATTTTTTACCACTATCTAGGCCTAGGGGTCTCATCATACTTAGGAAGAGAAATATGTGGGTTGGGTGAGGGAAAGAGGCCCAGAGTTTAGAAAACTAACCACTAGATGTTGTGTGTGAAAAGATGGCTGTCAGACCCATGTGGACGTCACTTGGCTTGGAAATAAATGGAAGTTATGGTGATGGTAGTGGAGCCAACTGTCCAAACATGCAAAAAGAGAAGGCCACTTGGATAGTTTTGAATTCATACATGGGACATAAATGGGACAATCATTAAGGCACATTTATGAGGAGAGAGAAAACCACCTGGTTGAAACCAGCCAAGAGCACAGTTTCAACTAGGTGGTATCATGTCCAGGTTGAGCTCACAAATTTTGGGAATGACAACAGAGGAATCACGACGAGCCAACTACAAAAATAGGTGGATATGCATGCAATATATAACATATATACATCAAAACCAAAGGGTATATACATGCAGAATGGAAGGATACACATTAATACACTAAATATACATATACACAATGCAGAGCCAAAATGGAATGACTACCTCAAGCAACAATGCACAAAAACTTACAAAATTTACACTATCTACAAAATATAATACATCTGAATAGAGGGCGAATAACCCTCTGGCGGAGCTGACTAAATAACGGGTGGCAAGACCAGACATAGGAACAAACAAAAGTGCAAGACAAACACAAGCCCAACAAACACAAAGCAAAAACAAAGAAAAAAAAGAGGAAAGGCAGAAGAAAAACTAGGAACACCAACCTAGAAATCGGAGAAAAGGGAGGAAGGCAAGGTACCAAATTCTTTGCAACAGCTTGTGCCTCCAAAGGATCACCACTCCAACACTAAAAACCACCTGTAATTGCTTTGAACAACTCAAAAATAGCTTGCACTAGACTCTGCTTGAATCGCTGTGATATCACTCTGTAATCGCTCAAATTGCTTAAGTGTTTTAATCGCGGTAATTGTGAAAATGACAGTGATTTCTATTTATAGACATAGTAAAAACAAGTTACCTTTTCTTCCACAAACTCCAGAATCAAGCTAGCCTCCGGACTCTGGGCCTGGGGATTCCGTGCAACCATATCTTCTTACGAAAAGAAGACATCGTGGCGAAGAATCTCGGAGTCCAAAATCTGACTCCTAGACAAAGAACGACCAACTCTGGGATCGGGTCCCAGAGACACGAGGGGAAAAAAAAAAAGTAAGACCAACACCATGG
>MU225370.1:918253-932317 GCA_018584345.1 Thuja plicata
AAAAAGAAAGGCAAGAGCCAAAAGTAGAAAACAAAAAAAAAAGGGGGGGGACCCAACATTTTGCACACAAAATATAGTGACAGGCATGTAGGGCATAAAAAATGGTGACTATCTAGGATGAATGTCTTAGTGCATTTGAGAGGTATAGAATCTCTGGTTAGCAAAATTAGAACAAATCATTACTTCAAAAAATCTTACATGCAAAGAGTAACATGTCTAAGAAAATCTGGTCATACGAGATCCAATCCATGACCCTTTCATCAGTGGTGAAGTGTGTTCTTTGGAAGGAGACTAAGCCGATGACCTCTGGGAAAAGTAGAGAGGAAGCACTAAGTAAATTCAAACCCTGAAGTCATCCAATTTGTCTGTCTCTCCCAGAGATCAGAGTTTTCATCCCATTTCTTTTTTCTTGTTATTTTGCATGTTTCTGGGTGGGAGGGTGGTACTTCTTTCACCATCAAGCTTAAGCTTAGCTAAATTTAATGGTGGTACTTCTTTCACCCTTCCACCCACCTTAATATCTTGAATGGGGGAGAATAACTCTAGACTCGAAAAGAATCCTTTTTTTTTTTTTAAGTTAAGACTTGGGTCAACCAACTAGTGCAACCAATCTACCCTCGATGTGTCTGATTACTTGTCCCTTACTTTTTACCACTGATTACCATACTTTTGAAGATAAATCTGATGAGGATTACTGATAATGTACTTCCAAACTTGCAAGATAACTCTAGAGACCAGACCAATTCCATCGTGCTAACAATAGATTCTTAAGTTCACCATGTTAAAGACAACTTCCCAGAGACCAGATGTTATGTGAAGCATTCTAATCCTTACAAGAGGGAGAGAAAAATGTCAGGACTCGAAAAGAAGAAAGAAAAAAAAAGACAACAAAGGAAAAAGGGTGGTCCCGAAGGAGAACCAGAAAGAAAAAAAAATGAAGGGTACCTCCTAACGAGGCACCGAGAAAGAAATATTTACAAGCAAGGGAAAATTTACATAAAATATAACTTTGGGCAAACCAACCTTATTCGAAAGAATGTTTTAGAAAATGTCCATTGAAGGGCAATGGGACAGGTTCTCCAGTCATGGTGTTAAGGTGATAGGTCTTTTCCCCATAGATCTCTTAGATTAGGTATGGCTCGAGCTAGAGCTGTTGGACCTTGGTGTGCTTTTCTTTCTTTTCCTGAGCCTTGTCCCACAGCAAGACCAAGTCTAAAATCTAAAAGGCCTTGTATTGGGCTCTTCATTCAAACCATCATTTTACCACTGCTTGATGATGCAAAAAATGTTCAAGGGCTACATCTTGTTTTTCTTCCATCTGCACCAGATTCAGGAGCCGAACCTCCATAATATTATCTTGGTTGCTAAATTCCTGCATAAACTATAAAACTGGGATCTATAAGTTGATTGGGAACACTGGGTTCTAACCATAAACTAGATGGAATGGGGATGTTCCTAGGGTGTCCTTAATTTGAATTTGATCTATCCAGAGGGTGAATCTCAATTTTTGGTGCCAATCACAGGGATTTTATTCTAGTAGGTGTTTGATCACTTCAAGTAGACTTTTGTTTGTTGATTCATCTATGCTATTCCCTTGGGGGTAATAGTTGCTGGAAAACTTCAGAGTGATCTTCCGATTGTAGGTCAATTCAAGTAATTGCACCGAAGAAAATGCTAGACCATTGTCACACACTATGGAAAAAGGCATTCCGAACCTTGTGACGATATTTTCTTTTAGGAATTTAATAACTATGTCTTCTGTGTTATTTTTGCAAGGTATAGCTTCAGACCACCGGGTGCAGTAATCAGTTGCAGTTAGGATGTATTAGTGGTTCGTAGATGAGTTGGGGTTGATTTGTCCGATGAAGTCAAATTCCGATTGGGTGAAGGGCCTAGCCTCGAAGATTGGTTCTAAAGGCATGGCCAGGTTACGCTCATAATGTGTTATGGTCTGACAAGTGTGGCATCTCTGAATGTGAGTGTAAACATCTTTGAATATGCAGGGAAAATAATATCCAGCCCAAAGGATTTGATGAGCGGTGGTGTCAGCTGAGCCATGCTCGGTCCCAAACTACCTAGGGAATTCATCGATCATCTTCGTAGCTTGGTCCCTATCAATGCACTGAAGGTACACTCCCTCATAGTTTCTATAGTAAAGTACAAAGTTTTTTATCATGAAGTGAGCGCTTTTCATCCATAGAGCAAAAAATTTGTTGGGAGGTAACCCCTCTGGGCATCTATTGTTTAACAATAAGTACACCAGATCGGTGTACCATGGGTCTCAAGTGATTGACTCCACTGTGTAAGTTTTATATTCTATGTGGGGAGTCCCTTTTTCCATCGCTCAGCTTAGTCCCTAGCCACAAACTATCTTCATGGGTTGCATTTATAATTCATATTTCTAGAGGATGGCCATCCATTTCCCCCTTCTTTCATCCAATTCACTCTGCATCAATAGAGATTTCACAGCCTAGTCTGAGATGATGGCATGCACTTTTCTCCTAAGAATATAATGCCAAACATTTTTCACGGCGTGAACAAGAGAAAAGGCTTGATTTTCTAAATTTGAATACCAAACTTCAACATTCTTGAAGGGGGAGCTCATGAAAGCAATTGGTCATTCTTCCCCTTTGACCTTTTGGGTCAATACTGTCGTGGCGGAATGCGGCGAGGCAAAGGAATAAATGTAGAATGGAAGGGAGTGGTATGAACTAGCCAGGACAGGTGCCTCCATTATCATTTGTTTGATCTAGGTGAATGCCCACTTTTCCTTAGGAATCCACTCAATCTTGGTATCCTTTTTCATCATCTCATTGAGTGGTTTGACTATCTCAGTGAATCTAGTAATGAACTGCCAGACAAAGTTGATCTTCCTGAAGAAAGATCGCATCTATTTCTTTCTGTTAGGCATTTGTAGGTTTAGCAGCACTTCAACTCTCTTAGGGTCAATGGATATACCCTTCTCAGAGACAATATGCTCAAGAAGCTTCCCTTTAGTGACCCTGAATATGCACTTCTTGGGGTTGAGGGATATTCCATACCAGCGACATCTCTTGTAGATTTGGGCGAGGTGGGCGGAATGGTCACGCCTGTCCCGGGAGAAGATGGTCAAATCATCCATGTAGATGATTATGCACTGATTCACAAGGCCCTTGAACATAATGTCCATAGCCTTTTGAAATGTGGCCCCTGCGTTAATCAAGCCAAAGGGCATTCTCTTGTATGCAAACATTCCCACTTGGTAGTGAATGTTGTTTTCTCTCTATCTTCATACTTAACCATGACTTGGTTGTATCCAGAGTACCCATCCAAGAAGGACATCATCTGGGATCCATTCACTATTTGCAACACCTCATCCAACGAGGAGAGAGGGTGATTATCCTTCTTGGAGGCTCTATTCAAATTTTTGAAATCTATGCAAAGGTGAATTTCACTACTCTTTTTTCTAACAGGGACCAAATTGGCAACCCACGTAGTGTACCAGATTAGAAAGATTATCTAGGCTGACAACAATTTTTCCACCTCTTAACAAATCAGAGGCTCGATCAGTGGGTTGACAGGTCATTTCTTTTGCTGAAAAGGCTTAGCATCAGGTTTCAAGGGAATGGTATGAGTCATAATGGTTGTGTCGTATGTTTTCAAATCCTCATATCCCCATGCAATCATGTCTATGTATACTCAGAGAACTGCGAGAATCTTCTCCTTCTCCTCAGGGGAGTAGGAGGTGCCAATGTGTATCATATTTTCTTCATCAGACTGGCTGATGTTTACTTTCTCAAATTTTCTTCCCTCAGAGGAGTATGACATGTTTTCCTAGCCCCGGGGGTCTGAGTCAAAGATACATTCAAGTGTGACCATGCCCTTTAGGATGGTGTTGGTAGGTAGGTCCATGATCCCATCATCTTTGTCACCCTACCCGGTATCGTCGTGGTCTTGTTCCTCCACTATCTGGTCCTCGAAGATGCCAATGTCAGCCATGAAGACTAGGATATGTTGGTCGTCCCCAAAAACCTAAAAGTGGGTGACATTATTTGGAATGGATGGGGTAGGGATCATCTCAATGGAGAATCTCCAGATTCATGAGCCAGCCATGGGCTCAAGTGTGCTAGCAGAAATGACAAGGGCATCTGGGACATAGTTCCATCATTGAAGAATAAGGTCAATGCCAAAGGCATCAAAATATTCAATGAGGATCCATGCCCAGTTGTGGTATGTGGCCAACCTTTTATCGTGACATGTGTATTGACTACGGACCTATTTGACAACCAAATCTGAATCACCTAGAGCCCGTAGGTAGGTGATCCCTTTCCTTAATGCAAACAAGAGTCCAAGGACCAAAGCCTCATACTCTATAACATTTTTTTTGTAGTTGAACTGTAGCCTATAGGATGCGAGGAAGGATTTCCCACATGGGTTGATCAATTCTACTCCAGCCCCATAGCCTTGTTTGGATTGGAACCCATCAAACTTAAGGGTCCATAGGTCATTACTTGTAGTCTGGAGCTGGGGAGAGGGAGTAGTCTTTGGATTGCCTTTGGGAGACTTGGGAGGAGCTTCCTCTTGCACTGTTGGCGCATGGGTGAGGTTTTCCTCCGGAGGGGTTTAGAATTGAGATCCCTGGTAAAATTGCACTGATAAAGTGCTTCTAGTAGGAATACTAGGCTCCGGGGAATCAATTGTATGTTCTTTGTTCTAGAAGGCGTCGATGTACGAGGTAGCGATGGGAAGGAAAGGCTCACACTCTAACTCTAAATTTTTTTGATAGTGTACCCAGCACCAAGTGCTAGACAAGAGTGTAGTGGGGGTCATTGCGGCACCCTAAGAGTTAACCTCAACCCTCAACTTTTCTTCTAGGTACTGGATTCTCTGCAGAACTATGGTATCCTCCCTGGAGATGAAATCAAATGTTAATATTTTAGAGGGTCAGTACACCCCCGAGGAAGTCTCAGAGAAGAAGACCTCGCTAACCCTCCCAATTTTGGTAAGGGCCTGCTTCATTCAATGTTCACTTTCAACCTAGATTTTGTTTGATTTTCCTTCCCAGGGGAGCCATAAGTGGGAGAAGTCAGTCAAAAAGTATCCATTCAAGGACTTAGACCAATTTTTACTCAATAACATCCCATAAGTCTCTGGGATGTCTACCACTTGGATGTCGACTATGCTAGCTATTCTGGGGTCTTAGATAAGCTATATCCAGACATTCTTCAATTCTCCCACCATTTTTACAATAGTTTTATCCAGTTGAATCACTGTGCCATTAGATGGGGTGGGACTAAATTTGATCTTCTAGCATATGGATAGGGGCATGATGTTTCCCGAAGCTCCATAGTCTACTAGGTAGTTGTGTATGTTTTTGCCTTGGATATTTAGGCCTAGTAGGAAGGGAGGATCTTCATTATTTCCCTGGAAGATAGCCGCATTGGCATCTTCAAACAAGATGGTCTTTGGTGGGCGACTGAATACCTTCGGGTTTCTCAAGAGCTTCAAAAGAGACTTCTTCTACTTGGGATAGTTCAGAAAAACCTCTATCAAGGTTATGGAGGTGGTGGTTTGTTGTAACGCCTTCATGATGTCAAACCTTCCTCCTGGGAATTGGTGGCTTCCCTCGACTAGGTCCTTTGCTTGGTTAGAACTAGAACCTTTTAGAGGGACTGGTCGGTTAGTTGTATTGTCCCAGGGATGAGTGTCCTTGGCAAGAGGTGTTGGCGTGTAAATTGGTCCTTTACCAGCTTGACTCTGAGTATTGTAAGGAGTCTGTGGGTTGGTGAAGGCATTGGCCTCAAAGGCTAGGATTGATTCATTAAAGAATCCCTACAATTTAGATTCTTCTTCATCTTCTCTGGAGGATCCAAAGAAGATGGTCTCACAGGTGAATGCACTGTGAGTCGACTCTTGCACAGGAGGCTCTGGGGGAGTAGCATCATGTGATTATTGTCTGTCTAGCTGGGAAATCATGATGACTTTCTCCAGTGTGGCAAAATTAACCTTGTTGTTGGAGCCTATGTCGTGCATTCTACAACAATTATTCATGGGCTAGAATTCTATGACTGGTGTAAAATGTGAGGGTCCAACACCACTTTGATTGGCATTTTAGTTTGGAGGTAGGCCTCCTGTGTTCATTTGGTTGTTCCATTATTGTTGGTGGGGTCAAGGCCCATTGTTGAAGTTTCTTCCTCCAGCATTGTTGTTTCATTGGTCAGAGAAAACATTCCCTCTTTGGGAATTGGAATTCTAGGGTGTGTAGGACCTTGCCTTCAGCTGACCCATGTCCATAGTTAGGGTGGAAAACATTCGCTGGAGGGATTTGACCTCGGTGGTCAACTGAGTGTTTGTGTCATAGTTTGACAGTTGTTGTTTTTGGTTTCCTGGGAAGGCGACAGTATTTTCCAGAGTCGAGGGCAGCAATCCTCCAGCTACGAATGACTGAAAGAAGGGCACTTCAGGTGGTTGTGTCTAAGGTTGTTGTACCTGCTGTGGCTGATTCCAAGGGAATGCTTCTAGACCTGGTATTGGCTAAGTCTATGATGGATAAATGTATCGGGCCTACTAGTCTATCGGTGGTGGCGAGGGAGTCATTGCCATCACAGGGGCACCCATTGCCAGATTGGGGTTATACCCCCCGACATGCGTAGTTTCGTCGGGGATCATGTTGAAGGGCATGCTCTTCCCAATCCCGCTTGGGGACTTGTTGAGGCCATGGGATAATTCTAAGGCTATGTTGTAAACCTTTGCCAAAGTGTCCCGGTCACCCGCCGTGGTTGTTCTCCATAGGAGAGTGGCAACAAAGGTGTCCATCGCATTGAAGTAGGTCTATATGGTTACTTCTGGGGATGGAATAAAAGGGCTCGTGCACCACTTCAAGGCATGCTGGAACCAATTATTGAATGCTGCAAGAGGTTTATTGGGTTCCTTTCTGATAGAAATGAATTGGCTATGGGACCAAGAATGGTCCACGTTTATGCGGAAGGTAGCCAAGAAGGTGTCCTCCATGTCCTGCCAACTATTGATGGAGTTGGCAGGAAGGTTGAGGTGCCAGTTTAGTTCACCTTGTCCCAGGGACAGGGGAAACATTTGGGTCACAACATCTTCATGTTGGATCCAATGTCAGTTCATGGCATCTTTGTATGCATGTAAGTGTTCTTCTATGGTTCGTGAGCCTAAGTGGTCATATCGTGGGCAAATCTTCTCCGGATGTGAGGGTAAGCCATTCATTGTGCCCACAAAAGTTCCCATAAGGGACCCGGTGTTAGCAAAATAAGAAACCATTTGGGGAACTCAATTTTGGGTAGGTTGAATCTTGGTTCCCGGGATTGTCCAAGAAGTTTGGGTATTCTGAGGTGTACTAGACCCCTAGACAATAGTGGTTGGCGTAGTTTTTGGGGCCCATTTCCTTTGATCAGGAGGCTCAAGTTTGACAAACCTTCAGGGGTTTGGGGCTGACCTAAGGATTCTCTCAAATTTTTCTAGGGAGAAGGACCCAATCCCACTGAAGGCTTGATTCCTAAAACTATGGCTTGGGGAACCCTCGAGAGGTGTAAAATAGGAATCTCAAGAGGGGGACGAGTTCATGCCCTCCTTCTAGTGCCAATTTCTATTGATGGGACTTCGGTGACCGAGTCTGCCAGCAGATGTAAGTTGTCACCGGGTATCGGGGTACTGGCCAACTTTGCCTATAAAGTTTATCTAGGGAAATGAGACTCCTTGGGCCTCCAAGCACCTAAGGGTCAGGTCTCGATGGTGCGAGGCTTAGTTGGGAGATGTGACTATTTTTGAGGGGGATAGCTAGTTTCTTCAACTTGTTCTCTCTAGGGATTCAAGAAGGTGAGGTTTTTCCAAGGATTCTACACTTAGCAAATAAATTAAAAAAGATCCTGCAGGGTTAGAAGTATTTCATCTATCTATAGTTATGCTAAACATTCTAAACATAAACAATGCTCTAACACACTAAACTAAATACTGAAGAAACATAAAACCATCAGTTCATATTTCATCAGTAGCAAATGAAAGAAGGTCGTTAATCTACTTTAGTGTTAGAGAAAAGGGCATGAAGAACATAAATCATAAAATACCATTAACTCAGAAGACTGAATGCCAACAACATCATTGTAAGAATTCTCCCTTCTTCATTAATATTTCTTCCAGCGAGCACTGGTGCGTGATATAATGGTGGATCCAAGGGAGCGTCTAACTACTAAACACTTAAAGAGTAAGGACGATTGAGCTTGGCATCTGAGAAATGAAAAATTTCTTTTCTATTACTATGGACTACAAAATCATCAATTTTGTCGACCCTTGGAATGGGGCAAGACTTACTATTTATACACATTTACATCTAACCCTAGCTTATGTTACACTATACAATAGAATATATTATCCAATAGCCGGTACTATCTGCGCCACTCTACAAAAGACCTAGAGATGAAATAGGCCTATTATGTCAGAAGAAAAGATTAAGAAGTTAAGTAGAAGAATCATCCTTGAGAGGGGAGCTGAGAAGAAGAAAGAGGAAAACTGATCCCCTAGGGATCGAGGCTACATGCCTCATAAATGGGAAATGTGGTGCCCTATCTCCAATGTGCCAGGTGTATATTTGAAGCGGTGCCTTCAGAAGATCATCTATCAGAAAGCCTCTTGTTGATCCAATGTGCCTTGATGTAGCTATCTGCCTTCTGACAACTTTTGACAACCTTCATTAACTGCTACCCACTTTCTGGAAACCTTTATTAACTGCTTGAAAGTGACTGGTCGACCTTGGGGACCAGGACATGGGTCACTAAAAGAATGTGAAATATAGGATCTAGGACTTTGGGATCTGGGAACTTACATTTTGAAAGAATAAAGAATACAAAACACTTGGGTTTTCTCTAGCCCCCAGAGAAACTTTATTGTTGCTTATTTTCATTGAAGGTCTAGAGGAGATGGGAGATTCCATCTTCATCAATTTCTTTAAGGCCAACCCACCGGTACTTGGCCACCTCAATCTGTTCCCCTAGGTCTGGAACATTTCCCTTAAAATCATTGGTCATTTTTGCCGCATCATGGCTACTAAGTACCATATGAGTGATTCTCATCATTTGGGTGCCATCTACTCCCTTCGGGGATTGATACCTTGATTCCATTAGCTCATCAAATTTCCCTAGGATGTACTCTTCTAGTGGACAAGTGTTCATGCTGAATGGATCAGCCCTAGAAACCTTCATAACAAATGACTTGTATAAATTGAAAGAATATTGTACTGCGGTGATTTTCTCCCGCAGAGTCCCCACTAGTTTCTTGATTACCCCCAATGTGAGGTCAAGTTTGGAGTGTTGGTTCATTACAAAATTGAATGACTCCTTAAAAATTCTTGACTCAGAAACTATTTCTTCTCCGAGGCTGAGGAGCTCTTCGAGCTCAGGTTTTTAGGCCTCGTAATTTTCAATATCTGCCTCCCATATGCTGATGATGGTCTTGGCTTGATGTAATACATTGTGAGCCGCATATAATTCTAGGAGTGTGGACACTAGGAAATGTTAGATGTTTCCTAACTACAGGGTGACCCACTCATCAACTGCCTGGGCTTTCTTCTTCATCGCCCGTAGTGAATCTACATCACCTTGTGGTAGCAGTATTTTAGATGTAGAGGCCCTCAGAGGAACAACGCTGATAGGCCAAACCAGCTCATTAAGAAACCCCATAAGGTTTTCATTCTTTTCCTTTTCTACTTTGAGCTTCTGGGCCTCCTTTTTGTAGCAAGCCTCTATTGCCTTGGCCGCTTCTTTTAATAGGTCCCCTATTTTCCCCTCTTCCCCAGTGATATCTTTGTGATATTATAATTTTTGGCCTCTACCGTTGCTTTGTCCACATCTAGGGAAGGTGTCACTATCACTGTGATTGTCTCTCCTCCCATCTCAATCTGAAGGGTGTGGACTATCTGAGCTTTCTTGGCCTTTGGCAGGTGTTGCACTTGAGCCATCATTTCTACCAAGGAAAGGTGGGCCCAAGGTATTGTTAGAGGTGCCTTTCTCTTGTGAGATTCCACCAACCACTGTGGCAGATGGGGTGGCTTTGTAGCAAAAATGTGTTCCTGTGACTTCTGGACTTTGACAGCAATCTCATGTTCTGCCTCTTCCTCCTCTTCTTCCTACTCTTATTCCTAGGAAGGTTCTTGTTCAAGAGCTTCCTCCTGCTCTGGGACTTCTACCTCTATTTTCTTAATGTCCCCCTGTAAATTCCCAAACTTGTCGATCGTGAAAACATCATAAAATTCATCTAGTGGGGGAGGATTGGCTAGGACATGAATAGGCTCTAGTTCCCTTTCCGGCTCCGGAGAGTTGGAAGAAAGGATTTCAACTTGCAGGATTTGAGGCATCCCCAGCTCTGGCTCCGTCTTAGGCTTTTGATTAAGCCTCTTCTTTCTCTTGGTGACCAAAGGTGGCCCCACTTCCCTTAGGACCTATTCTTCTTCTGGATCTACCTTCATTGCCTTTACCTTTAACACAGCTAATGAGGGGGAAGAAGGCGGACGAATGGGTCCGGTCATTGACACCGGGGTTGCCAACCGCATGATCAATCTATCTTTCATTTGATGGGAGGATGCCAATGATTTCTTTAGTTTCTCCTTAATGGGGGTCTCCTATGGAGCTAGGGTTTCCATTATTGCCTTTCCCCTATCTTCTCTTTGTGAACAAGTTCTGGCCCCCAGGGTTAATTTTGGTACCAGCTGGGTAGCTCTACGGACACTCTTGGGGCACACCTTCTTAAAGTAGGTGTGGCTGCATTCGACCACATTGCAGGTGAACTCTTCAATAGTGGACTCCTCCTGGGAGTTCTAGTCCACTAGTGGGAGGGGCAACTTATCAATCCCCTTTTCTTTGTACTGGGGATCCATGGTGGATTCGAAGTCTAAGAAGTCCTCTGGAAATCTCTAGAGCTTTAGTCTTTCCATCATTCCCATGGTCATCTGGACATAATGCCGGCTCTGAACTTCCATGTCATCCTAGAAATCTTCCCAAAAATCCTCCATGGGGTATTGGTGGGGCTCCGATGCCCAGGGAAGTGTCATCGCAATCTTACCGTGTGGATCAAAATGCTTCCGTGCCAAGTAGAACTCTGCTAAGTTATAGCTTTTAAGCTCATTGTCTGCTTCTTTGGCCGTAGCCAGACTGCATGAATAATTCCCATAAGTGATTGGGAATGGGAATTTTGTTACCTTCTTCAATGCGTAGAAGGCATGGAGTTCCATTATGTTAGAATTAATCTTTCCTTGGTTGAAAATATATAATTAAAAGGATAAACCAAAGTATCCTTATTTGTATTTGTCCTCTAGTCCAAGTAGGAGGACATGTCACTATTTTTGTAATTCCTTTAATAAGGAAAATAGATATTCCTCCTTAAGAGGAATCACACATTTGTCAGACACACAATATGAATGTGGCATCCATAGGAGAAGGGAGTTACATGCAAACTCCTCCACTCATCTCTACTTAAGAGATGTCTCTCATACACTTGCTTCAATAATCTTCTCCTCTCTCTCAATCTCTCAATGCTCTCATTATTGTATTAATCTTATTGCTCTCATCCATAGGCTTTTTTTCCATATTCTTATTCACAAAGGGGTTTTTCTTTGCTTTTCCCCTTACCAAAATCTCTTGGCTCTTTGTTAGATTCTTGGAGTTTCTCATATGCTTGATAGTTGATCTTGACATCTTTATCTCACCTTTGGTTTATGGTAAAATCCTCTTGCATTTCATTTTATTGGATTACTTCATGTTTATGTTTTCATTCTTTTAATACTTATTACATGGTATCAGAGCTATCTAATCCTTGTTTAAGTGTTTTGTAGGAAGGTGCCATTCAAAGAAGCAAGGTCTTCTTGTTGATCTAATTTTTGTTTTGCTGGTTTTTTGTTACAAATCTAACTTTTTTTTGAATCTAATCTCTTAGTTCTGGATGGCTTGCCGCAAAATCTAAGCTTTATTAATCTCATTTCCAGTTTTACAGTTAGCCTATTCTATATTTCAGCTTTAAATCTATACTATAATATATTTCTAACATTTCTTGCAAGATTTGAAATTATTGTTCATTCCTCTCATATTGTTCATATTGCTCATATCTAACATTTTTTGTAGTTTGTATTGCACTATCTCTATTAATATTCACATCTAATCTGCAAGAATTTGAATCAGTTTTATAAGTTTTTAAAAGTTTCATTTTGATTCATTGCGCATAAGAATTTTTTTTATTCCATTATCTCAGCTTTTGAAGCTTTGTCTCTTCCTTTAGTACAGCAGACTATTCTTGCACAGTAGACTATTCTTTCTCTCCAGGGCAGCAGTCTAAAAATTAAAAATAAGACCATATCATTTTATTGTGCAACTTTTATTTCATTTGTTTTGCAGGAGTATTGTGGCATCTCTCTTGTTCGGCGTGTTGAGTTCATATCTAACACAAAAAAAATTGAGAAGTAGTGCAGCATATATGCTTATATTACTCTTTTTTTGGCTAGGTTGATTTATTGTTTTCCAGCCACTTGCACCTGATTATATAGAAAATTCAACTTTGAATCATATCTTGAAGGAATTTGAACCTGGGGCTTTCATACACATTTGTTGCAAATCACCGATCACTTTTTTGACTTGTAACGTGCGGAAATAGGCTGATTTTGGCTGACATAGCTTTCTAAAAATTTAATAGCACAGCCTTTTAAGTCTAGATAGATTAATAGTGCACAGAAGAAGTGAAAGATTTGATGAGGAATACTAACTGATCTGTGTTAATGGTATGCTTATAGTAACATGCAATGAGTTCCTTGAGAACGCTGAAATATGCGTCTTTTAGCTGGATAGCTAAGTAAAACATTATATAAACTAGTCTTTTCAATCTGCAAAGAATAGATTTATGTTTTATTATATTTTTTCCTGTGCTTTTGCGCTAGTTTCTCTCTCATCCAATGCGCAGCAACAGTGACCATTCTTTGGTCCTTGGTGACTATTTTTTGGCGCAGCAGCAGTGATCATTCTATCTGGCATTTGTCTTAATCATTCTTGTATCTTCTTTAACACTTGTCTTCAGATTTTATTCCTTGTGCAGGTTACAAAGGCAGCTTCTCATTAATATCTGTCTATTATTCTTTTTTTCAGTTTCTCTCTGCATATTCCCTGATTTTGTTTATTAATCTATCTAATCTTAGTGAAGTTTGAATATTCTTTGGTCAACTTTGTAATATCTATTCTAATTTTAAATCAAATCTGTAATTACTTAGTAATGTATTTCCTTTTCATTAGTTTACTTCATTAACAATTAATTTAAATTAATTCAAATCCGTTAAATAGTTTAATTTTCATTTATTAATTTAACAAATTTGTTCATTTTGTTTAAAGTCAAAAAGTTTAATCGTCAGTACTTTTTTTTCACTCCATATTATTTCATATCGCTTCACTTTTAAGTTATTTATATCATTTCACATCAATTTCAATTATTGGTTCTGTAAGTCATTTCTATTAAAATTTGTTTCACCATTTACATCCAATATTTAAAATTTGTTTAATATCTTTATTTACCTATTCTATTGTAAGTTTACATCAAGTTAAATTTATTTTTCTCAACCTTGATCATTATATATACACTGTTATTTACTTTGTGTAAGTTAATTTGATCATTTTATCATGTCTACTCTAATTCCAATAATCAATCTAAATAGCTCTAATTATCATCAATGGAAAACTCATGTGTCATTTTTATTTTGATTTAAACATTTACTTGAAGTTTCTACAGATGCAGCTATTGAACCAGCTACCTCTGCTTCACAAGCAGAAAAAGATGCATGGAAGACCAAAAATGAAGAAGCCCTTCATTTAATTGGTCTCTCCATTATCCCTGATCTTTATTTCCTAATTGGACATTGCACCAAGGCTCATGAAGCATGGGCCATTCTGCAACAAACATATGACAACTCATCAGAATCTCGTAAGATTCAACTCCAAGAAAACTTGGAGGACTTAAGGTATAATGATTTTAAAAATATGGATGAATTTTTACTTAAGTTTGATGCAGTTAAAACTCAACTAAGTGGTGTTAATGTTA
>MU225370.1:936393-956381 GCA_018584345.1 Thuja plicata
TTGCTCTCATTATTGTATTGAGCTTATTGCTCTCATCCATAGGCCTTTTTTCCATATTCTTATTCACAAAGGGGTTTTTCTTTCCTTTTCCCCTTACCAAAATCTCTTGGCTCTTTGTTGGATTCTTCGAGTTTCTCATATGCTTGATAGTTGATCTTGACATCTTTACCTCACCTTTGGTTTATGGTAAAATCTTCTTGCATTTCATTTTCTTGGATTACTTCATGTTTATGTTTTCATTCTTTTAATACTTCTTACACATTATTTGCCTGCAATATTCTAAAAGAATTATCTTGTTCCCACAATGCTTGGGTAACAAGTATGGTTTCTTGGAGAAGCCGGTTAACCTTATCTATGTATGTTGTTGAAATTGTATATAATAATGGCCATAACTTTGGACCAAATTCATCACCTCTGTGGATAGGTGGTATCCTACATCCTGGGTAGGTGTGAGTAGGTTGCAGTAAATGAAGGCGTCATTTGCCTAGAAAAAATTGGGGAAACTATCCTCCCATTAGATTTGTGGGAAATGGTCCCATGGAGCCTTCTAACCTGGGCTGATCCTGAGTATGTCCTCTATGAATAACCCATTGGTGCGGGGTTGTTATTGTGCTGAGGCCCAGAGGACATAGGAAGTCATATAGAACTACCTATTTTGAGCCAGCTATAGAAATTGAGAATCTAGGTGGTTTGAGATAATGGTTGCCCAATCAAAATATTCTCATTTGGTGGAGATGATGAGCAGGAAGTAATACATCCATGGTGCAAATTCCTTGGCATGGGGTTGCCCGAAGACCCAGGATAGTGTTGTTATCCCCATCTGGATGTTTTCTTTGAATTTAGACTGGGGGATTTCTAGCTTCATCCTCTTGGGATCTTTCTTTGGGGTCTTGAGCCAGTGTTTGTTCATGTATATCCAGGTTGCTTCCTCCAATTGTTTCAATTACACCAAGGCATCTGATCTGGTGACCACAGCTAGCTTGTCAAATTGAGGGATTCCCAAGCCCATCTGGAAGGTATCAGGGTCGAGGGACACCATGGGAGTAGGCTACCCGGTGGGTTCTGAGGCTGTGAGCATGACAGCCCAGACATAAGAGTTTTCATGTGCTGCCAGTGTGAGGATTAACTCTAGAGACTGTACTGAGCATGAAAAATAGCTAGCCTTGAGGATCCCAGAATCACCGATGTTAATCGCAAGTGGACCTCTAGACTACCACTGAATGTACATCCTTTTCACCAAGGCCTGCATCTTGGCCCACATCCTGACGCTGGTGTCGATAATGAATTGTACCTTGGAATAAATTTTTGATCCCACAACGGTGTTATATTTCATGTATTTCAAACTGAGGGGCAATTTATCTAAGGCCCTCTCCATTTTTTATTTTAGGGCTTCCCTAGTTTCCGCTGCGGCAGGAAGTTCCAGACTCCCTTGTGGTGAAGATGTGGAAGCCTTAGACATGATAGAAGTACATTTCCCTGGAAACCTGCAAGGCAAGGTGACCATTAGAATGTATAGATAAATAATAGTCTAGGATCCAGATATCTTACCACCACGGCATTTTGTTTCCCTGAAAAAGTGAGTTTAGTTCAAAAATCTCAGAAAGTATATACATATTGCAAACTTGGAATTTTTTACCACTATACCGGCCTGGGGGTCTCATCATACTTAGAAAGAGAAAGACATGGGTTGGGTGAGGGCAAGAGGCCCAAAGTCTAAAAAACTGACCATTAGAAGTTATGTGCAAAAAGATGGCTATCAGACCCACGTGGACGTCACATGGCTTGGCAATAAATGGAAGTGATGGCGATGGCGGCGGAGACAACTATCTGAATGCATGAAAAGTGAAGGCCACTTGGATAGTTTTGAATTCATACGTGGGATGTAAATGGCATAGTCAGTAAGGAAAGTTTATGAGGAGAGAGAAAACTGCCTAGTTGAAACCAGCTGAGAGCTGAGTTTCAACCAGGTGGTATCATGTCCAGGCTAAGCTCACAAATTTTGGGAATGACAATAGAGGAATCAAAATGAGCCAACTACAAAAATGGGTAGATATACATGTAATATACAACATATAAAACATATATACATCAAATCCAAAGGGTATATACATGCAGAATTGAAGGATACACATTAATACACTAAATAAACATATACATAACACAAAGCCAAAATAGAATGACTACCTCGAGCAACAATGCACAAAAACTTACAAAATTTACACTATCTATAGAATATAATACATCTCCACAGAGGGAAGACAACCCACTACCAGAGCTGACCCACCAATGGGTGGCAAAACCAGACACAAAAACAAATGCAAGCGCAAGACAAACACAAGCCCAACAAACACGAAGCAAAAACAAAGAAAAAAAAGAGGAAAGGCAGAAGAAAAACAAGGAAAACCAACCTGGAAACCAAATAAAAGGGAGGAAGGAAAGGTACCAAATGCTCTACAATAGCTTGTGCCTCCAAAGGATCACCACTCCAACACTAAAAACCACCAATAATTGCTTTGAACAACTTGGAAATAGCTTGCACTAGACTCTGCTTGAATCACGGTGATATCACTCTGCAATCGCTCAAATCACTTAAGTGTTTTAATCATGGTAATTATGAAAATGATAGGTGATTTCTATTTATATCTATGGTAAAATAAAGTTACCTTTTCTTCTGCAAACTCTAGAATCAAGCTGACCTCCGGACTCCGGGCCCGGGGATTTCGTACGACCATATCTTCTTACGAAAAGAAGACATCGTGGTGAAGAATCCCGGAGTCCATAATTCAGCTCCTAGATAAAGAATGACCAACTCTGAGACTGGGTCCTAGAGACACGAGGGGAAAAAACAAAAGCAAGATCAACACCGTGGGAAGGAAAACTCGGGGAAGGAAAACAATGAAACAAAGGAAAAATAAAGGCAAGAGCCAAAAGTAGAAAACAACAAAAAAAAAGGGGGGGGACCCAATGTTTTGCACACAAAATGTAGGGATGGGGATGCAGGGAATAACACCACCTTTGTATTTTTCTAATTGAACAAATATTTCTTTGTCACCCATCATATGATGGGAGCATCTATTGTCAATGATCCAATCAGTTCTGATGTCTGCTTTGGAAATTAAGGCTAACTCTTGTTCTTCCTTTTCATCTTCAATGTCCATTTCCTCAAGCAACCTTTCCATGTCTCTAAGTGTAATGAATCCAATTTCATATTCTCTTGAATCTTCATCAGTTACATCTTCTTCAACATGATAACATTCCTTCTTATATTTGGTTTTGTAATTAGATCTGAACTTCTTGACTCTTGTGGGACACTTAGATGCAAAGTGACCAATCTTGTTACATTAAAAACATTTGAATGGAAGTTGTCCTTCATATTTTCCTTTACCTTTCTTTTTAGCAGTAATAGAAATGATTTCTTCTAATTCTTCATCAACTTCTTCTTTCTCATTATGACTGGAGATGTGTAAGGATTTCTTACCATGGACTGAGGCTTTAAAAGTTGTTTCACTTCTAGGTTCAGTCTTCAATCTTGATATCTCAAATGCAGAGATTTTAATGATCAAGGTCTCTCTCTTGAAGTCTTGTGAGAATTTCATGGTTTCCTCTAAAATACTTATCTTGTTTTCATAGTCTAATGTTAAAGTAGTTAGCATCTTGTCCATTATGTCTTCTTGTGATATTTCTCCACCATTGTTTCTGATTCCAGAGACTGCTTCATTTATCCTCTGTTTGTAATCTCTAATGTTCTGTTCAGGTAACATCTCAAGACTATTATATTTATTTTTCCATGTCTTCCTACGTGCATTCTTTGCTTGAATATCGCCTTCAAACATATCTTCTAAATACTTCCATATGGTATATGCTCTGTCAATTTTCTTGATCTCAAAAAATTCACTATTAGATAAGGTGTTGATTAGGGCTTCTTTAGAAATTGCAATATTGGTAAATATATCCTTTTGTCTATTAGTAGAATCATCCTTTGCAAGGTCTTTCAGAGATGGAATTACAACTTCTTGTGTATAAATTTAAAAGATCTCAAAGCCAACACACTGTAGATGTGTTATCATTTTATTTTTCCAATCCAGATAATTTTCTCCATCAAACTTAGGGAATTTTTTTTTGAAGTAAGACATCTGATCTACCTTAAGCTATTAGGCTTCCTCTCCAAGGCACTTGGCTCTGATACCAAATGTTAGAATAGTCCCAAAGGATAACTGAGAGGGGGGGTGAATTAGTTATCAATAACTTTAATTCTTTTCCTTCTTTAACTTTAGAATACAACAAAGTAAATGCTTAATCAGATAACACAGTACACAACACACAATTTGATTACGAGGAAACCAAATGGTAAAAACCCCAGTGGGAATTAGCACCCACAATGAACTATACTTGTTTATAGTAATCCCTATTAGAAAATATCTCAACCTTGTTAGGAGTTTTACTTTACAATGCAATAAGTATAGTGACTTGGTTAAGGGTCAGACCCTGTTAGGAGTCTTTAACAAATAACCCTATTAGGGGTGGTGGACTCACTATCCAAAAGCTCACTACTTGATGGTGAAGGATACAACCTTCTGTATAATAGATATGCACTATATTTGATGATGAAATATAGAGTAGACCTATTGTCTTGATCAGTTCTAGTGTATTACAATATTTTACTTCTTCTTCACATAGACTTTTGATGATTGAACCAACTCTGATAATCTTCTCTATACATCTTTCTTCTATTTTCATATCATTCACACTTAGCGTGTAACATTTTAATTACTACAAGTATCTTCCTCAAAGAATGAGATCATGGGACCTATAGGGCAACTCCTTATAACATCCTTGTTGGCTCTACTAAGCACGCAAGCATTATTACAGTAGCGCAAGTATAAACTGAATAGACGCGATGCTTCACTAAGTCGGCCTCACCAAATTAACTCTAACTTTGCAATCTTCTTGAAATAAATTTGGAACCTTTATATTAATATCACAAACTCATAACTAATCATGAATATACACATGTATATACTGAAGATAGGCACAACTCAAGAAGCACATGATATACATCGGCCCTAAATAGTTACATTTCCAAAACTGTAATAGCCAATAATAGAATTACATAACTTGACTGAAACATCATATCTAGATCTGCGTGTATGAACATAACATCATAAACATGTCAACAACATGTATCTAACCATGCAAGTCTTCATGTCATCATTCTAATAAGTACATACAAAATTTCTACTATGTATTATATGTTGTCATCAATGACAAACATATAATCAATCAACTGCTCTGAATCAAATCTCCAACATTAGTGAATTGGCCTCGACCAATATATTCTAGTACAGATTGAATACTAGTGGGATAGCCTTCTCTCCAAATTTTTCATAGTCATTTCTCCAATCAGCACTTGCCTGGATGAAAGAATGAGTCAAAACTGTTGACAAATCCAGTGTAGCCCTTTTATCTAGCATGGCTTGTAATGAAGCCTCTGAAAAATTTGGGTCAATAGGACCCACCATCTTTTGAATGAACCCTTTTAGAGATTCATTTTGATCTATTAAGGATTTGATGGTCTCTTCATCTTTATTCATGAACCCAAAAGAATTCTTAAGCCCTAGAGCTGCTAGTGTCTTGCTCCCTTCTCTGGTAGGTTCACCCAAATCCACCTCTCTGAATGTATAATCTTCCATTGTGCCAGGTGTTTGAGAAGTTCTCAAGGGTGGGATATCTATCTATTCTTTCCAATGACCCCTAGTGTCCCGAGTCACATATGACATGGTTCTTATTGGTACATCAATTTCTACCTGGTGGAAGGCTTGCCTTAAAGAGGTCATATTTGTATCCTCTGCATCCAATTCATTGGTGTAAGTTCTCTTCCTGGGTTGTATATCCTTGGTAAACCAAGTATGTTTTTTGTATGCACTTATAGGTTCATATGGCCCAACATGGGGGATCAAAGTTAAGCCTTTTACTCCTAGAGTTATCTCTTGCTATGATTCTTTATCCTGCCCCCTTTCTTGTTCGCTCCCTCCTTCCTTCATTCTTTCCCCTTTTGTATCCATATCCATTTCCCCTTCTTCCTTCTCTCCCTCCACCTCATCTCATTTAGTTACCACATTTTCCCCTTCTTTGTCCCGGCCTTCGTCTGCTGAAGATTCAATTATTACTTCTGACCTAAGACTGGTCATGGCCTCCAGCGTGGTTTGGAGAGGTGATGTATCTTCCGTACTTAATGCTTCTTTGGAAACCTAGGTGGAGCATGGTAAAGGGATTGATGTTGATGGAGTAAGTGTTGGTATGACTGGAGTGGGAGATGGGAGAATGATAGTAGTAGAGGAGGGAAGATTTGGGGTAGGAGTAGGTGTTGGGGTTGGAATTAATGGCGGTGGAGTAGGAATTGGAGGTGGTAGAGAAGTTGGTGGTGTAGGGATATGAGGTGGTGGAGTGGAAATAGGTACTTTCCCTGCTATATTTTCCATAGTAGTGACTTGGGCTATCCCACTATCCTAAATCTCAAGCTCTTGAGCAGAAATAGAGCTCACTTGTGTAGCAGGGACTTCCACTGAAGGATTGGTGAACTAGACCGATGGTTGAGTGAGGGTCACCTGGTGCTGAATAAGTGATGGTTCTCTAGTGTCTACATCCTAGCCATGATCTGAATAGCCTTCAAGTCCTTCAAAATCAAAAATCATAAAATCATCAGATCCTAAGGCATCCAAAGGATTATCCTACTCTTTAGGATCTTCTTAATGTTTCTTGGTAACCTCCTTTTCTCTTCTTTTTTGCAATCTTGTCCTTCGGAATAGGGGCTCATCTTCTTCTACTTCCTTAGACTCTTATTTTACCATTTCTAATAGTGGCAATTCAGAACTCTTCTTCCTCTTATATTCTTTCTTTCCCTTCTCAGCGGTGAGAGGAGATTGGCCAGAGGTAGCTGGGCCTTCACCTAATAGGGGTTGTGACGACCCTGTTGGTGGGTCAATCTGGCATGTCATTCTTGTTTTCTTGGGCCTAGGATTAGAGCCATACTCAACTAGTCATTCATGACCATACACAATTGTTGGATTCTAAGGGGGAGCTTTCTTGTACTTAGGAACTATGTACTTCTCCGCTCGCTATTTTTCTACTTTGCTTGAGGGCTCCATCAATGTTTTTATTGGGATTCGACTAATTTTGTGTTGCTTCTTGATCCAAGTTATCATGGTCTTTATCACATGCCTCGCCCAGAAGTCCATGTCATCATTTTCATCCTTGTCCACCTCTGCGTTCATGATTGGTTGGTCATATATCTTGTCTTTTGTGTAAATGTCCTCTAAGACCTCATTTGAACCACATTCCCAAACCTTTGAGGAGATAGGAACCTTTAATACCTCTTTTTCTAGAGTGAGGTTCATTCTGCAATAGTCCTAGATCCTAACCTTATGATTGTCTATTCAGTTTATCCAGTGATCTTCCAAGTGTGGCTCGTGTATGTAGAATTTGCCAATAATGTGGCTGTAAGTACCTATGGGGTCAAAATGGGATCGCACTATTTTATAGAGCTGCAAGGGGAAATCATCCCACTCAAAAGCCAAGGATTTGCAAACTTTCATGTCTTGCAGTGTGTATGGTCCCAAAGAGATGGGAAAGTCCCAACACTACTTCTTTTTATGTTTTATATGTTTGTATGCATCTGCGAGCTGCCTAGCCATCTCCAGTATAATTATCCAATTAGATGGATACTTGGGCAGCTTCTTTGGTTGCAAGGTCAACCCAGCTATCTGAATGTATGTGAAAGTCCTAAATTGGATAAAATAGGACCCAATGGCCCTTACTTTAGTAGCAGCCTCCTCTGACATCCTCTTAGCAAAGTCACCTTTAATGGATTGGATGACTACGAATATGAATGCATCGTTAACTATCTTGTAGCCAGGGGAATCCTCTGGCATGTGCGCCCTTTTTATTAGCTATGGGTATACAATGTGGGGCCACGCATTCGGATCATTTACACTCCCCTTCTTGGTAACGCCTAGATAATCTTCCCATGCTACTAGTAAGTAAACCATGTAGGTGCTCATGTAGAACTTAGGATTGTGTTTTATTGTTGTCAATTTCTCATCCAAATTGTCACTAGTAATAGTGCCCAAGTTGAATCTTGCCTTTCGTTCCTGGATCCTTTCTATCAACAGGATCATCCAATGCTCGAGTTGAGTGGATTGAGGTAACCCATACACCTTGCTTATCAATGTTATGGCTACTTGGATGTCATCTTTCATATAGCCTCTTTGGAGGTCTATCTTGTCCAACTTGTTCTTCAGAAGAGGTTGATTGAGGTACTCATTGTTCATCATCTCATTTATTGTCTTCTCTCTATTGCCAAATCACTTGGTTCCTTTTCCAATATGGAAGTCCTAGAAATTGTCTATGCCCTTGTGAAGGTGGAAAATGTCCTCAATGACATCCGGCCTTATATCTAGTATCACCTAACCCTCTGTGTTTACAATCACCCTTTTATCTGAGTCATAGTGGTGAGCCAGGGTGACAATCAGCTCTGAAGATGAGACAGCCACTGGGTGTGTGGCTGCATTTACTAAACCACTTAGGACCAATGTGGTGCAGTCATTAGATCTATTTGTTGGCGTAGAACACTGAGTCAGGAACTCATTCCAGTCTACATTGCCGATGTTGGTACCTGTTATCTCACTATGCTTGTTCCCCACCTTAGAAATTGGGGTGTTCCCTTTATATTAATACTTCATCGGAGAGGTTGTCTTTGGTTCAGTCATTCTTGTAATAACAACAAGTAATCAGTAGCTTATTGAATAGGAAAAAAACAATTTAAAGTAGGAAAGCAAGAAAGAGAGCTGTTTAAACATCTAAGTGCAAATTTTTACACTTTCGGGCCTGTGAAAAAAAGTTATTTGAAGAACAAGGTCCATCAGACCTTTTAGGATCCGAAACTGTGAAGTGCTTGTTTGTGGACGCTGAAAGTCCAAAAATGTTGAGGAACCCCGAAAGGCCAAAATAAATGTTGCAGGAAGGATGCTTTCGGCCTTTTCAGACCTTTCAGTCTTTTGGACCTTTTGGAGGTTCGAAAGGATGACAAGTCTAAAATGACACTTAGAAAAATTTTGGAGATCTATTTTTGGCTTTTCAGAGGCTGAAAACCTACAGCAAGGGCCATGACCGACGAAATGAAAAAAACCTAAACCCTAAGATGAAAGGGAAACTGGAAAACCCTAGGCCCGACAGGGAGGGACATCCCTGTCAAAAAAACAAAGGTACAAAGGCTTGATGACACCAAGAAATAAGGTTCCCTAGGCTAGACAGGCACTAGGAGAAAAAACAAACCCTAGACTGAGACCCGAAAACACAAAACCAAGGCAGGCGAGAAGAACCTACCTTGAAAGAAATAGGAGCGGGAGGACAACCAGACAACTTGAAAATGCAAGCAATCAACGATGAGGAGCAAATGAAATCATAGGAAGAAGGGAAAAAATGAAAAGTGACTTTAATTTTGAAGGCCTCTCCTATTTATAACCCGTAGGCTAACATCAACCATTTCAGGCCTTTCAGACTCCGAAAGACCAAAAAATTTGGAGAGAAAAGTGCCTTCAGCCTTTCGAGGTTTTCGGAGGCCAAAAAAATAAAAGGGCAAGGTTTTTATCCGTTCAGCCATTTTGGAATTTTGGAGTACCTAAGTCCTCTGAAAGGATGAAAGGGCCAAAAGGATAAAAAAAAGGCTTTCTTCCCTTCTTTGACTTGGTTTAAGCAAATTTCTTCAAGGGCTGACTAGATTTTACACAAGGGATAGACATGACCTAAAGAAAAAAGACAAAAAAGGGAGGTCCCCAATGTTAAAGGACCAAAAAATGGGGTGTGTGTTGTGGACCCACAACAGGACCCTATATATCCTATTTAGGGTCATGGAAGTCAAACCCACGCATCGAGTTGACAAAAAGAGTCAAAATGATCAAAGTGCAAAAAGTTGCTAGCAACTTTTGCAAGAAATTGAAAAATGTAGTTAGATCATTTTTAACAACCCCATGCTCAGTATATGAGCATGGATTCAATGTTTTGAGGAGGTTAATGAAATTTTGGATTGCAAAATTTTTTCTTGGCACTTATGTATGGATGTCTGTAACTGCTTTCTTGTAATCTGCATTGGTCCTTTGCTACTATACAACTGTGTATAGATTGGCATAGGTGATCAGACCCCATGGGGGTGTAGTGGTTTCAATTAGCTTCCATATGAAATAGGTAGTTTTCTTTCAAGTGTTTTTAGTGTAAAGTTATTGAATTTTGAATGTCATTGGTCGGGAAGTGACTTCATAGTTCTGTTTAGTTAGAAATTGCTCTAACCTAAGAAACCACTAGTGGATTTCACTGAAACCATGGGGGAAGTAGGGTTAGAGTCTTTAAATAGGATTTTTTCTTTCATTCTTGTAGTTTCAATGGATTTCTTAGACCAAATAGGAAGCCCTATGGATGACTAGTGAATCCAAGTGAGCCAGGACAGGGTGAAGAAAGACTTGGATCAAGCACCCATGATCTTTTGGAAAAGACTTAGTGGAATTTTCAAATGCCCTAGATTATCTCCTAAAAGGATTCAAAAGTGGGAGGAGGTTAATTGAATTTTGGAGACCATCTTGACAATTGATTATGCTGACTGGTCTAGAGGCCTAATTAATAGGCTAAAAACTAGGGCCTACAAGAAACTAGGGTTGTGAGTGCATCCAGAGGTCAGGTCTTTGGATTCTGATAGTGTTTTTTGATACCTTCAATATTTTAAAGGTTTTTTTTGGATTCATTTGGAGGATTTGGGAGCAGTAAGACAAAAAAGTGAATTTAGACCTACTAGGGAATTGGCAATTAGGCCTCTGAGTGAAATTGGGACCAATTAGATTCGTAAGGTGTCTAGAAGTATGGGAAAGAGTTTAGAATGATCTTGGATGGGTCAAGAAGATAGATAAGAGTCTTGGGGAATGTATGGAAAGATCCTAAGAAGGGGTTTGTAATTTTAGGAGAGGATCTAGTGAAGAAGACTAGGCACTTGGGGAACTAGTTGGACTAGTTAATCCTAGACACTTTGGAATCTTTCCAAGATCAACTATACCTTGGAGGAGAAGTTGATAGGGAGGGTCTTGGAGATCCTAATTGGGAAAGAATCCAAAAAAAAGTAACCATTGGATGGTTAGGGTGGAGAAAGAAGCAAATTGAGGAAGGATAACACTAGAATACCGAGCCCTCTGCATCACTAGGACACATTAATGTGTATTAGGACCCCTTAAGACCCCTTAGGACCCCTTACCATTCATTAATGTGTGGTAAGGGGTCCTAGGGGGTTGTAAGGGGTCTAAGGGGTCCTAGGAAACATTAATGTGTCCTAAGACCCCTTAACAATCCTACTACCCCTAAGATGTAGAGAGATGTGTCCTAAGGGGTCATAAGGAGTGCTACGACACATTAATTTGTCCTAGGACCTCTTATCATGCATCTTAGGGGTCCTAAAGGGCTGTAAGGGGTCATAAGGGGTCCTATGACACATTATTGTGTCTTAGGACCCCTTAAGACCACTTATCATTTATTAGTGTATGTTAAGGGGTCTTAGGACACATTAATATATCCTAGGACCCCTTCAAAATCCTTATGAGCATTAAGATGTAGAGAGAGGTGTCTTAAGGGGTTGTAATGGGTCCTCACCTTCTCTCTCTCTCTCTAAAGAGTTGTATGACTATTAATGTGTTCTAAGGGGTTATAATGGGTCCTAATGTGCTATAAGGGGTCTTAATGGGTCTTAAGGGATCATAATCGGTCCTCAGGGTTCCTAGGACCACTTATAAGCCATTAGAACACCTTAAGAAGCATTAGGACACATTAGGACACATTAGAGCCCATTAGTGTGTCCTACAATGATTAATGAATTTCAAGGGGTCCTAATGTGTCATAAGAGATCCTAATGGGTCCTAATGTGTCCTAAGAGGTTGTAATGGTTTCTAAAGGATTGTAGGACCACTTAGGACCCATTATGACACCTTATGATATATTAGAACCACTTAGAACTCTAAAGAGTGTCCTATGATGATTAATTCTCTCTCTCTCTCTCTCTCTCTCTCATGGGTCCTGTTGGTTGTTTTCCTGCTTCTAGTCCATTGTCCTCACGCCCTTTTCCTTCCTAAAGGTCAAAAGTCTCTCGTCCTTGAAATATCCCTGTTGAATTTTTTTAGGGCCTTCAGGTCAAAATATTTATGAAAATACAAAACCTCAAAACCCTAGGTCTTTCTCTAAGCCAAAATGAAAAATACCCTAAAGTGTTCATCATGTTTCTATTTTAAGCATTACCTTTTTGAAACAACTCAAGTCATGTGTTTTTTACCATAGTCGCTTAGTCGCGTGATCCTAACAGCATATTCTTCTTTGTTTCAAGACTTGGTGATTGACTTGTGTGGGGATGTCTCTCAAAGGAATAGAATATTTTGTTTGTTTTATGAGACTTGGCGAAGTCCTTCAGTCGTGAAGTCTTTAATTAAAGAAACACGTTAGAAATTAGCATAAGGGCCCACAGATGAGTCGTGGTGTCACGTGAATGATCCAGCAGTTAGTGAATTTCTTCGAGACTTGGGGATTGCTTTAGTCGTGTAGTCTTTGAATTGGCTTGCAGTTATGAAATAAGTATAAATTTCATGTTGCGTACTCTCCAAAAGAGATGTTAGTTAAGTGAAAGATGTCATGACTTTGCGACTAACCGCATGTAGCTTGGAATGAAAGATAGTCGGGTGGTTGTTGGATTAGGATGTTGAGTCAGTTTTTTTTATTCAGCGATTCAGAGACAAGCGATGGAAGGAGACACGTGTTGAAAGGTGAAAGGATTAAGAGGTTTGTGGCTTGGTCTCCCAAAGGAAAAAGATCATTTGGCAATTAGGAGACTAAGTATAAGGTCCTTTATTGTCGCGTAGTCTCCAAACAGTTTAAAGGTATTAAGGAATACTCAACAACTTAGTGGAGCCATCGGATGCAAAGATAAATAGATCAAACAGTGGTCACAAAATCTCTGATTAAAAGAGCCTTAAGGAAAAGGTAATCACGACTTGAAGATAAGGGTTGGTTGCATAGTCTCTGAATGAAAATCAAGGGAAAAACACTTGTCGCATTATCTATGAAAGATTTGTCAACTAACATTTATACTCAGCGATTAGGCAACCAAGGCTAGTCGCGGGGTCTCATAAAAAAAAGTAACATTCAGCGACTTGGAGATAATTGTAAAAGATAAAGGTAACCATCAGTCATGGAGTCTCTAAATAAATTGTGAGTTAAGTTTTTCATCCAGCGACTTTTATTTCTTCAGTCGCGTGGTCGCCAAAAGTGGACTATGGTTAGTCAGAAAAAGAAAATTACATAGTCACTTGGTCTCCAGAGGAGTTAAGGGTTATGAAATTGGGTCAGTGACAAGGAGATAATACACGGTCACGTAGTCGCTCAATATGAAATTTTAGAAAAGGTGGCAGTTGTTGACATGACAGCAATGAATGATTTGGCATCCAATGAAAATCCAGAATCTTGATTGCTGAATAAAAAGGGTAGCTGAGATGTATGATAGATAACCAATCATGTGAGGACATGTCATCTCCTTCAAATTTTATGAGGATTTTCCTGAAGATACACATATATGAATTTGATTTTCTATCACACTCATGAACTACGGCTAGGTTTTCAATTAATTTCACAGCATGCTGAATTGAAGATAGAATTGATGATTTTCAAATAATAAGTTGTGTACTTGAAACAATTACCATAAAAGGTTGATTGAAGGTTCATTTTTAACTTATCTTGCATTCAGATTTACAAAGGGAAGAAGTACTAGGTTTTCTATTTGCAGAAAGAAGAAATTGATCAATTACAGGATACCTATCTAGTTATTGAGTTTCTTAAATTGTTAGGCCATAAACAAAGAAGAGTAGTGTGTGTTGACCATAGATTTGTTTCAATATTGGTAAAGAAAGGAGGATTGAAACAAAGAAAAGATGAGTAAAGTAGTCAGTGTGGCTTCTACCAGTGGGAGAAGTGATGAGGTAGATGATGATGCTAAAGGGAAGAGGAATTATTCTGATGAATTCCTTAAATTACTGCTGGGGTCTACGCAAAACAAAAGGGCAAATGCAAATGTGCTGACTGATGATTACTATGAGATTAGAGATGCTCACACTCCAAGATGAATAGGTTTTTCTCTTTACAACTACTCCTATAACAATTCTGATAAGGCTATTCCAATATCAAACCCTTGGACTTGTGGTCTAGCTAGGTTAATTGTCCCTAATGTCTATATAGATGTAGACTTGTTCTTAGGTCTTTCCAGTCATTATGATGTCTTATCCAAGACAATTAAGGAAAATGATGGCACTGCATTGCTTATCCTAAACAGAAACTCATTTATGCAAGCCTTTGGCTTGTACAGTACCATGTCCACCAAAATTGATATTACTAGGCAAGAAGAAAGATATAGGTTAAAGCCTAGAATTGCTAGGGGAAAATTGCAAAAGCATATGTTCAAGGAGGTTAGAAACCATCTTAATCCTATGCCTGGGACAGCACCCTATTGGTAAAAGGACCTACATTTTTATATTAAGTATATCGCCTATGCCCTCTGTAGAGTGCTAGGGATAGATGGAGGAGCTAAGAAGATAAACGTTGGAATTTTGATGATGGTACTGGACTTACAAGAGGTGCATTCTAGCACCAGATATGATTACATACAATACATCATTGACAAAATGCATGAAGTTTTTGTAGCAACATAGAAGAAGATGAATAATCCCAAGGAGAAAGAACCTAGGTTCTTCCACTACTCCATCATCATGCATCTACTCTTACATTTTAACTTCAGGATCATGAATGTGAACAACTTAAATCCTCAGAGGATTTTTAAGGACAAGCCTAATCCCATACAGTTTTGGGTTAGGATTTGTAACTATACATCCAAAGATTGTGATTACTATGCATTTGAGAACTAGATGGTATATCTAATAATTTAGAGCATGGGCATTAGCAAGACCAGACTCCCAATCAAGGTGCTACAGCTACTGAGGCCTTGTGAGTATGTGAATAAGTGGGAGGGAGATCATAACTACGGATAATTCTTCCTTGAAGATAATTTTACCATGATCAAGGTATATAGATGTATACATCCACCCCATATCTTTCCCTACCATGTGCCATCAAGAGTTGCTTCCATGGAATTCATCTGGCAACATTTATTGATAGATAATGAGCATTTTGCACCACACAGGAACGGGACCTTAACCCCTAGGTAGTTCAAGATTTTCAATTTCACTATTGGCAAAGGTTCCATTGACACAATCAGCTAGTGGTTGGAGAGCTGCAAAATAGGGGCAGCCACACATAGATATATTGATCCTAAGGGTTTCATGGCAGGAGTCAAAAAGCTTTTAACCCCCACAATCCCTAATACAAATGTTCATTATACATGTATAGAAGAGGATGCAATAAGAAAGATTATTGATGAAGATGAAATCAGAACAAGAAGGGTGAGGATTCAGGAATTACTGAAACTAGAAACACAAATAAAGAGAAATGGGTTGGCTTTTGGAGGCTTCTACCCTAATTTTCCCTATTTTTATAGGATAAAAGACATGATTGATAATTTCTATGTGATTTGTGAACAATTTGATAATGTTCTAGATAAAAAAGGAGCTCAGGAGCCTGATCATTCATAGTTAGAATATGAAAGTGGTAGTGATGGTGACTATGCCCATCCACCTCAATATGATCAGCCTCAACAAGATGTTGCAGAGGTACCATAGTTGCAAGGAGGAGAGGGCCATATCATTGACCTAACAAAGGTCTCCCATCTAGATGATGTAGAGGAGCCTTCAACCAAAAGGCAAAAAGTTGACATAGGTCAGCCTTCAACTATTAGGCAGGAAAAGAAAAAAGATAAAGTAAGTGCCCTCATTCCTGGGAATAGGTTATATGACCATAACCTAAGAAAATTAATTAGACAAGGAAAGAAGAAACAACTAGATGAAGAGGAGAATATTGAGTTGCCTCTCTAGTCATGCATTGATGAAATATTAATACATCAGCAACAATTTTTAATTGATGACAATTTCATCAAGACTGATGAATTTAAAGATTTTCTTAGGTGGCATAAGAAGGATAAAATAAGGGCTCGACTAAATATTGATGTAGAAGAAACAGTCACAAATGAGGCCCTGTTAGCCTTACAGGCATATGACCTTGATAGTGGGGATATCTCACCAGATGAGGCTAGGCAAATGGTTTTGGATAGTGGCATATTTCTTGCTGAGGGCTGGGACTTGGCCTCGGCTTTTATCATTGATCAGATAAGGAAGTAGCCAGACTTGAAAATGAAAAGTGAAGTACAGATGGGAGACATGATAAAAGGTTTTGGGTATAGCCAAAAGTCTCAGGCCTTTTCCATGTGGATCCTTTTCCCAAAAGATGAAAAACCTCAGTTGGTAAACATCCAGGAGAATATGGTGGGTAATCAAATGTTTTGGTCGGTACAAAATACAAGGGATCTAGAGATATCCCAGATCATGAAACACTAGGAAAACTTAAATGAGGACAAGACCAAGCAACTATCTGAAAAGTGTAGCATTTTGATAGAAGAAACCAGTGCTTTGGCAAAAGACCGGGAGATGTGCCACATCAAGATACACCAATAAAATCAAGTGATTGCTGAGTTACTAAAGAAACTAGAGGAAAAACCTGAAGTGGTGTATGTACCTTCACAACAACCTTTGAAAATTGAGGAGAAAGCAAAATCAAAGGAGGTGGTTGAAAAGGATGACATGGGAGAAAACAAGAATTAGATAGCCTTGAATGCATTTAGGTGCATTTTGCAACACAGGTTTGACATATTGAAGGATAAGACATATGTCATCCTTAATGCATATAATAAGTTTCCCACCCTACACACAGAGATAACAGTGTATCTTTCTATATTAAACCCTTATTTTGTTAATTGGTCTCCTAGGGTGCAACTATTTGAGAAACTTTCCTTTTTGCAACCCCTAAGGTCAGATTTACCTGAGGTGGTGAAAGAAGTAGGAGATGAGGTTAAAAGGGTTAATGTGGCCTTTTCATTCTTCAAAGGTAATTTGAACCAAGTGGAGGCTAAATTGATCCTATTTTCTTCAGATTTCAACAGATTTGTTCCTCCCCTTAAAGGAGAAGATGATCAGGTGAAGGCCTTAGAGGCCATGAGGAATGAATTTGACAATAAGATGCCTAGTAATGAGGCATTCATTTCAGGATCAGATTTAGATTTGGAAGGCTTCAATAAGATTTTGGATGAAGTTTTCAAGGCGGAGACTGACATCAATAAATTCCTAGTGGATGTTAAAAACATCACCGATGTCAGGTGGGAGAGGCAAAAGGCATAGGTACAGAGCACACAAAGATTTAAATGGCCTACAGAGGATAAAGTGACATCATGGGAACTGATGACTATGCCCAAGAAAAATAATCCTATGGTGGAGGAGGAAGTCTTCGACGACGAATGAAGGTGAACACTTGGCGCCTCACCATTGAGTTTAGGGAAGTTAGTTATTACTGAAGGAAAGTGTAGGTGAGCCTATAAGGGCAGTCACCTAAGCTTGACATAAATATTACAAGCTGCCATGAATACTATCAGAGCAAGGGTGCCAGATTTAGAGAAGAACAAAGAATATCAGATTTCTTCTCTTGATTTTGTCTTTCCACTGCTTCTACATTCTCCTCTTTTGTCTTTTTTGTAGTTTTAGGGTTAGGTTTCTAAAACCATATGAAGCTTGTTGCATCCTAAAGAAAAGGATTCCAAGATGGTTAAGGACCTATAAATAGACAAAAATTTGTAATAGTAAAAGAGATGAAATATATTGCAAAGATCAGACTTTCTGAATTCGTGTCTGTATTCTCAAGCTTTCAAGATTTTCATGTATTAAAGCAGGATCATATCAATAAAATGCGGTACAATTTTACTCTTTTCTACTATTGTCTCTTTACTTGTGTATGCTCATTTACATTTAAATTTGTAAGGCATTTTTAAGCATTTTGGTTACAAAGTAACTATTTAATTACTTGCAAGTTTCTTTCAAGGAAAGAAATAAGTTTTGTGAGTAGTTTCAGGGAGCATAACAGTATTTAAGGATTTGATACAATATTCTAGAGGTAACTAGATAATTTGTAAGGAATTTTATCTGAACTACACGTAGGTTGTAAGGCAGCTTACAATATTTTTTTTCTGTGAGACTTTAGCTTATTGACTCTGTAACCCAAAGGATAGGCACTGATCTAGGAGTTGGTCTGATAATCTATCATCATCCAGGTATTCAAAACTATTTTAATCAAAATATTTTTGTTTCTAAGAACAAGTGAGCTGAACTCATTAAGGACTCATATCAGTAGGATATTGTCCATCTTAGTGATTCCTTAGAGAGTGAATCAACTAGGTTATCCCTCCTTAAAAGGAAGAAGGATAAAAGTCCTTGTATCACTGATTTTTTCTATATCTATAGTCATAGTTTGTCTAGTTAAGATTTGCATTTGGTTATGCTTGTTCATATGCAGAATGTTTCATAAGTTGGCTCAATAACTCCTAATAGAAAATCAGTGTCCACATTAATATATACTCTATAATCAGTAATCATTAAGAGGTAAAACCTACCTGAGTATATGTGGAGCTCAAAAATGAAGAAGGATCTTATCCAATCCTTAGAAATTAGGCTTTTCTTGGCTTGAAGCAGTATTAAAGGGTGTAGTGTTCAAGTAGTTTATCAAGCACTGTGTTTCATGCAAGAAAAATCCCTAACAAATTGGCAACTCTGTTGGGGATTAGAGATTTTAAATTCTGGTTAAGAAATTTCAGAATATCTCTAGTCCAAGTAGTCAGAAATCTCTGGCGTTTCAAAGTTTAACTTGTTTACAAATGATACTAGTGGTTGTTGTCAAATTACCCTTTGATAAGTATTCATCCCAGTTATTGGGTGGCGACTCTAAAAGGAAAATCTCTAAGATTAGTGCAAGGTTAATAAATTTCTTTCAGAATGAATACTAGGTCAAGGGTGAGAACTGATCCTGAAAGGGTATTACATGATGGACTCCCATCATCCTCAAGAATGGGAATGTCTTGGAGGAAAAAGAGAAATCAAGTTAGTATGGATGAAACCCCTCCAAGAGGTAAAGAGGGTAATGTTAGGAGAGATATGAATACTAATCAGTGTTCTCATGATGGAAATACTGTAATACCCTCTCCTATGGTGATACTTGGACTTTTGACTTGGACATTTTATTATGATGGTTAGAACTATACATTTACATTTATATTTTTTGGATGATGATATGATTGATATGCTCATTTATGGTTATCATTTATATGTTTATGAGATTAGAAAACCATCTATTTTTACATGTTTTATGGATCTAACCCAAAGATTTGAATCTAACCATTATCATGATGTTTTATGTTTAATGGATATGTGTCTGATGTGTTTTCATGGCTCAGGATGAAGTCGTAGTTACTCACTTAGTTGAGGTCCACACGATGTATCGATCCTGGTCATCTATTTGCATATATCTTATTTGTATGAATATCCATATGTATATATATGTATCTCTTCTTGGTGATGCAGGATTGCAGGTATCGGGTATCGTCTCCACCTAGCTTCATAGGTCTGAGCGATCCCTCAAAATCCTTGATCATTATTGTTGTTATGGAGATACCACTAGGTTCCACAGGAAGAAAGTCCACCTCTGATCCTTCTATCCTTAGGTGGGGAGTTCCCAAGTCAGTCCCTTGTGTGGATATATTATGTGATCTCTTAGTTTGTTGGATTTATGGATCTTGTAGCTAGTACATGTCTTCTTGGTATGCTCAACTTTGATTATTGATGTGAGTCATTATTTATTTGAAGGTATGATTTAGTAATTTATCTTTGCTAGTAGCTACTATTATATTAGCATATCTCGTTAGGAACGAGTTGGTATGT
>MU225370.1:968313-997187 GCA_018584345.1 Thuja plicata
TATATTGTTCATAAAGAATACTTAGGAATATAGATGGTTTTAAATGGAAAATTGAAATGAAAGTACTTAGGTATTTTTTAATAAAGAATCTTATAATGTTATGATGTAGTTTGTTTTAAAAAAAAAAATACATCAAATTGTTAGCACACTAAATGGACTTAAATGAATGGTGCATTAATTTAGCAGGGAACTTTGGGAAGAATCTAAGTTTAAAGTTTTGTTCACATAATTCTTTGAAAAGTTCAAAAAAAAATTCATGAATTTTTACTTAGGTTTTCTTTTACAAAGAGAATCTTTGTTCTCTTTCCCGATTCTCTTGCGGGGCATGAAAAATACTTCAGAGTATGAAGAGGCTGCTAAAAGAGTATTAGAAACACCCACAATCACTTCTACTTCAAATGAGAGAGAGGAGATTAGTACACCTAGCTCAGATTCAGAAGATGCTCCTTCTGATATGCTAGCTAATGAAGAGAAGTTCATTATTAAACAGCTCGCCCTAGTTCAACAAATGAAAAAGGAGAGAGAAATGAGAAAGAAATAGAATGATCATAAGGATGTTGATAAAAATAGAAAAAGATCTTCAAAACATTAAATTATGAAAGATACAGAGAGGTCTTAGAAGGACCAAGAAATACCATTCACTCATAAGGTTTCTACTTTACAAATGAATAAAGGTAAACAAAAGATGAGTGAACACACAGATCAAGAACCTAAATTTCAGAAGCCTTTGATAGAGCAAATGTCCAAGTTAGAAATTGACTTGGAAAAGTTGAGAGTTGAAAAAGAAACCATGGAAAAAATGTTGGAAAAGGCACAAATGGAAGTTGCAACAATTGAAATGAAGAAAAAGATAGATTTTTGGTAGTCTTCAAAATATTCTCATACTGGGCCAGAGAATATTACAACTTCTAAAACAAAAGCTACTACTTCTAAAGAGGATGATAGCTTTCAAAGGAAACCACTACATACTGAAAGGTACAAACAATTTAATTTTTTTGATATCCCTGGATACCCTAATGCTTTTCCTAAAGATGTGGGTGATATAGGAGAAAAGCTCCCGAAGTTTGCAGGTAACAATGTTATTTCTTGTGAGACACATTTAAGGAAATTCATTGATTTTGTTGATGATTTGAATATCACCCATGAGGATGTATTAATGAAATTATTTGTTTAGTCCCTAGTGGAGGATGCAAGAGAATGGTTTAGGAGCCTTGCTAATGGATTTGTTGTTTCTATGGATGAGTTGATTGAATTGTTTAAAGATCAGTATGTAGATAAAACAAATAAAGGATTTTTATCGAATGAGTTCAATAACATCAAGAAAAATTACAATGAAGAGGTTACTAAGTTTAACACAAGGTTTCAAAGAGCTATGCACAAACTATTTCAAAAGATAAAGCTAGATGAAGAGGTATGTCTAGAAACTTATTTAAATTCTTTTGATTCCAAAATGGGATATGCTCTAAGAGATAAAAACCCTAGAACTCTTACTGATGCTTATAAGATAGCAGTCAATATTGAAATGAATAGAAGAGTATCTGGTAAGTTAAATAGGAATGATGACTCAAGGTTTAGTGGAGTAATCTGAAAGAACTAGAGTACAAAGAATATAGGGCTCCTCATAATAATAGACCTTATAATGCTACCTACAATCCTCAGAACAGAATGCAAAATCATCCGTATGGAACCTAGTTCAAAGATGGGAAGCCTGCTACTACACCTAAAAAAGAAAAAATAGACAACATAAGTCTAGACCCTCTTCGTAGAAATTCTATCCATTCCTGCAATGATGATACTTGGTGTGAAGCTTGTGAGGCCCCTCATAACGGCAATTTTTGTGTTGTTTCCTTGAATTTGAGAGCAAGTGAGGAACAGGAAAATGATGAGGGTGAACAGTGTGATCATAGTATGACAAATACTTATTCATACCATGATATCGATTCAAACAGTGAAGAGGAAAATCATGATTCTTATATTTCACAAAGGAGGGTTGAGAATCATCATCAATAGATCTTATCTGATAGTGAAACTGATGAAACTGATGATAGTATAAGATGTTATGCTCAAGATGGTCAAGATGTTCCACTCATAAGGAAAGCTTCAAATGAAGAGAAGGCTAGAATTACTGTGGATTTAGTGAACAAAGCTAGAAGCAACTACCATTTGAGAAATAGGGTAGTAGGTGGTGTTGGTAGTCAACCATCAGGTGTCTTTATACAATAAATTAAGATAGACACTAAGTATGTTTAGAAAAAAGATGGACCTAGTGAAAATGTAAATAAACATAAGGTCAAGATCATTACAAAAGCCATAGAGACAAATGTTGTACAAGAGGAAGATATGGAAAGACAAGAAAAAACTATTCCTGTTCAAAAGATAGAAAATAAAAAGTTAAAAGAGTCTACTCTAAAAGAACACAATGAAGAAAATGATGTCACTATTGACAAATCAAAATTTTTAGATATGAGATACACTTCAGTAGATATGGGTCAATGTTTGTCCAGATGACAGTTAAGGTTCCATTTCTGGAAATGATGAGAATTAAAGAACATAAGGAAAAAGTAATGTCATTATTAAACAGTGTACCCACAATAAAGGTTCAGAGTCCAGTGGATGTTTCCGAGAAGCCAATTACCAAGGGAAATGAAGTAGAGGTGTTGACATCTAAAATTCCTCAGATATTCTTTAATGCAACTTCTTCCCCAAAATTTATTGACCCATTTTTTCTTTCATTAATAATTAATGATAAGATGCTAAAAAATTGCATGATTGATTCAGGAGCCTCTAATACGGTTATGCCAGTTGAAATCATGAGGGCAATGGGGTTACAAGTTGATACTCCTTATGGGAGATGCAGAGCTATGGATTCTAGAGAGGTCCCTATGATTGGTACCATTGAAGATATGCCTTATAGAATAGTAGTATGCCCTGATGTAGTAATGACTATGAATGTTCTTGTGGTTGACATACCACCGCATTATGGCATATTGCTATCAAGAAAATGGAGTGCTTCGGTGGGAGGTAGTATAAAAAATGATTTATCATATGATAATTTCAACATTGCTGGAGACAACATTAAGGTCTTAAGGGAGAGTAGAACTCCCCACATGATAGAAAAATTTGAAGACACTAATATTAACTATTGCATTGACATAGACATGGAAAATTTCAGGATGCAAAAAAATGAACTTTATTGTCAAGATCAAGTGGCTGACCCTTTGAAGAGAGAATTAATCATGCAGGAAGATGGATTTTCGAAAGATGTACTTTGATGGTGCTTTCTCTAAAGAAGGATCAGGGGTAGGAGTATTGTTGATATCTCCATTAGGTACAACTTTTAAGTACTCATTTCTATTAGCCTTCCAATGTACAAACAATACTGTAGAGTATGAGGTTTTATTCTTAGGACTTGAAATTGCTATCAAACATGGTATAAAATATTTAAAGGTTTATGGTGATTCTGAGTTGGTGGTAGCACAAGTCAGATCCAAATATGTTGTAAAGAATGATAGATTGAAAATGTACAAATATGCTATTTGGGATCAACTTGAGATGTTTGATGCCTTTGATATAAGTTGGTTAGAAAGGTCAAAAACAATTATGGCTATTTTTTTAGCAAATGTTGCTTTAAAAAATGATGATTTGACCTTACATGGGGTGTCAATACTATAATTCAAAACAAGACCTGTTGTTCTGGAAAACATATACAATTGGCAGGTGTTCCAGGATGATCAAGATATTCTAAGGTTCATACAATGTCTAGACCATTATGAAAACCAGAGCATAGATTGCAGTTCCTTACTAGAACATGATTATGGAAAAGACTACATCTTTGGAAATGAAGTTGTCCAGCTAAGTTCCAATCAGATTCCTAGGGGTTTGGTTGAACTTTAAGCATTGGTTATTAGCCAGCAAAATGATTCATCAAAGTTAAGCAATGCCAAGATTGATGATTTGGAAGAAATAAACTTAGGATCTGAAAATATTCCTCAAATAGTTTATATTGGAAAGGGTTTGGAATCTCATGTAAGGATAAATCTAATCAAATTTTTGAGAAAATATAAACATGTCTTTGCTTGGTCATATGAGGAATTGAAATCATATAGAGAGGACCTCTTTCAAAATGAAATCCCTTTAAAATCATATATGAAACCTTTTAGGAAAAAATAAAGGCCTATTAACCCCTTGTTGGCTCCTAAAATGCAACAAGAGTTGATGAAACTAAAAGATGCTAGGATAATTCGGCCAATTAGACATTCAACTTGGGTATCAAATTTAGTGCCAGTCAGAAAGAAAAATGGTGATATCAGACTGTGTGTGGATTTCACGAATCTAAATATTGCTTCATTGAAAGATAATTATTCATTACCTAATATGAAAGCAATGTTGTATAAAGTAACTGGTTGTGAGTTATTGTCTACGATGGATGGTTTCTCAGGTTATAACCAGGTCTTAGTTAAAGAGTCAGAGAAGTACAAAACTGCATTTACTACTCCATGGGGAACTTATGTGTATATCAGAATGCCTTTTGGATAAATAAATGTAGGAGCAAATTTTCAGAGGGCTATGGATGTTGCTTTCAAAGAATTTATTGATTTATTCATGGTTATTTAACAGGATAACTTGACTGCATACTCCAAAAGAGTTGTTGATCACTGTGATCACTTGGGTAAGATTTTTAATAAGGCATTGGAATATGGTGTCTCACTAAATCCCAAAAAATGTCATTTTTCAGTCAAAGAGGGAAATTTTCTTGGAAATATAGTGTCTAGGGAAGGGGTAATGATAGACCCTGAGAGAGTGGAAGCAATTCAAAGAGTGATTGCTCCAAAGAACTTAAAAGGTGTACAATCTTTCGTAGGAAAAAGTAATTTTGTCAGAAGATTTATAGCCAATTTTGTAGAAATTGTTAAACCCATTGTAAAATTGCTAAAGAAAGATGCCAAGTTTGTTTGGAATGAAGAAGCCCAACAAGCAATTGAAAAAATAAAAAGGCAATGCAAGAGGCTCCAGTTTTGAAATCTCTAGATTATACTAGGCCTTTCTCTTTGTTTTCATTTGCATCATTTCATACAATTGCTGCTATATTGCTTCAAAACGATGAACAAGGATTTGAACATCCCATACCTTTTTATAGTAGATCCTTGTAGGCTGCAGAGCTTAACTATGAAATAATAGATAAATAGGCCTATGCCTTGGTGAAAGCTGTCAAATATTTCAGGCCATATTTGGTTTGTGCCAAAATACAAGCTTATGTTCCTCATTCAGCAATCAAGGATATCCTTACACAGTCAGAGGTAACTGGTAAGAGTTGTAAATGGATCACTAGAATTTAGGAATTCAACCTTGTGATCAATATCACTAAGTTAATAAGAGGAAAAGGCTTGGAAAATCTCATGATAGAAGAGAACCTAGATTTAGTACTATACTATACTGATATTGTATTCCTTCTCAAAAATGCTAAGTGTCCTGATCATTTGTCTGAAAATCAGAAAAGGAGTCTTAAATTGCAAACTCAAAGATACACTCTGATCCAAGGTGATTTGTTTTGGAAAGACAAGAATGGTGTAATATTGTTATGCCTTGACAAATACCAAGCTGAGAAATTTTTGACTGAAATGCATGAAGGAGAATGTGGAGGTCACTTTTCTACTAAAACTACCACCCATAAGATTTTAAGGGCAGGGTATTATTGGCCTACTTTGTTCAAGGATACTTATATACATGTCAGGAAATGTGAGCCATGTCAAAGGTTTTCCAATAAACTAAAATTTTTAGGTGCTCTGTTACTAAACCCAGTGAGTACTGAAGCTCCTTTTGCTATGTGGGGGATTGACTTTATTGGTGAATTTCAGGAGAAATCTAGTGGAGGACATAGTTGGATTTTGGTTGCCATAGATTAATTTACAAAGTGGGTTGAAGCTATCCCTACAAGGAAAGCAACAAGAAAGGTGGTTACTGAGTTTCTCATGGAGAATATTTTCACCAGATTTGGTGTACCTACTAAGTTAGTAATGGACAATGCTATGAGTTTTAGATCAGAAGAAATGACAAGTTTCTATGAAAGGTATGGGATTACAATATCATATTCATCACCATATCACCCACAGGCCAATGGACAAGCTGAGTCTAGAAATAAGAGTCTATTGAATATATTAAAAAGGACTCTAGAACAAAATAAAAGAACATGGCACATAAAGTTTAAATTAGCCCTTTGGGTTGATATGATAACACTCAAAAATGCAACTGGTAAATCTCCTTTTGAGCTAGTATATGGCCTACAAGCAAAATTTCCTATCAATAATTTGTTGTCAATATGTCAATTTATATAGCAAGAATAGTTAGATGTCTTTGATAATATGTAAGATAGAATGGTGCAGCTGATTGAATTGGATGAAACAAGGAGAAATAGTCAGAGAGAAAACATAGAGTTATAGCAGAAGATGAAGTACCTATTTGACAAAAGGGCTACTGAGAGAAAATTCTAGGCTGGTGACCTAGTTCTCAAATGGAATGCAAGAGCAGAAGACAAAGGTAAGCACAAAAAATTTGAGTCTTTATGGCTAGGACCTTTCATTGTTTCAGAAAATTTTGGCAAAGACTCTTATTTGTTGAAAAATATGGAGGAAGAAGATTTTGAGTTGCCTGTGCATGGCCAATTCTTGAAGCCTTTCTTTAAGTGAAGATCAAAGTAATGCACAAGTAAATATGTATCATATTGTGAATACTTTCTCTTCGTGTTTGTAAATACTGTAAATAGTTTCCCTTCTATTTTGAGTTAGTTGGTCTCTTCTTCATTTTTTGAGAGGTATGCAACTAGAGATTGTGTGGTTCTTTGCCATAAACTATGTTTAGTCAATCCTCAGGTAGAGCCACTATTGGTTGTATTCCTGGTTCTAGTCTGTTGCCCTAAAATTTTGTGATCCTCATGCCCTTTTCCTTCCTAAAGGTCAGAAGTCTCTCATCCTTGAAATATCCCTGTTGAATTTTTTTAGTGCCTTAAGGTCAAAATATTTATGAAAATACAAAACCTCAAAACCCTAGGTCCTGCTCTAAGCCAAAATGAAAAGACCCTAAAGTGTTCATCATATTTCTATTTTAAGTGTTACCTTTTTGAAACAACTTAAGTCATGTGTTTTTTAACATAGTCGCTTAGTTGCATGATCCTAACAGCATATTCTTCTTTGTTTTGACACTTGGCGATTGACTTGTGTCGAGATGTCTCTTAAATGAATAGAATATTCCTTTTGTTTTATGAGACTTGGCAGAGTCCTTCAGTTGCAAAGTCTCCAATAAAAGAAACATGTTATAAATTAGCAAAAGGACCTATAGATGAGTCACGGTGTCGCATGAATGATCCAGCAGTTAGTGAATTTCTACGAGACTTGGTGATTGCTTCAGTCACATAGTCTTTGAATTGGCTTTCAGTTATGAAATAAGTATAAAGTTCATGTTGTGTAGTCTCCAAAAGAGATGACAGTTAAGTGAAATATGTTGAGACTTCACGACTAACCGCATGTAATTTGTAATGAAAGACAGTCGGGTGGTCACTGGATTAGGATGCTGAGTCATTTTTTTCTATTCAGTGATTCATAGACAAGCAATGGAAGTAGACATGTGTCCAAAGGTGAAAGGATTAAGAGGTTTTTCATGTGGTCTCCCAAAGGAAAAAGATCATTTGGCGATCAAGAGACTAAGTATAATGTCCTTTGTTGTCGCGTAGTCTCCAAACAATTTAAAGGTATTAAGGAATACTCAGTGACTTAGCAGAGCCGTCAGATGCAAAGATGAACAGATCAAACGGTGGTCGTGAAGTCTCTAATCAAAAGAGCCTTAAGGAAAAGGTATTCGTGACTTGAAGATAAGGGTTGGTCATGTAGTCTCTAGATGAAAATCAAGGGAAAAATACTTGTCATGTTGTCTCTGAAAGATTTTTCAATTAACATTTATACTCAGTGATTAGGTGACCAAGGTGAGTCACGGGGTCTCATAAAGAAAAGTAACATTCAATGACTTGGAGATAACTGTAAAAGATAAAGGTAACCATCAGTTGTGGAGTCTCCAAATAAATTATGAGTTAATTTTTTCATCCAACGAATTTGATTTCTTTAGTTGCATGGTTGCCAGAAGTGGACTATGGTTAGTCAGAAAAATAAAATAACATAGTCCCTTGGTCTCCAGAGGAGTTAAGGGTTATGAATTTGCATCAGTGACAAGGAGATAATACACGGTCACATAGTCTCTCAATATGAAATTTTAGAAAAGGTGGCAGTTGCTGACATGACAACAATGAATGATTTGGCGTCCAATGAAAATCTAAAATCTTGATTGCTGAATAAAAAGGGTAGCTGAGATGTATGACAGATAACCAATCATGTGAGGACATGTCATCTCCTTTGAATTTTATAAGGATTTTTCTGAAGATACACATATATGAATTTGATTTCCTGTCACACTCATGAACTACGGCTAGGTTTTCAATTAATTTCACAGCGTGCTAAATTGAAGATAGAATTGATGATTTTCAAATGATGAGCCGTGTACTTGAAATAGTTACCATAAAAGGTTGATTGAAGACTCATTTTTAACTTATCTTGCATTCAGAGTTATAGAGTGAAGAAGTGCTAGGGTTTTTTTTTGCAAAAAGTAGAAATTGATCAATTGCAAGATACCTATCTTGTTATTGAGTTTCTTAAATTGTTAGGCCATCAACAGAGAAGAGTAGTGTGTGTTGACCTTAGATTTGTTTCAATATTGGTAAAGAAAGGAGGATTGAAACAAAGAAAAGATGAGTAAAGTAGTCAGTGTGGCTTCTACTAGTGGGAGAAGCGATGAGGTAGATGATAATGCTAAAGGGAAGAGGAATTATTCTGATGAATTCCTCAAATTTCTGCCAGGGTCTATGCAAAACAAAAGGGAAAATGCAAATGTGTTGACTGATGATTACTGCGAGATCAGAGATTCTCACACTCCAGGATCAACAGGTTTTTCTCTTTACAACTACTTGTATAACAATTCTGATAAGGCTATTCCAATATCAAACCCTTGGACTTGTGTACTAGCTAGGTTAATTGTCCCTAATGTCTATATAGATGTAGACTTGTTCTCAGGTCTTTCCAGTCATTATGATGTCCTGTCAAAGACAATTAAGAAAAATGATGGCACTGCCCTGCTTATCCTAAACAGAAACTCATTTATGCAATCCTTTGGCTTGTACAGTACCATGTCCACCAAAATTGATATTACTAGGCAAGAACAAAGATATAGGTCAAAGCCTAGAATTTCTAGTGGACAATTGCGGAAGCATATGTTCAAGGAGGTTATAAACCATCTTACTCCTATGCCTGGGACAACACCCTATTGGTTCAAGGACCTGCATTTTTATATTAATTATATCGCCTATGCCCTATGTAGAGTGCTAGGGATGGATGGAGGAGCTGAGAAGATAAACGCTAGAATTTTGATGATGGTGCTGGACTTACAAGAGGTCCAATCTAGCACCAGCTATGATTACAAAGAATACATCATTAACAAAATGCATGAAGGTTTTTTAGCAACACAGAAGAAGATGAAGAATCCCAAGGAGAAATAACCTAGGTTCTTCCACTATTCCATCCTCATGCATCTGCTCTTACATTTTAACTTCAGGATCATGAATGTGAACAACTTAAATCCTCAGACGATTTTTAAGGACAAGCCTAATCCCATTCAGTTTTGGGTTAGGATTTGGAACTATACATCCAAATATTGTGATTACTATGCATTTGAGAACTGGATGGCATATCCAATAATGCAGAGCATGGGCATTAGCAAGACCAGACTCCCAATCAAGGTGTGGAAACTACTGAGGCCTTGTGAGTATGTGGATAAGTGGGAGGGAGATCATAACTGGAGAGAATTCTTCCTTGAAGAGAACTTTACCATGATCAGGGTATATGGATGTATACATCCACCCCATATCTTGCCCAACCATGTGTCATCAAGAGTTTCTACCAAGCAATTCATCTGGCAGCTTTTATTTTCATATAATGAGCATTTTGCACCGCACAAGAACGGGACCTTAACCCCTAGGTAGTTCAAAATTTTCAATTTCACTATTGGAAAAGGTGCCATTCACAAGTCCACTAGTGGTTGGAGAGCTACAAAATGGGGGTAGCCTCATATAGATATATTGATCCTGAGGGTTTCACGGCAGGAGTCAGAAAGCTTTTAACCCCCACAATCCCTAATACAAATGTTCATTGTACATGTATAGAAGAGGATGCAACAAGAAACCTTCTTAATGAAGATGAAATCAAAACAAGAAGGGAGAGGATTCAGGAATTACTGAAGCTAGAAACACAAATAAAGAGAAATGGGTTGGATTTTGGAGGCTTCTACTCGGATTTTCCATATTTTGATAGGATCAAAGCCATGATTGTTAACTTATATGTGCTTTGTGAAAAACTTGATAATGTTCAAGATAAAAAAAGGAGCTCAGGAGCCTAATCATTCAGAATCACAATATGAAAGTGGTAGTGATGGTGACTATACCTATCCACCTCAATATGATTAGCCTCAACAAGATGTTGCAGAGATACCACAATTTCAAGGAGGAGAGGGCCATATTATTTACCTAATAGAGGTCTCCTAGCCAGACGATGTAGAGGAGCCTTCAACCAAAAGGCAAAAAGTTGGCATAAGTCAGCCTTCAACTGTTAGGAAGGAAAAGAAAAAAGATAAAGTAAGTGCCCTCATTCCTAGGAAAAGGTTATACAATCATAACCTAAGAAAATTAATTAGACAAGGAAAGAAGCAACAACTAGATGAAGAGGAGAATATTGAGTTGCCTCTCAAGTCATGCATTGATGAAAGATTAATACATCAGAAACAATTTTTAACTGATGACAGTTTCATCAAGACTGATGAATTTAAAGATTTTCTAAGGTGGCATAAGAAGGAGAAATTAAGTGCTCAACTAAAGATTGATGGAGAAGAAATAGTCACAAATGTGGCCCTGTTAGCCTTATAGGCATATGACCCTAATAGTGAGGATATCTCACCACATGAGGCTAGGAAAATGGTTTTGAATAGTGGCATATTGCTTGCTGAGGGCTGGGACTTGGCCTTAACTTTTATCATTGATCAGATAAGGAAACAGCCAGACTTGAAAATTTCAAGTGAAGTATAGATGGGAGACATGATAAAATGTTTTGGGTATAGCCCAAAGTCTCAAGCCTTTGCCATGTGGAGCCTTTGCCCAAAAGATCAAAAACACCAGTTGGTAAACATCCAAGAGAATATGGTGGGTAATCAGATGGTTTGGTTAGTATAGAATACAGGGGATCTAGAGATATCCCGGATCATGACACACTGGGTGCACTTAAATGAGTACAATACCAAGCAATTGTCTAATAAGTGTAGCATTTTGATAGAAGAAACCAGTGCTTTGGAAAAAGACTGGGAGATGTGCCACATCAAGATACACCAAAAAAATCAAGTGATTGCTGAGTTACTAAAGCAACTAGAGGAAAATCCTGAAGTGGTGTATGTACCTTCACAACAACCTTTGAAAATTGAGGAGAAAGAAAAATCAGAGGAGGTGGTTGAAAAGGATGACATGGGAGAAAAGAAGAATGAGATAGCCTTAAATGCATTTAGGTACATTTTGTAACATAGGATTGGCATATTAAAGGATAAGACATATGTCATCCTCAATGCATATAATAAGTTCCCCACCCTACACACAGAGATAACAGGGTATCTTGCTATATTAAACCCTTATTTTGTTAATTGGTCTCCTAGGGTGCAACTATTTGAGAAACTTGCCTTTTTGAAACCCCTAAGGTCAGATTTACCTAAGGTGGTGACAGAAGTAGGAGATGAGGTTAAAAGGGTTAATGTGGCCTTTTCATTATTCAAAGGTAAGTTGAACCAAGTGGAGGCTAAATTGATCCTATTTTCTTGGGATTTCAACATATTTGTTCCTCCCCTTAAAGGAGAAGATGATCAGGTGAAGGCCTTAGAGGCCTGGAGGAATGAATTTGACAATAAGATGCCTAGTAATGAGGCATTCATTTAAGGATCAAATTTAGATTTGCAAGGCTTCAATAAGATTTGGATGAATTTTTCAAGGTGGAGACTGACATCAATAAATTCCTAGTGGATGTTAAAAACATCACCGATGTCAGGTGGGAGAGGCAAAAGGCACAGGTACAAAGCACACAAAGCTTTAAATGGCCTACAGAGGATGAAGTGACAGCATGGGAACTGATGACTATGCCCAAGAAAAAGAAGCCTATGGTGGAGGATGAAGTCTTGGACTATGAATGAAGGTGAACACTTGGCGCCTCACCATTGAGTATAGGGAAGTCAGTTATTACTGAAGGAAATTTTAGGTGAGCCTGTAAGGGCTGTCACCTAAGCTTGACATAAATATTACAAGGTGTCATGAATACTGTTAGAGAAAGGGTGCCAGATTCAGAGAAGAACAAAGAATATCAGATTTCGTCTCTTGATTTTGTCTTTCCACCGCTTCTACATTCTCCTCTTTTGTCTTTTCTGTAGTTTTAGGGTTAGGTTTCTAAAACCATCTGAAGCTTGTTGCATCCTAAAGAAAAGGATTCCAAGATGGCTAAGGACCTATAAATAGACAAAAAGTTGTAATAGTAAAAGAGATGAAATATATTGCAAAGATCAGACTTTCTGAATTCGTGTCTTTGTTTTCAAGCTTTCAAGATTTTCATGTATTAAAGCAGGATCATATCAATAAAATACGGTGCAATTTTACTCTTTTCTACTATTTTCTCTTTACTTGTTGTGTATGCTCTTTTACATTTAAATCTGTAAGGCATTTTTAAGCATTTTGGTTACAAAGTAACTATTTAATTACTTGCAAGTTTCTTTGAAGGAAAGAACTAAGTTTTGTGAGTAGTTTCAGGGAGCATAACAGTATTTAAGGATTTGATACAATATTCTAGAGGTAACTAGATAATTTTTAAGGCATTTTATCTGAATTACACGTAGGTTGTAAGGCAGCTTATAGTATTTTGTTTCTGTGAGACTTTAGCTTATTGACTCTGTAACCCAAAGTATAGGCACTGATCTAGGAGTTGGTTTGATAATCTATCATCATGCAGGTATTCAAAATTATTTTAATCAAAATATTTCTTTTACTAAGAACAAGTGAGCTGAACTCATTAAGGACTCATATCAACAGGATATTGTCCATCTTAGTGATTCCTTAGAGAGTGAATCAACTAGGTTATCCCTCCTTAAAAGGAAGAAAGATGAAAGTCCTTGTATCACTAATTTTTTCTATATCTTCAGTCATAGTTTGTCTATTTAAGCTTTGTATTTGGCTATGCTTGGTTCATATGTAGAATGTTTCATAAGTTGGCTCAATAACTCCAAATAGCAAATCAGTGTCCACATCAATATATATTGTGTAATTAGTAATCATTAAGAGGTAAAACCTACCTGAGTATATGTGGAGCTCAAAAATGAAGAAGGATCTTATCCAATCCTTAGCAATTAGGCTTTTCTTGGCTTGAAGCAGTATTAAAGAGTGTAGTGTTCAAGTAGTTTATCAAGCGCTGTGTTTCATGCAAGAAAAATCCCTAACAGGTCCTATGACTATTAATGTGATCTAAGGGGTCTTAATGTGTCCTAATGGGTCTTAAGGGGTCATAATGAGTCCTAAGGGTTCCTACGACCACTTAGAACCCATTAAAACCCCTTATGAGACACTAGTACACATTAGAGACCATTAGTCGGTCCTACAATAATTATTGTGTTCTAAGGGGTCTTAAGAGGCCCTAATGTGTCCTAAGGGGTTGTAATGCGTCCTAAGGGGACCTATGACCACTTAGGACCCAATATGATACATTACAACCACTAAGAACCCTAAATAGTGTCCTTAATCAAGTCAAGGGATTCAGATTATAATCAATAGTCTAGTGAGAATCATGTTCAAAACAATGTGTTGATTCCTGAAATTTGGCTAAGTATAAAATTTCCTAAAAATCCTCAAAATCTAGAATCTTTTTTGTAACTCCTATGAAGCTGAAACCACTCTCAAACATCTTGGAAGTATATACATAAAATTTAATTTAAGTATAAGTAGGGAAGAGTATCTAACTTATACTTAAATGTTACATTTTATGTATTGGCCTACTCTTAAAATTGGTCTGGCAGGGCCTGTTAGGCTTTCTTCCTCCCTCCCTTAAGCATTTTTCATAATGTTACAGAGGGTGCATGCCCTATTGGCTTTGATTGCCCAAGCCTTAGGCTTGGGCAATCAAATTCGTAGTGCGTGCGTGCTATAGGGCGTACGACCTATGGCTTTTGGGTGACCAAAAACATTTTGGCACCTTTTTGGTCCCCCATCTTTGTGCATATAACCTTCTTTTTTTTGGTATTCCACAAATCACTGAGTGTGGCTTGATGCTCAATGTTATATGAATATTGGCCAACAAAATTCTATGCAAGATCAGAGAAAGTAGAGATTGATCTATAAGGAAGGGCCATGAACCATTCCAAAGTTGCGCCTCTAAGACTCCTAGTGAAGAGTCTTTTTAGGTAATTTTTTGTTTTAGGCAACTTCTTGACATGCGATGTAAAATTATTTGAGATTTTGTAGAGGACATGTTTCACCTTTGTATTTCTCAAATTTAGGCATCTCAAAGTTTGGAGGGAATGGTTGCATTGTGATAGAATTAGCAACTGGATAGGGACAAATCTCTTGAAAACAAAACTCCTTTTTGCCCCCATTTTGTAAACCATGCACAAGGTTTTTGATTTCATTAAATTGTTGGGATAAACTGGGATCATTATGTGGAGGAAATGGTGGCACATAAGCTCCACCTCCTCCAAATTGTGTAGCTAAAAATCCCATGGAGGTCATACCAATAGTAGGAGGAGGTATATATTGATAAGCTCTAAATGTGTTGGTTGTGTCCATGTCTTCATACATGTTGTTTGAAACAAAGATGATGTAGGAAAAGGCATGGAAAGTTGCCCTATGTTTTTGACATTAGCACTTTCTCCTTGAGTAGTATTTGTCATTGTGTGAGTGCTATTGTGTGTAGTAATGTTTGGCAAGACACTTAGGATCTGTTGAATGGGTTCTTGTCTCAATTGGGTTGTTGATGTGGTTGTTGATATAGGTGTTGATGTAGGTATTGATGTGGAAGGTTCAAGAAAAGATCCTTTACCCGTATCATGTGATGATGTAGCATTTGAATTAGAATCCATAGTTGTAGTAGTGACAGTGGTGGCTTTGGTTATGTTTTGTTTAAGGAGTGTTTCATCAAATTCAGCAGGCACTGTGATGCCATTTCGAATAAGATTCTACAATATTTCATCACTATTTTGAGTAATGGCCTTTTCAACCATTTCTAAGTTGTAAGGACCGCTAAGGAAGTCATAAATTTTGGTAGGTCTTTCTTCTTGTTCCACTAACTCAGTTTCTTCGGGAACTTCCTCAGCTTTTACTTCAGTTCCTTGAAAGTATTGATGGGAAAAAGGATTCTCATCATAGGTAGTGGTGTTGAGTGTTGCACGCCTCATGTTTCTAGCTTGGGATCGAGTGACTACCATAGAATGGCAGACTTTGAAGAATGGAAGACAAGAAGATGTAAGATTTGACAGATGAAATGAAATGGAGCAAAGATCTCATTCTTGATTTGATTTGATTGTATTGGATAAGGATTGATGATTGATTAAGGATTGATTGATGATTTATTTTGATTTAAAGGTTTTTGGAACAAAAACTAAGCATGATAAGACCTTGTGATGATACAAACACAAAAGGATTAAGTGATATCTATTCTACTTGAATATGGACTTGTGATCTCAAGAAAAATGGGACATCACTAAGGGATTTAAATTACTTGAGATGGACTGATGGTCTACAAGAAATGTTGTGTTTGTTTGAGGATGAAGGTCTATAATACTTTGATTAAGGTCTTTCAACCTAAAATGATTGATTTGATTTGATGCGAAGAGATTTGATCTAATGCTCCAAGAGAAGGAAAGATGTTTGATGATGATGGAAGAATTTGAAGAATTAATCTTAGAAACAAGAGGTTTGTCTAATCATATTTCAGAAGGGTGACAAAAGCACGGTTGATAGGATATTTGGCCATGAAATTGCAGATTTTGTTGTTGTACATGATTTTCTTGATTTTCTCATAATACTCAATTTCTTGCTGGATTGATGTGTTGATATTCTTTAGATTTGGGAGTGGTTTCTTTCTGTTCTCGATAAACCAGAGGTTTTAGAAGTTTAACCTTCTTATGTTTCTTGGAACCAGTCATGTCATATGGTGAAAAATCTAGTTTTGACTGAATGACTGAATGATATAGAACAAATGGTTTCAAGGTCCCATAGAAGACCAAATTTTGAATATTTCAGAAGATTTTTTAGCTCACGATTTTCAAGCTAAGACAACAGTCTCAAATGCAGATGGTGATATGCACAGATGGAGATCTATGCAAACAACGATCTGCGTAGATGACAAATCTAGAGTGGAGATGGTAGACTATTGTTAAGACAGTGTCTTGAGATTTTGCACAGATTTTGGACTTCAGTTTGATTTTTGGTGGATTTTTTCAATGGCAAGAACCAATTTCAGCATACTCAAACCATAAAATAACCAACATTTGTCTTAAAAACAATCCAACAAGGGACAAAGCAACCTTGAGGGATACAAGCAAGTGTGACTTTTGGGATCTTTGATAAAATTATGATATTTCATTTATGTATGTTCAAGTGACTCTTTCAAACCACTTATGTTTTTACGTGGTTTAACACAATGAATATAGTACAAACAATAGCTACCTTAAGGAATTGGATTTGCATGAAATATTATAGGCTCATTTCTTGGTAGTCCTTCAGCTCACATAGTAGTGTCACCCTTGGAAAGGCGCTTATGTTTTTTCCTTTAGCCAACTATTGTTGCCGTGCTACGAAGATTTCTTTCGCAACATAATACCCTAGGACATGTATGATGGGAATCTTGGGGGAGAATCTTCCCTCCCCTTGCACTATAATAAGTCACCGTTTGGAGGTGAATCAGGTAGGCTACTAATTTATAGTTGCTAATAAGATTCATGGCATCCCTACAATCAGTTTGTACGATGTGAGACACTTAAGTCTCTAGTTCAACCATGTCACTATGCTGAGGATATTCACTCAGTATGGAATACCATTGAACACGGCCTGCCCAAGCTTGAAGGGATAAAGCAAACCTTTGGGTCACACCTTGTTTCTATACCGGTCGAAGGTATTTACCAGTTTGAGGTTGTCCTCTAAAGGGGAAGCACACCCTCTAGATAGGCCTCTCTATAAGCTACATTAAGCTAAGATTTCTCTTCACCCAAGTTCCATGATGGTGAGGGGTGAGGATATAGCTATATTTTAATCATAGCATCATGTAAATTAAGGGATCTATCTAATGAAAAATAGCTTGAAAGAAGTGTTGAAAAACACTTCTTCAAACACACCAAAAAGAGTTCATTTTCCAAATTGAACCTAATTAGAGAAACTAAGTGTTTTCTATCTAAGCAAAAGACACAATAGTATGATTAAGCATGCAAGTTCAATTCATTTTCCACACATCAATAAGGAAAGCATGTAAAAAGGTGTATTTGTTTGCCTTAAGTCATTCAAGATTTTTGAGGTTCACCCCCTTATGCATTCAAGATTGGATGTGGTTGATTTCTCTTTTAAGAAACATTCATTCAAGAACTAATGTTTAAGCATACAAGTTCATTCCCAAAATTTGTTAAAACCTAAGGAAACCTGCATGAAAAACTATTAGTAGTTTTAGAGTTTTCAACTATAAAAATTAGATCATAAGAAAATCGCACAGCCGACAATCTACACAGACAGTGATTTACCTACACAGATGACCAAATAAAAAAAGTCAGATTTGGTTACCAAAAACACTTAGCATACATAAATATTAATTTTTAAAATCAATCTCAACAACATCTAACTCTTAAAAATCATCACGCTGTCAGAAACCTGATAGTTAGAAAGCTCAAAATTTAATAAAAAGCAGTTTAAAACAATGTTACTCTAAGTCTATTTTTAGACAGGAGGAGCCGGGTGTCTGTGTGCGCAGATGAAAAAGAAGCATAGACAGCGATCTGTGCAGACGGAGGTATGGAAACGTGGACTGCAGAATCATAGCATAGACAACTCTGCATAAAAACTTTCCAGAACTATGAGAAAAAAATGAAACTTGTTAGAAAAAAGGGATGTGGGTCCCACCGAGCATGCCAAAATGTATGTGATAAAAACCTACCTGTCCAAAATAATCACTCAAACATGAAAACAACAAGGATTATCCTTTAGAAATCATAAACAAGTTAGCATATTCAAATGAAGGATTTAAACAAAGGGGTTTACACCACAACCTCTGATGAGCCAAACAAGTGCACCCAAGTCTTGTTGATTTTATCTTAGATATGTTTGTGGGTGTGGTATCCCAACACAATATCAAAATCCCACTATATTACTTGTATACAATGGATGAAAGCTAAATGCAACTAATGGATACAATGAAGAACTCAAGAACAAGTATGAGGAACATGTCTCAAGCCTTCACCAAATGATGATAATGAAGATACAAAAGCTATACTAACATGCTATGCAAGATTAGATGAAACTAAGAACTAGATTCATTTCTATTATCCCTAAGATGCAATTTCTAGATTTTCTAAGAGCCACTATAAAATTCAAACACTAAATTAGCATGATAACAATGCATAAATGAGAGATGCTTAGCTCTTGACAATGACCTCTATTTATAATTTTTTTGGAAGAGAGAGGGGGCTTAGATGAGGTGGAGCTCATGTGGCATCCACATAGGTGTCACATGAGGGACACATAAATCATGCAAGAGGCCAACTTTTCTCTCACTTGTGTGAGCAACTTTTGATGTGATGGGTCAAGGTGTACTTAAAGTACACATGTGAAGGATCTGGTAAGAGGTGTAAGGGTTTTTGTCCAATAAAACACTTTTAGAAAGTGTAAGAAAGTGTCATCAAGGTTGTAAGAAACCTTGTTGGTACCAAATTAGGATTATTTGGAAAAGTCAATTTTTGAAAATTTTCTCACACATGTGTGAGAAAATAATTAGGACTAATATGTGTAGGAATCAAGAAATTAGCCTAATTAGTAAGTAGGTCTATTTGGTGAGAGTGATGTGAGGTAGGGTAGGATCTAGGTTCAAATTAGCTTAATCCAAATTAAATTTAGATTAATTATGGTTTAGTAGAATTAAGTCATGTGGAGGAATAAATAAATTAAAAATTTATTTAAAAGAAATTAATGGGGGGTAATGTATATAAATAAGATTTAATACATTAGAGGGGATGGTATTTAAATTAAATTTAAATACTAAGGAAAGTGAATCATATTTAATATAATAAATTTATTTAAATAAATAGAAGAATATAACAAATATAATTAATTAATTAAAATTAATTATAATGCTATGGGAATATTAATTAAATTAATAGAAGGATGATTTTAGACGTCTACACTAACTCCTACCATTTTTATCCAAACCTAATATTTTGACATGGTCACTGGAAGTTAGCCTAAATGTGAAAATACCTTGAGAACCCTATATAAAGTAATCATTTATAATTCAATTTCATATAAGCATACATCAAGTATTTATTTATTCAAGAGAAGATCTAAGTTCAAGGAGCATCAAGCTACAACAATTTATCTCCAACTATATTTTCATAATTAATTTTCTTCTGATTTGTCATGTTATGGTTGGAATTCTTTGGCACTAAGAGGGGTGAATCAGTACAAGCAGGTAATGAAAAAATTCAAACACCAATCTGAATAATTACAAAATTACTTTCCAAACCATAAAACATATAACTGATGCAAACACATAAAAGAAAATAATATCAGGCATCCACAAACTCATCTCACATGACACAAATATTTTATCATACAAACCCTTGGTTAGAGGGAGAAAAACATGGTGCGGATGACACCCCCAAGCTCACTACTACAGTAAAAGAGTTTGTAATGTTAGGAGCTACAAACACCCTTTCTGAGGTTTCACCCTATTAGGAGTGACCAGTACACTATTACGAGTACAATAAGATCTTCTAAGATCTACCTCGCAAGAGGATTTCAAAACCCTAACTAAAAGTTCACCTAGTTAAGGGATTTAAAAAAGAGGACCTATTAGAATCCACTCTATTAATGGATTTTGCTTGCTACAACTACTAAGGAACAACAAAATGAATGATCTAGATGTAACATTAATTGGGTATCACATCTAATTTGTTCTCTATAATATGTAACTTCTCACTGCTCTTTGTCTATCACCTTTCTGATCGCAACCTTAAATAGTACTGATTGAAATCACAAAACCATTATCACAACAATTACAACAACAACCCTTATCATTATGAGTAGTTCCAATTATATACTCAACTTGCACTGCCTTAACCTTCACCAAAACAAAATCCAAATTCTTACCCGCGTAACTACCAGACACCAAAATGAATATCTCAATGTAAAATATGATTTATCATGACTACGTCAGCCCAAAAAAAGATCTGCAAGTTATACCTCCAAGGTAGTCAAACGCTTGACTTCTCCATTGCAACACCTCAAATCCACCTTTTGGGAGTGCATCGATCCCAAAAATACCAATACATTATGTCCATAGCCTCTATTCCTTGTCATCATATCATCAAATATGCTCACACTTATTATACGACTCACCGATCTGGGATCTACCAATTGTTGCACAAGAACACAAGTGTTATACCTATCTTAATGTCTGTGACAAAAAAAAAATCCCTTACCGATCAACCAAATGAGTTGTGGTTGGAACCATACTAAAATCTAAACATTTTGATGCTTTACCTATGACCACTTCTCATAATTTCACTAGTTCTACCACAATCGCCACCAAAGTGTTGTTTTCATTGTTTACTGATCTTCTTGACTTAGACAATATTCTGCATTACCGATCATGAATCCTTCTTACTGATTTTGTCTTTACTTCACCTCAGGGAAAACTTTAAGAAACCCCCTTCTAGGAAAAGGTGTAAAATACTGGCGAATCCTCCATTATTTTGGAGGGGAAAATTTAATATTGTTGCCAATGTTTTTTAATTTGAACAGAAAAAATATTATTTGTATTGGAAATTTTTTTTCAATTATATGAAAATTCTATAAAATCTTGGTAAATCTTTCATTATTGAAAAAAATCATGGTGATAGGCACACATACCGAGAAACCATTATTATTTGATGGGGGTTTGGGGGAAGCGGCCCCCTAGGGGCAGCACCCCTAGCACGCTCCCTGTCATGATACAGGATAGTGTCAAGGGGAATCGCCCCCACTGGGATTTTCAAGGGCAGTGCCCCTAGCACGCTCCCTATCATAGTACAGGGCAGGTTCAAGGGGGAGTGCCCCTATGGGGGTTTTGGGGGGCAGCGCCCCCGAAAGCTAAAATGACTTTTATTATTTTATCAAGGTTTCATGAATTAATTTTATATCTTTTAATAGGAACCAACCCTAATTTTTATAACCATTGGATGATCCCAGATGGATAGTAGGAATTCTATTTCAGGCCAAGGTTTAAAAGGACACAAATATTCCCCTAAAAGTCTCTGAAATAGAGACACACGTCAAATCTATTTCAGGAAAAAGTTTTCAAAGTCATAAAGTTTCATTGAAAGTCTCTGAAATAGAGACACATGTCACGTAACCTATACCCTAACCTTAAATATTGACCACATATTGCCAAATATGGTTTTCAATTACAACAAGCTTTGGAAATTGTAGGCGAAATGTTTCAATTTATAGTGTCCAACAATTAATTTGATTGGTGATATTGTGATAGAAAAGGATAAAAATACATAAACCAATAGGCAATGGGCCTAGGTATTCAACCAATATTTATAAATTCTGGGCGACATGGACAACCTGATTTACAGATTATATTTGCCAAATCTTAGGTCACGGACATGAGAGATTCGCCAAATGGTGAATATTAGCCACTAAAGTTTTCCATTCTTCACCTATTATAGTTCATGATGGTACTGACTTAGTTGCCAACAATGACAACCAAACAAGTGACTCCCTATGATTGCACCCAAAGTCCATCAAAATGCCAACAATCTCCCCCTTTGGCATTGATGGAAAATACAATCAAAATCTCAATACACCAACTTATGACTCCTATATACTATATATAGCATAGACTATTATATACTAATTCTCCCCTATACATATACTCCCCCTTTGACAACAATGTCAAAGGTAAAAACTGAAATATATAAAATAAGACAAATCTTACTTACATCCTATCAAAGATCAGCTTGAAGTTTATCTTTTTTAAATCGAAGGATATCTCACATGCCTTGTGCAAGTACCTTAAAGAAATAATTTTCTCAAGCAAGTTAGAAGCTATTTCTTCCATGATATCTAGAGTACTCATGTCAAGTAAGAAAAATATAATTTATGCCTTCTTCACATTATGTTGCATAACCTCCACTGTAGGTAATAAATAAGAGTGTAGCTCAAGTAGGTTAAGCATCCTTTTATCTTTCAGATGTTTTATTTTCTTTACCTTGTCTGAATTTGTGTCACCTAAGAACTGTACATAATGATTGAGTTTGTCATAGGATCAAGCTCCCACTTAGTTTCTCTAGCTCCTTCTGAGCTTCATCTTTTTTATTCCAAATTATTCAAAAAATTAGTATACCTTGATACTTTGGTAAACAAATGACCTACCTCATTCAATGTAGACTTGGCTTCCTTTACTAAATTGGTCAATTTGTACCAATCTCTAGTAATCCGCTCCATAGGCTTACCTATCATCTTCTTCTCCAATTTGTCTTATGTAATCTTCATAGCTATTGTCTGCAAATATGAGCCTTGATCTAAAATTTTTTTGTTCAAAGTATCCATCTGATCAATCATAGAATATTCTTCATCATATTCCACCTTAGGCACTAACACAACTAGAATTTCTCTAGATTTTTTTTAAAACTCTTTCCCTCTTCTTCTTAGATCTCATATTATCTCTTTCATCCTTTTTCATCAATTTTTCTAAGTATTTCATCAGTTCCTTAGGTTTTAATTTGGAGATGTCTACCTATGGGGTAAATGGTTCTTCCTCTTCTACTACTACTTCTTCTTATTCTTCAACAACTAGCACCGGTTTTTGTCTGATCTTCTCATGCTTGACTCACCAAGACTCAATTTTCTTTTGACATTCAATGCTTCTTCGACCTCTTTTTGAGTGTCTTCATTTTGTATTTCTACAACTTCTTCCTCTTTCTTCTCAAAAACCAATTCTTCTATATGCTCCATAGAAAATGGTGAGGGGAGGGGGGGGGGTATTCTTTACCTATGATGTCTTCTATCTCAACCTATGATCCATTGGTTTATTCTATCACAACATTTTATTTCTCAATGTTCTACACTTGTTGAGGGACATTAAGAACAACATCCCCAATTATCTACTCTACTAAAATACTATCATCTACCTAAATAGGTTCAACAAAAGTTTCATGTTCTTTCTCTGCTTGCACTGCTTCCTCCTTTATCTATAAAATATTCTTCCATGCCTTAATAGTCTCATTGTGTACATTTTGTGTGTCATCAATCATAATCCTAGCTGCCCTGTTCTTTATTCTGAATTCCTTCCTTTGAGCTTCTACCATTATTTTGGCATCTTTAGGACACAACTCTAGTTGCATTTGAAGAAGTGTTATTTCCATAAATTTTTTGTCCAACTTTAGAGCTGCTTTCCATATTGCATGAATTAAGTTATAAATTTCTTTAGGTATAATGTGATATAGTTCATTTGGAGTCCTGTAGAAAATGTGTAGACTACATATAATTGCTTCTTCTATATTCCTCTTGTTTGCATCATTACAAAAATCATACCTCCTTGAAACACTACCCATTCTTCCATTCTTTATTATGTCTTTGTAAATTTAATAAAAAATAGAGGCTTTATTCTTACCTCTCACCTTAAATTTCTTTATTTCCTCGTCTACTTTAGTGTTGACTTTATCTTCTTCTTCAGTGACCTTCTTAATGCTCACTTCATCAGTCTTCCTTTTTCTTCTATAATTCTTCTTTAGTACTAGTGTCTCGTCTTCCTTTATAGATGAAGTGGGGGTATCATGTGTTGCATTATCAGCATCAATCATTTCATTAGTAGAGGTACTAGCCTCTATACTTCCAACTGCCTATGATAGCTTCTTAATCATTCTCCTTGACTTTCTCTGTATTATCAATTTCTTTAGTTCCATTTGAATTTTTGTAAACGCTTCATCATATGTTCCAAATCTTAGTGCTAGTTTATCTAAGGGTTTTAACAGTAATTCATCTGCATGTAAACTTATTAAATTACCCCCTACTTCATACCCCATAGGCGGAATCCAAAATTTTGTAGGTTCAACTGCCTGCACAATGCATGATTCTTTGTCTACTAGAAAAAAATGTCATTTTTTGTATTTTTCCACTATATTGGTCGCTATCCTTTCACGCTTGTACATATTAGCTTGGAAATATTTGAAGTATACCAACATAACATTGATAAAGTTTTCAACCAAATGGTTTATGAATTCACTTATTTGAACAATACTGGTTTGTCCTTTGACTTGTTAATGTTTTCAGATTATCACAAGGAACATACAATCTATAGAATTCTTTAAAACACTAAGCACAAGATACAAATATGAAATCACAAAGAAGGAGAGATAGTACTTAGAAATCAAACTTCAAGTTCTTGAATATGACTTCTATGGATGTTGAATTTATCCCACTTGGAGCTTCTTCTAATTCTGATTTATCCTAATCAACATTCAGATCTAACTTTGAAATGAATTTGATCTGCACCTATGCCTCCAAGAACTTCTAAGAATCTTCCTTTGAATATATTTAATGTGATATCATATTCACACGTTAGGACTGCTTCAATTCATCCTAATTTACCCTTCTAGGACTGCCCTAATTCACACCTTGGAGCTACTCAAATTCATCCTAATAATATGCTCAATATTTTTCAAGTTCTCCCTTCTAGGGCTGCTACAATTTTCCATAATAATCTCCACAATATTGTCCAAGTTTTCCCTTATAGGGCTGCTACAATTCACCCTTAAATGATGCACTAATTTTTCCCAAATTTGTGCTTTAGGGCTACTTAAGTTTCCTTGAATTCTTCTCTAACTCACCCTTGAAGGAGAGCTTAAAAAGTTTGTTCCAAAATGTAATTCTCTACTAGTATTTTCGCTCCTAGATAAGCCCATCGAAAGATCTTTCTGAAGGAAGAAGGAAACGTTATGTTTTTGGTTGCTTCTTACCTTCTCCAAGTCACTCTAATATATGAGCTTATTAATATAAACTCTTGGCCTCCCAAGTTTTCCAACTTGGGTCCATAATTATAATATATTATTTTATATTATTTGCTCCATATTTAATTATTAAAATCAATCCTTAATAATAAATATAACCTTTTATATTTATTATTATTATCCAACTGATTTTATCATAATTAAATCTATCAATAAAATATCCAATATATTAATTATTATTATTGTCACTTTGTCTAATGCATCGATCTTTGCTGTAAAGGCCAAAACATTAACACGACCATGTAACTTTACCTCTACTAGAGAAGAAATTTTGGATATAGAAAAACATACATAGGAGTAGGGTGTCATACTTAAGTGACTACTTCTTATCTTTCTTTATTCTCTCCATGTTCACAAAAAGCTAACCCCTGATCATTTCACATAGATCATACACCAAATCATCTTTGGCAATCTGATAAGTAGCATGGATAGCACCACCGGCCACACTATTAACACGACTTGGCTGGTAAACTCTATAACCTAATACCATGGATGCAAAGTGAACTTCCTTGTCTTCAATATGATCAATTATAATTTCTCTTTCATCTTGTTTGGATTTGGTTAGCTCAATAACCAAATGTGTTTCCATTGTTCTCAATGTACATTCAAGTCCATGTGCACGAATCCCTGTAACCATGTGAATCATTATTTTGGAAATTTTGTGTGGTTTGTCCAACCATATAAACTGATCATGAACTCTTCTTAACACATAGTGAATCTAATCAGGATGGAATTTAATGGGAATTTCCACTGCATATGTTAAAGCCTTCTCTTGTAGATGCATATGATCATATTTCAACACACCATCGATGCACATACTATCATACTCTTTAGTGATTGCTTCAACTCCCAATTTTTTTATTTTGCAATGGATATGGGACCAAACATCTTCAATTAAAAATTATTTTGGAGGAATAGTTGATAGGGCACCAGTCGTATCAATCTCATCCAGTTTTCTTGGATGGAGTTTGAAAATGGGTCAAGGTTTCTAAGTGATGTTGACCAAAATGGGACTATCAATGTTCTTTTCCATTTGAATTGACTACAACAACGCACAAATCTAACAAAAAACCAAACTGATACTTTGTAATTCACTTTTTAGGGATCATAAAAATCTATAACACTTCAGCTCAAAGATCTCAACTCAAATATAGTCATTGCTTAATATAGCTCTCAAATACTTGAATTATTGTAAAGGTGCAAAAAAAAGAAATTACTTTCCTCTATTTATCGTTGAGACATAGATGTTGCACCCTCCAATTGTAAACCAATAATTTTACCAATGGTAGGAAAAGTGTCATGTCACTGATTAACACGTATCCACCAGTTGGTACTCAACCAAAAATTATAATCGATATCAAATAGGTATACATCATGAAATCTTAGTGCAATCTACACACAATCACAAACAACCTCAAAAACTGAAATCATATAAATTTACACCATAATGTGCATATATATCTTACTGCTCATGAATCAAGGGGATCAGTAAATGGTTTGTCTATAAGTTCTCCCCCTAAGAAAATAGTATGCTTAGTTCACCGATGGATTCTCCATACTTCCTGAACTTGTGTTCTTGTAAGTTAACTCAGACAAATTTAGTTCACCTTTCTTCACCTATTTCTTCTTCATATCACTTTTGAATTCATCAACATTAGTAATCTTCTTTCCTTTCCTATCCAAAGAATGATTAGGATATTGTTTCCTAAACCAACAATCTCTAGCCAAATGACCTATCTTATGACAGAAAAAATATGTCAAGTTAGTTGACTTCAAAGGACCAACATTACCTCTCTGAGTTCTCATTCTATAATTTACTGCTACGTGACTATAGCTACCACATACTAAACATGTAGCATTGAATTTTATTTCCCTTCTAACAGTATTCACCCATGTGATAGGTGACCTGGGTGGATACACTCTTGACCTGCAATCTCCATCTTTGTGTCCATATGTGAGGCCTACCCCAATCTGACATAATCTTAACACTATTTATCATGTATATGTTCTCTTGTCAATTTAGATTTTTTATAGTTGGGCTATTGAGATGCATGAATTCTTTATAGATCTGTCGAATCTTTTTTTATATACAACACCTGAATTTACATAATCAGGGACTCTATTAGATACTTTGTGTGAGTGATGCAGACTTCTGTTTAAGACTTAATTTTGATGGTTTTGTATATTAGATTAATATGTGGATGTTAGATGAAATCAACATTCAGATTTATTAAGAGTGTGTTTATGCATAAAAAAAATTGATGTAGATATCGTTAAGTTCAATAAATATTTGTTACAAGTGTGAGTGAATGAATGTTCAACTTACATTATGTATTCTATTATTTTATGTATTGATTTATTGGACGTACTGATGTGTGCAATGAGTGTGCAGGAAAGTTGACCATGGTACTAATCGGGGATTCAGGAATGGACCTATGTGAAAACTGTGATGCTAAGGTCCTGTCTATTTAAAGAGACATGGACCTCGTTGTATTGTCTTTTTATTCATAAAAGTATGGTGTATGATTGTAATTTATTTATTTAAGTAAATGTGTAATAAGTCATGCTCATGTGAATTTTTTGTGTCACTTGACACATGTGCACTCTATGTGTTGGCATGACTAGTAAATGTGACTAGCATAGGCTTAACCTTACCCAAGAGTTACCTAGTATAGTCCCTATGCTTACCCTAAGGTTTAGGAAGATTAGATTGAGTTGGGATTGAGTCAAGGAAGATTTGTTTGAGTCAAGGGAGATCATATTGAGTCTTGAGGGTTGAATTTTCGAGAGTTAACCTTGGGTGGAGTTTAGGAGGGTCATTTGGAGTCCCAGAGAGTAACTTGGGTCAAAACTAACTACCCCACTTGGTACCTTAGGGGTTAGGGGTCATTTTCAGCCCATTAAGAGTTTTCAAACTCATTTATGACTCCCCTAAAGTCATCATTTTGGAAAGTGGCGAATTTGGAGAGTTGAAAGACTTTGGTTAAGCCATCCCTTCTTTCCTTCAAGAATTTAAGACCATTTATGAAGAAGGCAAGTGGGGAGAGTAGATGGATTAGAGTCTTCCCTTCATTTATGACTCCTGATATTTTAGGAAGGATGCCTTTATAAGGAAGGCCTTAGAGGGAGTTTTGGGTACACACCCACTCTCTAATTTTTAGAGACAGATTCATTGTAGGAGTAATTTTTGGAGAGAAGGAGATGGATTGGAAGGGAAAGCTCTTCTCAATCAACTTGGCTAATTGCATAGCTTGGATTTGAGGTTAGTTTCATTTGAGTAAGAATGTCTTTATGTTTTCTTTAGTATGTTTATGGCTTGAGCTCCATTAATGGAGTCTTATATGTGGTTTATGGACTACTCTATGTATGTTTTATTGAGTTCATGTATATGTTGTATTTTATTTGTGCTCATACTTGTTTTGGGAGTCTTTAAGGCACGCTCATCCTAGGGAGGACAGAGTACCTTA
>MU225370.1:997488-1038214 GCA_018584345.1 Thuja plicata
AGGTCTCTTGGAGACCTTCTTTTTGTTAAACCTTGGGAGGGAATTTCTTGATGATTTATGGTTGGCTTCGATTTTGTGAATACTTGGTTGTATGTATGTCTCCCGTTCATTTCTGGATCCCCTAGCTTGGGGTAGCCTTGCAAAGGCCTAGGTTGGGAGGTGAGCCTCCATGGTCAACCTTGATATTCTTGCAGGTTCAGGAAAAGTTTCTTAAAGTTTAACCGATGCCTTGATGTTTTGGATGCAATTTCTCTCTCAAAGACTTGTTTCTGTTCAAGCTTTGTCCTTGTAATATTTAAAAAGTTTTGAAAAATGTAATCCTCTTGTATTTGGAAATTTGAGTTGTTTATTCTTATTAGTCAAATAAGTATTTGGATTCTTTATTTGGAAAGATGGTTACCCCAAAATGAATTAATGAATGTTTTACTAAATATAGTGGAAAATGAATCTTAGGACTATAAATTTATTCGATATTGCATTTATGTTCTAAACTTTCAATTTGTGAAAATTGCATAAGGGTATTTTAAGAAAGGAAAATACTACCTCTTCCATTTTTGAATATAACATGTTTGAAAGACAAAGTTTGATCTTTAGATTGAATTTTTAAATGCCCAGATTTTGGGGCATGACACCATACTTGTTGCAAGTAAAACAATATACATCAAAGTTACCACTGTTGGATCTACTGCTAGGCCTATATCTACACTCATATGTCGTATGACCATACTTATGATAATTATAGAAATAACCATTAAAAGAGTAATATTTATTCACCAGTTGTATCCTTATCATATTTGTAACATGACTGGAAGCTTTCCACAGATTGGATCTACCTAATTTGATTGGATCTACCTTCTAATCTTTATGTGGATCCTTAGGTTTATATTTGGAGGACTCACCAATTTCAAATGTTCCTTGAACTATGTAACCAAGATCGGTTATGTCTATGTGTCTCCTTTGGCTCTTTAATTGTTCATCAAGATTTTGTGAGATTTCATTGTAATGCTTAAACTTTTCATCTACTTCTTTCTTAGTTTCCACTTCATTCTTCAATGTCTCATTCTCCTCTCTAAGTCTTTCATTCTCACTAATGACCTACTAGTTCTCTTCAATAGTTTATTGCATTTGACTTTGATATGAAGTGAATTCCTATCTTAGGTTTACAAGTTATTCAACTTTTTCCTTTACGGAATCTTCAAAAAATTTCTTTGCATCTTCAGCTATTATTTTTCCTCCAAGGTCTTCACACATCCAAACTCACTGACTTTCAAGATCTCTTTTTAGATTAGTCACTTCTTCTTTAAGTTTCTTGTTCATATCCATCAGATCTGCAATTGCTTCTTCAAAATTTTTAGACATACTACATTCAAATAGTTCATCAATGTAATCCTCGCTTTCACTCAATTGCTTAGCAAGTTCTCTCCTTTTAATAAGCGAGTACCTCATCTTTTCCTTCATTTCATTGATTACTTTGTTTACTTCCTCAAGTTGCTTCTCATACCTGTAATTGTCCATCTTGGATATTAGAGATCTTTTCCTCAAGAGGTTAAGCTTGATATCTAGAGGACCAATGCTTTGATACCAATTATAAGAATTCTTAGGTACTGAGAGGGGGTGAATCAGTACTAATAGGTAATGAAAAAATTCAACCACCGATCTAAATAACTACAGAATTACTTTCAAAACCATAAAGGATATAACTAATGCAAAAACATAAAATAAAATAATATTAGCCATCCACAAACTCATCACACATGACATAGATATTTTATCATGGAAACCCTTGGTTAGATGGAGAAAACCATGATGGGGACAACACCCACAAGATCACTACTATAGTAAATGAGTTTGCCATGTTAGAAGCTATAAACACCCTTTCTAAGTGTTGACCCTATTAGGAGTAAATATTACACTATTAGGAGTACAATAAGATCTTCTAAGATCTACCTCGTAAGAGGATTTCAATACCCTAACTAAGAGTTCACATGGTTAAGGGATTTACAAAAGAGGACATGTTAGAATCCACCCTGTTAAGGGATTTTGCTTGCTGCAACTTGTATAGAACAACGAGATGAATGATCTAGATGTAGCACTGATTACCTATTAGATCCAATATATTCTCTAGACTTTGTAACTGCTCACTACTCTCTATCTATCAACTTTATTTTCAAAACCTTAAATAGCACCGAATGAAATCACAAAACCCTTATCGCAACACTTACAACAAAAACCCTTATCATTATGAGTAGTTCCAATTATATTCTTAACTTGTACCGCCTTAACCTTCACCAAAATGAAATCCAGATGCTTACTCACGTAAGCACCACGTGCCAAAATGAAGATCTTGATGTAAAACATGATTTATCATGACCGGATCGGCCCAAAAATAGATCTGCAAGTTATACCTCTAAGGTAGTCAAACATGTTTGGACTTCTCTAATGCAACACCTCAAATCCACCTTATGTGATGGCATCTATCCCAAAGATACCAATACATTATTTCCATAACCTCTATTCCATGTCATAATATCATCAAATATTATCATACTTAAGTTGTATCGCTCAGCAATATGGGATCTACCAACTATTTCTAAAGAACACAAGTGTTCTACCTATCTTAATGTTTGTGACAAAAAGAACTCTCTTACCAATCAACCAAATGAGTTGTGGTTGGAACCATGCTGAAATCTAAATATGTTGATGCTTTACATGTGACCATTTCTCATAATTCCACTTCTACCATGATTGCCACCAAAGTGTTGTTTTCATTGTTTACTGATCTTCTAGAGTTAGCCAATTTCCTGCATTACCGATCATGAATCCTTCTTACCGATTGTGTCTTTACTTTACCTGTTATACGTCATGACTGTACTGACTTAGTTGCCATCAATGACAACCAAATAAGTGACTCCCTATCACTGCACCCAAATTCCATCAGAATGCCAACAATTATTGAATCAACACTTAGAAGACTTAGCTAAAGAGCATTGCATCACCAATCCAAAGATATAATAATTTCAATTTAGCATTTCATTTTATTTAAATAGTCTCTTCCTAGTGCAGGGCACCAAGGCACTCCAAGACACTTCAATGGTGGCATGGGTGATAGGATGGGTAGCCTAGGAGATAGGATCTAAACCGCCTCACAATAGGTGCTTAGTAATCATGCCCAAAGCCTCTCATAGGAATAGTTTATTCAATCTAAGGATCACTTCTCCTACCATGAGGTGCATTTAGTTTATCAACCCAAGGACGTATACTTGAAATGGTACAACACATTATGTGCACTAAGTTCCTTAAGGAGCCATTCTACCTATGTTGCAGGAAAGTAAAATACATGAAAGGAATCTATACTAGGGTTGCAAGAAAGGAAACACACTTAGTCCTTACAAAAATGAATGCTACAACTTGAAAAATCCACTTAAATCTATTCTTTCAACCTAGAGAATTCACTATAGCTATCCTTGCAGGTGCTACAGGAACATTCACAAAGTACAATGTTGTAGGAGGAAACTGTAATCTTATATCTATAATACTGGAAATGAAGAAAGTAAATCTATTCTACTTCTACTCTAATCCACCTACCAAGTGGGCCCCCTTGGTTGCCTTCTACTAATCTATGAACACAGAATATGAACCAAGAGTTATTTCATTATCTTTCAAAACTGATTACATGAGAATAAGACATGAAACTAAAAATAAACTTGTTGTGCAATATACAATCAAAACATTGTATTCCCTTCAAAAATCTGAACTTACAAACAAACAATCACCTCCCTATAAATAGAGGATTAACTTCCTTATTCCAAAACAGAAAAGGAACTAACTAATTAAAACTACGTCAAAGAAAGAGAATAGGAAGCACAATGGCTGACGATATGTACAATGAAATCTGGGTGATCAAATCAACATGCTAGTAATACAAAGGGAATATAGCAGAGCTGAATTTATGCATTTCTAAAATAGTGGCTCCTAATTTGTAGCAGCCATGTCTTCTGATGTCATGGTGGCTTATCCGCACGAAGTTGGTCTTTACGTCCTCCTTCAATGCTATCGACCACTCCTAGTGACTCCTACTTCCTAGAAAGATTAGTTAATATACAAAAGATATTCATGCAAGCAGCTTATCAAATTAATCCAGATGTTAGAATACACATTGAGATTATTATATGAAATACTACAACATATATATAATATTGGTGTAATATGACATATCTATTCCACCCATGGCTTAATGGTTCTTTTCTGTACTTAACAAAAGTTCAACTGACTAAAAGTTCACAACTATTCTAATAATACTTGAAAATAGAGTGCAAGGATTAATATAATAAAGACAGTAAAACAGGCTCATCATTTGCCCCTTGGTAAGCTGAATGCTTTTCCTCAAGAATTATATCTTCGGGTAATTGCTTTGAAATATCCAACCTTTGTTCTTCCTCTCCTTTGGCTTTTAAAGGTGTAATAGAACCCCGTTGTTCTCTCCCAGACACCCACTCTGTGATCTTCTTGAATTCAGTCTAGTTTGTCAGTGTTGATGTCATACAAGGGCCAAAGGAGCATCGGTGGCGGCATGGTGAGTGGACACCAGAGTTCCTTTCTAGTTTGCCTTCCCAGTTGTATGTACTTTGGTTCTCTTTGGATAGCTGCTTGGAGGTTGATAGGACTATGTGGTTCTGATCTCTTTACTATCTGAGAGTAACACACCGTGTGCTACCAGCTTGTGTCTCTATAACTAGCCTCCCATCTATTCTTTGCTAATTTCAATCTGTCTTCTCAGTAGTAGGTAGATGCCTTATTCCTTATTTGAATTCCAGACTACAAGGACTATGAGCTTTCTCCAGAATTTCTCTATTTTTCTTGGCATGAACAATGGTGATGAATTAAATCAGGAGAGATTATAATCTTTACTGCGGGTTTTGACTTAACTTAATTATAAGTCACATAGGGTCTGACAATCATGGAGGATTCAGGAATAAAAGTCCAACAATTGTGTGATATAACACTTAGAACTTTAATGAGGCAAGGCTAAGTACAGATTTGAAGTGACATAAAATCTTTCAAGCGTAAATAGAAATGATAGTTTGGAATTAATACACTTCCCTCCCCCATACTTAACATTGACAAGTGTCCACACTTGGCAGACATGACACGAGGAATAGAAATGGCGTAATTTCATAATGATATATGTATTGGAGTACTAGATACAATTATCAAAATCTATGTGCTAACAATGGAAAAAAATTGAAAAGTGCGTACCTATCATTCAATCTTTGCACATACTAGAAAAGGTGGTGAGAGTGGTACAAAAGTAGCGGCAGCTTACATCAGCATACCCGGCTACTTATTGAAAGCTTTTAAAGGAAAAATGATGATGACGTGGAAGGTGGGTGGGTGGTAGATTAAAGAAATGAGATGAGTTGGAAAGAAGAAATAGAAAGTGAATGGAGGAATGTACTTCATCTCAACATGAAGCATTTATTATGGACATGCTCAATGGATTTTTACTGAAGAGGTGCAGGAAGAAGGTTCACACCCTCTGCAGCAGGAAGTGTTACCTATTGCTCGTTTAATTTTTATTTTTGGAATTACTGCAGGAAGTCTTCTTTTGTTTGGGGTTGGTGATACAACTTTAGCCGATGTCCATTGACTAGAAGCTTGAAGTGTATTGGATCAATTGTGATCAACTGGATGGTTCCATTGGTGAAAATATGGCTTATTTCATATGGCCCCAGCCATCTTGTCTGCAACTTGCCTAGTATTTCCTTGAATCTTGAATCATACAGCAATGCCCAGTCTCCAACTTGGAATTGTTTTCTCTTGATATGTGAGTCATGCCATTGCTTCCTTTATTTCTGGACTAGTTCAGTTCTCTCTAGTGTAGATTTATGCATTTCATCTAGGGAATTGAGATGCAATAATTGTTCCTTCTGTGCTGCAGGAATATCGATATTTAACTGTAGTGTTGTCCTCAGTGTTTTGTGTTCAAATTCAATTGGTAACATAGCTATTTTTCCATACCATATTTCAAATGGAGTGAATCCTGTAGTGGTCCTCCAAGTTGTCCTATACACCCAGACTATTGGAATTATATTGGACTGACGTACTGAGAGGGGAGGGGTGAATTAGTACCTCTAAAAATTTTCTTGGTTAGCCCATTAACCCTTACTCATCAGTTTGTAAACTATCTTATCTAACTTTTCATCTTTCTTTATGTATATGCAATCATAACATATGTTCTTTAATATGTAACCATACAAGAAACATTCATGAAAATAGATAATGCATGACACAAGATATGATATCGCAGAAAACTACTATTAGGAAGTAAAAACTGTGGTGGGGATTGTTACCCACAAGACTTCACTATCTGCATATAAGAAGTGGCCGGTTAAGGCTTACAATTGGTCACTTATGATGACCTACCCTATTAGGAGTATTACAGTGGAGACCTGTTAAGATCTACATCATTTGAATCTTTAGCAACACTATTAAGTGTGCACTCTGTCAAGAGATTTGTAAAGAATAGTTAAGTCCACCTTCGACAAAAGGATTTTAGATGTGATGCACTTGTTCGAATGCAACTACACAAGTCTTTAATTTGATGATGTATGAAATCTCTAATTTCTGATAACAGATCCAATAAAGCTTCCTATGTATGAGTAATCATCTTTTCATGACTGAATAATACCTTTGTCTGCTCATCGGTAGCCTCTGTGTGTTCTTGATAACTGGTGTGATCTATTTCTAAACTTTGCATGAATTCTTCCTTCTACTCCTTAGATTCTCTTTGTGGCTATCAAAAACAATGAATTCATAATTCACAATTGATTGAACATCTATTTATACTATATTTTAGCTCTATTCTTGATTCACGCTTCATAAGTTAACTCTAGATCCAAGTTTTACAACTTGACCTTGATCTTTAGTTAGATATGTTTTAGATCTGTTAGGATGCTTTAAAACATTTACATAATGCTTGCTTGACCCTCAAGTAATGATTTAAAACAAATTAAAACTCTATAAATAGAATTACAATACTTTATCTGACGTATAAAACTCAGATCCACTATTTGTGGGTTCTCTAACTAACTATCAGTTCTGATGGTCAGGCTTCTCTGTCAGTCTGTCAGTTTTCTTTGTCGTCGGTGTTCCTTTCTTGAACTATTTGTTGGGCATGCCTTTTCTACTCCCTTGGTTTTTTTCTCAAAACTATATCGTCGGTGATGATCTGTTTACTTCGTTGGTGTTAACACTTGTCAGTGTTTGTTGGTCAATTCCATACTTATCATTTTCTCATGAGTTTTTTTGTTCTGTTGGGTATGCTTGTTGTCTACCAGTTATGCTTGTAGTTCACCGGTTATGCTTGTACCGATGATCTCTGTCAATGTTCTTCACAAGTGTACTAATGGAAAAATTAATGTCATCAATCTCCCCCTTTGACATCAGTATCAAAAACATGATATGTGCAACATACTGAATGTATTAGTATGTACACCTATGTATACTTCTTCCTTTAGTCATTTGAATGAATCCCCCTATGTATATGCTGGTAAGTTTAAGTATATATACATTTCCTTATGTACTATTCTTTCCATTTTTTTTGATATATTGTACATAACTATCTTTACATATATGTTCCTTCTGTACATACAATATACATTTCCTTTCTATTCCTCCTTTTTTATAATAAAGGAAAAGGTACTTACATCTTGTCAAAAAGGTGGGAATGTGAACTAAGGTAATTACCTCAGCAATCGTTGGCTCTAATTGATCAGTTAGTTCAGAGAGCTTTACCTTGTTCACTGCCACTTCTTGGCTGATCTTATCGATTAACTTGTATTGATACTTTTTCTCTGCTTGTTCTTCCATTGCTTGTTTTGCATCTATATTCTCATCTATGATGGCATCGGTAAAAACAACAATTTGTTCCTTAACTGTAGCATTTTGTTCAAGTTTCACCTCAGGTTCTAGTTGTTGGAGAATGTCTCTTGCCTTGTCAAGTGCCATTGTTTCCCTATGTTCCTGTATCATTTTCTTCTGAATGGCTTTCCTTTGGCATAACACTCCAAACTCTTGAAGTTTATCACTATCCAAAGTAGTAATATCCCAATTTGGGACTTCTATTACTTCATCCATTGTAACAGACAAAATGTTTTTCTTCAATGCTTTCTTATTCTTCTTCTTTGGCTGGGTGGCAGATTGATGTACTCTCGTTTGTAAAGCTTGAGATTGGGTTGAGTTGGTAGCTGAGGGTCAAGAAGATGAAACATCCTATTGTTTATGTTATGAGTCCACCAGCTGGTTTGGTAAAGACATCTTGTCATTGGCCTTAGGTGTATGAACAGATATATCTTCTTTGTGTTTTGTTCTTTCATCCTACTTGATTCCTTCACTTTTATCTTTTTCTTCCTTTATCAATGTATCCTCATTTTTTTTTTCATCAGTACCCATATCCTTGGGTATATCATCATCTTTCTTAGATAATTTATCTTGACTTGATTGAATATCAATAGCATCTATTGATATATTCATGTTTGTCAGTGTATTGACTGTTGTAGTGTCAATAGTTAAATCTTGTCTGTCGGTATTGCCCTGTACAATATTTATGTCTTCATCTTTTTGTACTTCTACTGCATGGTCTTTTCCTGTAGTTTTATTGACAATTTTGTCTAACCATGATTCATCATTTATATCATCAGTTAAATTACCTTTTATTGTTAACTCTTCTTTGGTAACTTCTTCATCCTCTAAACTAATGTGAATTAGACATGCTAGTACTTGATTTTCCTCACTATTGTCTGGCCATTCTTCATCTACAATATCAACCTATTTCTGGCCAGTTATTCAAACTTCTTCACTGTCTAACTCTACTATTGAGTTATCTTTCTGAGTGACTGTTTCCTTCTCATAACTTCTCTCCTCAGCAGGATTGAGGATCTTGCTCCATTTATCATGAGCTTCTTGTTCTAGCTCTATGAACTTCTCTTCAAGAAATTTGTAAGCTCTCACTTTGGGTGCAAATTTTTTCTCATATTTCTCCATGATTTCATTTATTTCTTCCCTTTTTGATTTAGGAGGCATAAGAGAAACAAGTACTCTTTCTCTTATCTGTTTCTCCTCATGGAGTGCAAATGTGAACCTAGAAGATAATCTAATTAACATTTCTTGTGGTACATCACGTGTAGTGAATTGAAGAGGGACATAATAGTGTCTTCACATTTTAGCTATAATTGCATCTTCAATTTTATTCCGTTCTACAAAATCCCATTTCAACCATTTCCTAATCTTAGGATGTGCAATAGATGAGGCTTTTGAAATGTACTTACATATTTCATCAATGTTTTTAGGATTTGATGTTTCCTTTGCTTGTTCAATTGCGGTGTCAGGCTCATCCATAGTTGAGTCCTCTATATCCTCATTTGTCTAAACAAATTTCCTCCTTTTGGTAGGTTTCCTAACTGGTTATTTTCCCTTTGATGTGTCAGGTTTCCTTTTATACACCTTTCCTTTTACCATGGGAGAAGGAGTTGCATCCTTTACAGTCTAAATCCTTGTTCTTGACTTCTTAGGTGGAGGAGGAGGTGGCGAATCAGACTATTCTTCCTCTGATTCATTTTCCTCTATTGTATCACCGATGGGTAGCTGGTCCTCAGTGAGTTCCTCCTTACCCTCTTATTCCTCTTCACCTTCATAAGATATATTCAAGTTCTTTTTCAGATTCTTCACCATTTTGGTTGACTGTATTACAGCTTTCTTGATAACAAGATTTTTTTTAATCTTTTGTTTGGCCTCTTCATAGGTGCCAAATCTTAGTTTCTTGTTTTCCATTAGTTCATTCAGTAGTACCTTAATGCACTCATTGGCTTGTCATGTTTTCATTTCATATTCTAACTATGAAAGCCATGACTTCCTAGGTACTACTACTTGGATGTATGTGAAATCAGTATCTACCATGAAACATATATTCTCTTTGTGTTCCTCTATCATATTTTCAGGAATCCTTGTTCTAGTTTGTAACATTTCCTTAATGGTTTTGAAATACTCATGCATTACATTATCAAAATTTGTTCCTAGTGATTCTATGAATTTACCTATCTGAATGGTTATAGGTCTGTTTGTGTCCCATACAAATTTTCCTATTGAAGGAAAGTATTCTTCAAATTAAAAGAATATGCACATTATGAGGGAACCAAACTTACAAGTGTTTTTCCTTGAAGATCTTATAGTGCACATGTTCTCCTCCAGTTGATGTAATAGGATCTCTGCAAGATCCATCTTCTTTCCCTGTTTGATGATCTTGTATGCTGTGCTCATAGCAGTACTTGATATACTATTCATTCTGCTCGCCTGGAATATTTTATATCCAACAACACATGCTCCAAACTTTAGCTCTACATCGATGATAGTGTTGACCTTGAGTGCTCTTTTATCTGATTTAGCACCAGTCAATTTTTCCACTTCTGCCAGGGATGGGTGCTTGTGAGCTTGTGGTTTATCAGTTGTAGGATAACCAGTAACTATGTGAATAAAATCCTTTGTTATTGGCTTTGGCTTATTAATCCATAGATTCTTGTTGTGCATTCTAGTAAGAACAGTCTTTATCCATTCTGTTTTGAAGACTTTGGGAAAATGCAGTGCATTCGTGAGTCCTTTAACTTCCAGATGTTTGTGCTCTTCTTTGAGATTTCTAGCATCATCACATAGTGCCCTGTAGGCATTATCTAGGTCTAGATCTCCTATTTCTGAGATCTTTCAATGTATATAGGACCTTACGTCCTCTACCAGCAAAACCCTAGGTGGGATTCTAGAGAATGCTCTGAAATTGTTAGGTTGTGATGCTATTTGTAGGTGTAGCTTGAATTTGGGTTCAGCACAAGAGCCTCTTCTAACAAGCTTGAACATTTTATTCTTGTCTTCCTTAATCTTTTCAACTCTAGAAGTTGATGCCATCACGTTGCATAAATTTAGGGCTTTTCACAAATAAAATAGGGCAATTGGTGAATGTGGTTACTTATTGATTCTATTTGATTGCCTGTGAATGTGAATGCTTTGAGTCAAATTAATTCCTATTGGGTCGCTCTCCAAATTGCTTCAAAATCTCTTCGCTCTGCTTTTCTCTGCTCAAAAATTGTGGGTGCAAAAATGAGTTTACCCATCGGGATTTTATAACTTTTTGTGCCCTAAGTTGTCATTAATGCTCACCAACTCATCGGTATACAAAGACTAATTTCATCGGCAGAGGTATTCATAACATCTTTGGTGTCTATGCAAAGTGTCAAGGTTGCTAGCATCTTTGGTGACTTCACTGATAATGGTCGGTAAAGTGGCGAAGACAACTTTTGTTGACTCAAGGTTCACCAATGTCCATTGGTTTACACTTAGCAACTTGGTGTTTGTGTAATGACCAATACATTCCGGTAAGTAGTGCTCACTTTTCTATGTGTGTTCAACAATGAAAATTGTGCCCAATAGCTGATGGTTTCTTTTCAACAGTTTAAAAAATAACAATATATTGCATCTTTATTCATGCTAATATTACAATATGAACTATGTGTAATGGAACCGATGCATAGTATAACTTGTCATAATGCAGTTCCATACATACTTGTGCATTTTATTTGGATGTAGTGATGTCACCATATCCATTAGATGTGATTTCATCATTTGTATTGCTTGTTCCAGCACCTTCAGTGTTTGTGGCTTTTATCCACATCTTGTTTCTCATTCTCTTGATGTCATCAATGGTATTTCCATTGGGATGAGTACTTGTATCTGTCAGTTAGTTTTTGCAATGTTTTATCATATGTCCAACCTTATGACAATGCAAACATGCCATACCTAGATTGGTCCAACCTCTTGACCTTTTGGTCCGCTTTCTCATACAGTTGGCAGCAATATGACCATACCTTCCACATGCTGTGTAGTTTACCCATGTGTTATAGTCCCAAACATATGAGTTACCTACTCTTGTTGGTTTGTGGCTATTATCAGTTTCTTCTGGTGTCTAGGCCTTGTTGTTCTTTTTCTAGCACTCTTCATGTGTATGCCCATTCATCTTGCAAGTAGGAGAGTACTTGTCCATGTAGGTTTTCCTCTTTCAATTTGTCACTTTAGATCTGAATTCATGTGCCTTGTGTCATTTCTTTTGACATTTATAGAAATTACCAATGAACGTAGATTGTGCTTGAGAAATACCTTTCATTTTTCTTCTGCAAATGTTTGAGGCATGGTCGGGTTTTCCACAGTGATTGCATGACAACTTCTTGGATCTTGGGGTTGTGAAAGCATTCCTTTGATCTGTTTGATTAGAAGATTCACCATTCTCATTGTACCCTAATCCTATGTAGTTGTTGACTCTTCTCTGTCCATCAAGAAAATCATCTATCCTTTTGTTTCTATTTTCAGCTTTCTTGATCAATTCGTTGTGTTGATTCTAGACTTTGATTTCATGCTTCAATTTTTCATTCTCTTCTCTTAGCTCACTGATAATCTATATTCTTTCAATGAGTTCTGTATTTATTCTGCTTTCTTCTTGACTCATAAGAATAATCTGGTTGGTATCCTCATGGTGATGCTCAGTAATTCTTTGAATTTTTTATTCTTTCTCTTGCAGTTTTTCTATTATTTTCCTCCTATCATTAATGGCTAGTGTTATTTCATTTTCAGCTTTTCTTGCATCATTCATGACATCAATCATTTTCACCATTTGAGTTTCTTGACTGATTTGCAGCATCTTGATTTGCTCTGTCAGATGTAAATTGACCTCTTATAGACTTGTGATTTCTTCTATTGATGTGTCTGAAGCTTTTCTTGTTGATGATTCTGCTGAATCAAATTAATCTTGTATTTATGATTCTTTGTAGTCCTTCTCATTTAGCCTAGTTTCCATAATCTTTCTTTCATCCAGAAGTTTTCTTAAGTTGATTCTCGTCTCTTTATACTGCTCATAGTTTATCTGCATCTGTAACTGCTCATTCTCAATAGTCATGTCCAGTCTGTACTTTTCCATTGCTCTAATATTTTCTCTTAAGTCTTTAAGCTTTTCAAGAAAGAGACTTAGCTCTGATACCAATTGTTGGAATTATATTGGAATGATGTACTAAGAGGGGAGGGGTGAATCAGTACCTCTAAAACTTTGCTTGGTTAGCCCATTAACCCTTAGTCATCAATTTTTAAACTATCTTATCTAACTATTCATCTTTCTTTGTGTATATGCAATCATAACATACATTCTTTAATATGTAACCATACAAGAAACATTCATGAAAATAGATAAAACATGACACAAGATATGATATCGCAGAAAAACTCCTATTAGGAAGTAAAAACTGCGGTGGGGATTGTTACCCACAAGACTTCACTATCTGCAGATAAGAAGGGGCTGGTTAAGGCTTACAATTGGTCACTTATGATGACCTACCCTGTTAGGAGTATTACAGTGGAGACCTATTAAGATCTACTTCGTTTGAAGCTTTAGCAACACTGTTAAGTGTGCACTCTATTAAGAGATTTGTAAAGAATGGTTAAGTCCACCTTCTACAAAAGGGATTTAGATGCGATGCACTTGTTATAATGCAACTACATAAGTCTTTGATCTGATGATGTATGCAATCTCCAATTGTTGATAACAGATCCAATAAAGCTTGCTATGTATGAGTAATCATCTTTTCATGACTGAATAATACCTTTGTTTGCTCGTCGGTAGCCTCTGTGTGTTCTTGATAACTCATGTGATCTATTTTTGAACTTTGTATGAATTCTACCTTTTTCTCCTTAGATGCTCTTCGTGGCTATCACCAACAATGAATTCATAATCATAATTGATTGAACATCTATTTATACTATATTTTAGCTCTATTATGGATTCACACTTCGCAAGTTAACTCTAGATCCAAGGTTTACAACTTGACCTTGTTCTTTCGTTAGATATGTTTTAGATCCGTTAGGATGCTTTAAAACATTTACATAATGCTTGCTTGACGCTCAAGTAATGATTTAAAATAAATTAAAACTCTATAAATAGAATTACAATACTTTATCTGACGTGTAAAACTCAGATCCACTATTTGCAGGTTCTCTAACTGACTGTCGGTTCTGATGGTCGGGCTTCTCTGTCAGTCTGTCAGTTTTCTTTATCGTCGGTGTTCCTTTCTTGAACTGTTTTTTGGGCATGCCTTTTCTGCGCTGTCTATTTTTTTCTCAAAACTATATCGTCGGTGATCATCTATTTACTTTGTCAGTGTTTGTTGTTCAATTCCATACTTAGCATTTTCTCGTGACTTTTTGTTCTGTCAGGTATGCTCGCTATCTGCCGGTTATGCTTTCAGTCCACTGGTTATGCTTGTACTGATGATCTTTTTCAATGCTTTTCACTAAGTGTACTAATGGAAAAATTAATTTCATCACAGATGACTTCTGATAGTTGGCTTCTCTAGTCCCAGCGATGTAGATGAACTGTCTTTATTAAGATGGCTTCTATTTGCCGATTTGTAACTTTAACCTATCCATTGGCTTGAGGGTGATAATGGCTAGACTTCCTATGTCTGATATTGTATTCTTTTATGATCTCTGTTATTAAATTGGAATTGAATTGGGCACCTTGGTCAGTTACAAGCTCTCTTAGTACTCCATATCTCATGAAAACCTCATCATACAGAAATTCTGCAACTTTATGGTCTCGGACATGTTTCATAGATTTTACTTCAACCCATTTGGTCAAATAATTAGTGCACACTAGGATGTAAGACTTACCATTGGATGGAGGGTCTATTGGACCAATGAAGTCCATACCCCATTTGTCAAATGGAGTGACCACCACTTGTGGATTTAATGGAATTTCATCAGACTTAGTCGGTCGGCCCATTCTTTGACATTTGTCACATTTTCTTGTATAGCTAGCTACATCCTTGTGAAGTGTAGGCCAATAATATCCAGTTGTTAAAATCTTTTGGGCTGTTCTTTTTTGTGCAAAGTGTCCCCCTCACAATTCATCATGACAGGCATGGAGAATGTCATATGTCTCATCTTCTCTCACACATCCATGCATTACTTGATCAGGTTCTATGTGAAACATCATGTTATCAATCCAAGAGAAATTAAAACATTTTTCAACCAGTAGTCTTCTTTCTTTGTAAAAAAAATGTGTTGGAACTTTGTTAGATATAAGGTAATTAGCTATGTCAGCATACCATGGACTTTGGATAGAAATATGAAACAAATGCTCATCTGGAAATGCATCATCTATCATAGTAGTATCTTTTTCTGTATGGTGAATTCTCGACAGATAACTAGCTACTACATTTGCCTTGCCAGGCTTGTCAACTATAGTAATGTCAAATTCCTACAAAAGAAGAAGCCATCTTGCTAACCTGCCTATCATAGCAGGTTTGTTCATGAGATATTTTATTGTTGCATGGTCAGTATGACCAAAAATAGGATAGCCAGTTATGTAATGATGGAATTTGTTCAAGGAATATACTACTGCTAGTAATTCTTTCTATGTCACTATGTAGTTTAACTCTGGTCCATGGAGGTTTTTGCTAATGTAGTAAATTGCATTTTCTAGGTTACTAGACTTTTGTCCTAGGAAAACACCTATTGTGTATTCTGAAGCATCTGTGTGAATGTGAAATGGAAAATTCCAATTGGGACCCCTGAGTATGGGTGCAGTGGTTAACAGTTTCTTAAGCTGCAGGAAGGATTCATCACGGTCTTTTGTCTAGTTAAATTCAGCCTCTTTAGTAAGCAAAGTATATAGAGGAATAGCTATTTGACTAAAATTTTAGATAAACCTTCTATACTAGCCAGCATGTCCTAGGAAATACCTAACATCTTTCTGCTTTATAGGAATAGGCAATGTTAGAATTACCTCTATTTTCGTAGGATCTACCTGGATTCCAGCTTCAGATATGAAATGTCCCAGCACTATGCCTTCTTGCATCATCATGAAACATTTCTCACTATTGAGAGAAAAATTGTGTTCCTAACATCTAATTAGCACTCTTTCCAAATTCTTCAGGGCTTCCTCAAAGGTGACTCCAAATGTAGTAAAGTTGTCCATATGTATCTCCATACAATCATGTGATATATCAGCAAAAATGTTGATTACAACTCTCTAGAAAGTAGTTGGTGCATTGCATAGGCCAAATGGTAATATAGAATAGGCATATGTACCCCAGGGACATGTGAATGTAGTCTTCTCCTAATCTTCTGGAGCAATGTTAATCTGGTTGTAACCACTGTATCCATCCAGAAAGGAGAAGTATTTCTTACCAGCCAGAGTGTCCAAGACTTGATCAATAAAGGGTAAAGGAAAATGATCCTTCTTTGTGGCATTATTCAACTCTCTATAATCCACACATATTCTCAATTTCACCCCTTTCTTAGGTACAATGACTAACGGTGATACCCACTTGCTATCAAAGATTGGATAGATAAAACCAGCATCTAGTATTTTTTGTAATTCACTTTTGACTATCTCTCTCAATGCTGGATTTATCCTTCTTTGAGGTTGGCGTAGTGGTAAGCTGCCATCATTAATGTAGATTCTATGGGTACAGAGCTTGGGGTTTAGTCATAGCATGTCTCCATAATTCCAAGAAAAGGCTTTCTCATGCTTACACAAGAGTTTAGTTAACAGTTCCATTTGTTGAGGTGGCAACTTATTGTTTACATGGAGATTATGACCAGGGGAAATTTCCACAGTAGTTGTTAGCTCTACCATTGACATCTCAGGTACTGGGTTTGCAGCTATTTCACATGGTAACAATTGGCTAATTATTTCAGGGCTTGTTGGAAAGACACAGTCTTCATAGGTACATAGCTGCAGAATAATACTTTCAGAAACATCTTTTTCTACTATACACTCATTGGTAAGAATACTCTGTATTACATCATCTTCCTCTTGTATTTTCAGAAAAGACTATCTATGCATCATCATAAGATATGAAATATAATTGACTCTTCTTCCTCATCTCCTAGTTCTAGCCAAATGGGATCCTTCAAATCTGGCTGAGGCTAGGCAGGAGGATAGAGTGTTATTTTCTTTATTGCCGGGACATTTGAAATTGTCATACCCCCTAATTTGCAATTTATTTTTGCATCAGTGGTGGCTAACCAAGGTCTCCCCAATATGACTAGATAGCCAAAAAAGTTTACTTTTGGTGATAAGATGAGAAAATCAGCAGGGTATTCCCATGAGTCTAGGGTAACTACTACATCTTCTACAAGACCATCTGGAGTGACTGTTGAACTATCAGCAAGTTGTAATATTGTTGTTGTTGTTCTTAAGCCTTCTATACTTAGTTTGTGCATTGTATCTTTGGTCATCACATTAATGGTTGCCCCCAAATCAACTAAGGAATTTTTAATAGATTGTCCATTAATTATCAAGTCAACTACTGGACTTCCCGGGTTTGAATACTTGGGTATAACTACCTTCCCCAACATGATATCCACAAGTTTCCCTATGACATGAACTATTTGAGGCTCTTTCTTCTTTCTCCCAGGATTTTTAAGGCATGCATCCCCAATTGCTTTCCCATAGATAGGAATGTCTTTGATAGCTTGAAATAGAGGTATTTGGATATGCATATTTTTTAGCTGCTCAAAAATATCAAAAGGCATTTCCTCTTGGGATATAGGTTTTTCTATTGTGAGCCTTTGTGGAAAAGGAGGTTCAACTGAGGTTTCATCATCAGTTTTGCTAGATTTTTGAGTTGATTGGGTGGTATTTTGCAATATAGCCTCTAAAAGAGGTGCTGATGCTGTAGGAGTGTCTGCAACTTCTGTGATAATAGGATGTTTAGGTGCAGGTAGAGTAGTACCTAACCTTAGATGTATGTTAGATATCTCTAGAGTGTAAGCAAGATATTGTTGTGTATCATTAGTATACATTGGCTGCTATTGTTGCTTGATATTTGGATTTGGTTGCGACTGAGCAGGCAATAGCGGTTTCTTTGGATTTGGGCTAGTGGCTGCAGGAGGCGGCATTATTGCAGAAGGTGGCACTAGTGGCGGTAATTGTGGAAAATTAGGATTTTGGTTAGGCCACTATGGAGGTCCCCTTCATTGATTATTTTTCTGCCAATTCCCTTGTGGTAGTTTCCATTTGTTTTTTTGCTTAGGCCATTGGTTTTTCTAGTTAGGTCACTAGTTATTTTACTAGTTAGGCCACTGGTTATTTTGCTGGTTAGGCCACTGGTTATTCCAGGTTGGCTGAGAGTACTAAGGAATATTCTAATAACTTTAGTTTTTCCATTGACTATTGTAAGGATTTGAAAATTGTAATGGGTCCTGAGGCATACCTTGTCATGGTATCCATGGGTGACGTTGAGAAACGAAGAAAACTTGCTTTTTATCTCCTTCTATCTTCATGTACTCAGTAGGCAAATGTTGATTTTCTAGATTCACCACCAGCTTGCACTCACAGTCTTTCTTTTGTTTTCGGCAATGAGGGAAATATTTAGCCAACTGCAATTCAGCATCTGCATGTTTCTTCTTGGTATTCATGGTGTCGAGATGTGTGGCAACATCATTAATGATGTCTTGCTTGAAATCTGCTAGCAAGTTAGATATCTTCAACTTAGATACGCCTGAACTGCTCCCTTTAATTGTTGTAGACCGATATCCTCTGCTTTTCTTCCCAGTTGATCTAGAGTAGTTGAGACAGATTTTCTTGAGATCATCCCAAGAAGATTGGGATATGTCCCAACCACCATAAGGTCCAATGCTTCCAGACAGCTTTCGTTCACTCCTCTCAACAAGACTAGTTTCTGTGAATCCTCCGCCAGAACATGTTGGGGATTCTTCTGCATAGTGTATAAAAAATGTGAAACATAGTCCTCCAAAGTTTCATCCTCCTTCTATGACATTCTAAACATGTCATCTCCCCTTGGGTCACTCCCCTTGCAATATTCTTTGTATTTCTCTAGAAACAGGTTCTACATCTCATCCCATGTGCCTGTTGCATTTGCTCCTAATCCCATGAACCATCGTAAGGCTGACTTTTTTAGTGTTGCTGGAAACAGCTTGAGTTTGTGGGCATCAGTGTTATATTCAAAGCTATGACAGAGGATGTTGAATTCAAAAAAAAAGGTGTCAAGATCTTCATTTATCAACCCACAAAATTTTGGAAGTGTAGCTAAGGGTATATTCTTGAGGTTAGCATTGTTTATAAAGTTTGGCAGAGGAAATGGGAAAGTAGGGTGTGTCATTACTGGAGGTATCAGGGGTGGTACTTTCTATTGGAAAGGAATATTAGCCAAAAGATTATTATTAGCAGGTGCATTTGGGTTAGAATTATCAAGAAAGCTGGCCAAGATTTCAGAAAAAGGTTTGAGACCACTTATATCAAAAGACCCTTCTCCAGCGGTAGATGCTGCAAGAAACTTGGGACTTGCATCAACAAAAGGAAACTCAACTTCTTCAGCTTGTTCATTCAAATTTGTAGGTTCTCCTGGAATAAATCTGCCATATTCATATCTTCTTCTTCCCCTTCGATGCATGCAAATGAATTCTTCACACTGGTGAAGAAAATTTAGGATCACAAACCATTAAACTAACTAAAAGACTTAGAAGGTTTCTTAGGTTGACACCATCCCTGGCAGCAGTGCCAAAAATGAACCGCCTCACAATAGGTGCTTAGTAATCATACCCAAAACCTCTCTTAGGAATAGTTTATTCAATCTAAGGATCACTTCTCCCACCATGAGGTGTATTTAGTTTGTCAACCTAGGGACATATACTTGAAATTGTATAGCATAGTATGTGGACTAAGTTCCTTAAGGAGCCATTCTACCTATGCTGCAGGAAAGTAAAATACATGAAAGGAATCTACACTAGGGCTGCAAGAAGGGAAACACACTTATTCCTTACTAAAATGAATGCTACAAATTGCAAACTCTACTTAAATCTATTCTTTCAACCTAGAGCATTCACTATAGCTATCCTTGCAGTTGCTGCAGGAACATTCACAAAGTACAATGTTGCAGGAGGAAACTGTAATCTTATATCTATAATACTGGAAATGGAGAAAGTAAATCTGTTCTACTTCTACTCTAACCCACCTACCAAGTGGGACCGCTTGCTTGGCTTCTGCTAATCTATGAACACAGAATATGAACCAAGAGTTATTTCATTATCTTTCAAAACTGATTACATGATAATAAGACATGAAACTAAAAATGAATTTGCTATGCAAGATACAATCAGAACATTGTATTCCCTTCAAAAATCCAAACTTACAAACAAATAGTCTCCTCCCTATAAATAGACGATTGACTTCTTTATTCCAAAATAGAAAAGGAACTAAGTAACTAAAACTGCGCCAAAGAAAGAGAACAGGAAGCGCAACGGCCTACCATGTGCACAATGAAGTCTGGGTGATCAAGTCAACATGCTGATAATATGGAGGGAATATAGCAGAGCTACATTTATGCATTTCTGAAATAGTGGCTCCTGATTTGCGGCATCCGTGTCTTCTGATGTCATGATGGCTTATCTGCACAAAGCTAGTCTTTACGTCCTCTGTCAATGCTATCGACCACACCCATCGACTCCTACTTCCTAGAAAGATTAGTTAATATGAAAAATATATTAATGCAAGTAGCTTATCAAATTAATCCAAATATTAGAACACACATTCATATTATTATATGAAATACTACAATATATATATAATATTGGCGTAATATGACATATCTATTCCACCCATGGCTTAATGGTTCTTTTCTGTACTTAACAAAAGTTCAACTGGCTAAAAGTTCACAACTGCTCTAATAATACTTGAAAATAGAGTGCAAGGATTAATATAATAAAGACAGTAAAATAGGCTCATCATGATCCATTTAGGGTCCTAAGATGTAATAAAGACCAAGTGTGAGGTCAATTGGCACTTAGATGAATTTATAAACCAAGTGGCTCAATTGGACCAAATGGTCAAGTATGCTTAGATTTGTTTATTTTGGTTGGTTTTAGTAGTTTAGGCCTAGAATGGATGGGTTAGATCCATTTAGACCTTGGTTGGGTCTAGTTAGAGCCTAGGATCAAACATTTGCAAAAGTTGCAATGCAACATTCAAAAGTTGCTTGACAACATTTCAAAAGTTACTCAAAATATGAAAATCAGTTGAGACCACCTAATCAGGTGGTTCTAACCATTGGGATGGATTCAAAATCCATGGAGAAAGGTAAAATAGGAGGTTACATCTCAGTGTAATTGAAGGCTTGAAGTTTTGGAATGAAAAACCTTGAATTTCTGGAATTCTGAGCAATACCAATGGATTGTATGATTTCGTACGGTCTGGGAATGATTGGACAGTTATTTTTTTGTTAAGTAAATTGTATTGAGGAGTGAATTCTTTTGGTTTGAAGTCATTTGCAGGTACCAATAAAAAGTTATCTTCATTTTGTTTCGGGTGACCCTAAACAACCCTGATTTCTAGGGACTTGGAGAAATGGGAGCCTAACTTGCAATTCCACCAGTGGATCCTCATGAAACTAAGGGGAATGCAAGTAACGAGTATCTTTTTAATGATTTTAGAGGATAGAGGTCTAGAGAGGAGGTTTGGAAATTTTGTAAGTCGGCCCTAGGTCAAGCATCTCTATGTGCTTGACTAGGAAAGTGATAGCAAAGTGGGGCCATGCATTGTAGAAGACTCACAAAACCCAATGAAGTGTTGATTTTGGTGGAATAAGGTGTGAAAAGGATTTCCAAGAGGTTTGGGAGTCTTGGGAAGCCATCCTAATCATTTTCCATTAGGAACCTAGCCTAACTTGATCAATTAGGCCTGTGGACTTAGTGAGGATTTGGGGGTGTTGGATTAGGATCAGTGTGAATGCTTTTGGGATCTTTAGGGGACTCCAAATGGGTGTCCAAATATGTGATTTTTTTCCTAGGTCCTTAAGGGTTTTAGGAAGTTAAAGGCCTAGACCAGGTTTAGAAGGGCTACAAAGATTGTAGGCCTAGAGAGAGAAATTTGTGTTGTGGGTTTAGGGGATTCAAATTAGTTGTGGATCCTGGTTGGATAGGGTCTTGGAAGTTTATCTCCACTCTTTTCAAAAGGTGGTTTGGAGTTATAAGGGATAGTACCTTATAGGGCTCATCAATTGAGTGTACCCAGGTGTGGGTAAAGGATCTAGTTTGGATCCTAGAATCCATTGTTGTGTTGATTGGAGTGATTGTAGACCTTAGTTTGGTGGTTGGTTGCAATGCTCTACATCAAGTGGTATCAGAGCCACCGGGGTCTTGTTTGGATTGCAAATAAAGGAAAAGATGTATGAAAATGAAGAAGGGGAGAGAGAGATTCCTTTGAGAATCACTAATGTGGAGTTGGCCAAGTTGGTCAAGAAATAGATGGCTGAAAGTAGGACCATCAGAGAAGAGAATAGGTTCCTAAAGAGGGAGATGGAAAAGTTGAAAGGTAAGATGGGTAGAGAAACCCAAGAAGAATCTAAAGTTGAAGGAGAGGATGAGAATGATGGTGAAGAGCCTTGGAGAAATAGGCCTGGAATAGATGTTGATCATAGAGTGTTCCTAGAATTCCTTGAGAAGATGGGGAGAGGGGACACCAAGGTAGACATACCTACCTTTTGCGGAAAGCTTAATCCAGAGGATTGTGTGGACTGGATAAAATCCTTGGACAATCACTTTGATTGTGAAAGAATGATAGAGGGCCATAAGGTGAAATTGGCCAAGTCTAAAATGAAGGGCCCTGCCCTTAGTTGGTGGAACTACCTTCAGAATGAGAGGGTAGATGAAGGAAAGAACCTAATAGAAACTTGGAAGAGGATGAAGTCTGGAATTCAGAGGCAATTCATACTAGAGGACTATGAAGTCACAGTGCATAAGAAGTTGCAAAGTCTTAGAAAAAAGGACTTAGATGTGGGTGCATAAATAGAGGAGTTTCATAAACTCTCTCTAAGGGCTAAGGTGATGGAAAGTGAGAATCAGAAGTTGGCAAGATACTTGAATGGACTCAAGTATACTATTTAGGATGAACTAACATTGTTCAATCCAAAATCAGTGCACTCTTATTTTCAAATGGCACAAAATATTGAGGATAGGCAAAGAAGGAAGGGTGACTCTTAAAACAAAACCAGAGGAGCCAACAATGGAGGTAGAGGAAGATTCAATGGGAGAGGATCCTTCACTAGGTCCCAAGGGGAATCTAGCAAGCAAGAAAACTAGGAGGGTGAAGCCAGCCCTAGGGGAGGCTATAGAGGAAGAAGAGGTTATAGTAGAGGGAGATCAAGAGGAAGAACTCCAGGAGTATTCATAGGAAGGTGGTTCAATTGTAATCAGACATGACACCAAGCTTCCAAATGCTCTAACAAAATGGGGAACAATCAGCAAGGAGGAGATAGGAGAGTGTACCTAGCCCAAGAGGATGATGTTCAAAGTGTGCAAGGAGCAAGAGGGAATGCATATCCTGAGAAAGGGGAGTTCCTCATGTTCAATAGAACCCTCTTGAAGAATCCTCCATCCAAGGAGCTAGCCCAAAGGAAGACACTATTCAGGACCACATGCAAGGTGAAAGGTAAAGTTTTTAAAGTCATAGTAGATTATGGATCAACTGATAATCTAGCTTCTATTTCCATGGTAGATAAACTTGGATTGAAAAAGATATCTCATCCTAACCCATACAAAGTGTCATGGTTGAACAAAGAACAACAAGATTTGGTAAATGACCAGGTTCATGTGGAGTTCAGGATAGGAGACTATCATGATAGCATCTTGTGTGATGTGATTGAGATGGATGTATGCCATCTATTATTTGGGAGGCCCTGGAAATATGATGTGGAAACACATCATGATGGGAAGAAAAATGTGTATGAGATCTCCAAAGGTGGAAGAAAGATCACTATGAGACCCTTACCAGAAGAGGGGAAGGAGAATCCTCAAGCCAGAAGCATGCTAGTGGTAGGGGAGAAGGAGTTCATGAAGACCATTAAGAGGAAGGACACTCCATGCTATTCCATTGTTGTGAGACCTTAGGAAGAGAGAAAGGTGTGCAGAATAGAGAAGGAAGAACCAGGGAGGACAGTGGGACCCAAGGAAGTGTGAGAGCTATTAGAGAGATAAAAGGGTGTGATTGCTGATGGAAAAATAGAGACCCTTCCACCTGTCAGAGATGTAAGTCACTGTATTGACTTCATACCTGGTTCCACACTCCCAAACAAGGCAGCATACAAGCTCACACCTAGTCAGAATGAAGAGTTGGCTAGGCAGATTGAGGAACTCTTGAGTAAGGGGTTCATAAGAAGGAGTATCATTCCTTGTGCAATGTCAGCCTTGTTATCCCCTAAGAAAGAAGGTACATGGAGATTATGTACTGACTCCAGGGCTATCAACAAGATCACTATCAGGTACCGGCTCCCAATGCCAAGAATGGAGGACTTGATGGATTTCCTAGGAGGGGAAAGGTATTATACCAAAATGGATTTGAAAAGTGGTTACCACCAGATCAGGGTGAGGGAAGGAGATGAGTGGAAGACAACATTCATGACCAATGAAGGGATATTTGAGTGGATGGTGATGCCCTTTGGTCTCTCAAATGCCCCAAACACATTCATGAGGCTCATGAATGAGGTGATCAAACCATTTATCAACCACTTTTTAGTTGTTTACTTAGATGACATTCTCATTTATAGTAAGAGCAAAGGAAAACACTTGGGTCATGTGGAACAAGTTTTGAAGAAATTGCTAGAGGAGAAGTTGAGAATCAACTTAGATAAGTGTGTCTTCTTGCAGGTGGAATTGATCTTCTTAGGATTTGTCATCTCCAAAGGAAACCTCAAGATGGATCCATCAAAGGTGGATGCCATACTAAATTGGCCCACTCCAAGGATAGCAAGTGAGGTCAAAATCTTTCATGGGCTAGAAAGCTTTTATAGGAAATTTATTAGAGGTTTCAGTTATGTAAGTGCTCCAATGATAGATGCCATAAAGGGGGGTAGGAAATGTCATTTTGTGTGGACTCAAGAATCTGACAGGGATTTTGATTTTTTGAAGAGGAAGGTGGCAGAACAACCTATCCTAGTGTTACCAGATTTTGGTAAAGTCTTCACCATTGAGTGTGATGCCGGCAATAGGGCCATTGGAGGGGTCCTAAGTCAAGAAGGAAAGCATGTAGCCTTCTTCAGTGAGAAGCTAAACGAGGCCAAGCAAAGGTACTCTAACTATGACTTGGAGATGTATGTGATGGTTCAGTCCTTAATGAAATGGAGGTACTACTTGTTTCCAAAGGAATTTGTTGTTTACACTGATAACCATGCCTTGAGTTTTTGAATAGGTAGGAGAAACTGAATCATAGACATGTGAAGTGGATGGAGTATCTCCAATCCTACACATTCACAATTATGCATAAGAAGGGAGTGGAAAAAAAGGTTGTTGATGGTCTTAGCAGGAAAAATTTGACAATTCAAGAGGTCAGGCTAGAGAATATGGGATTCCATTCCATCAAAGACATGTATGAAGAAGATGAAGACTTCAAGGAAGCATACCAAGTTTGAAAAGACATGACATGGCAGTATCATAGTACTTTCTCTAACTATATGTTGCAGGAGGGACTACTTTTCAAGGAGAGTCAATTGTGTATCCCTAGGGGATCACTTAGAGATAATAGTGTGAAGGAGAAGCACTGTGGGGGTCTGGCAGGCCATTTTGGGTTAGACAAGACACTAGAGTTGGTAAGGAGATTCTACCATTGGCCTAAAATTCCATCAAATGTCAGGAAGTTTGTGGAGGCTTGCATGGTGTGCCAAAGAGCAAAGGGAAGGTCTTCCAATGTAGGTCTTTACACTCCATTTCCCATTCCCAACAGGCCTTGGGATGTTGTCAGTTTTGACTTTGTGTTAGGACTTCCTAGGACCAGACAATGATGTGATATTGTGTGTGTGGTGGTGGACAGGTTCTCTAATATGGCTCACTTCTTGAATTGCAAGACTAGCCATGATGCCTCATATATAGTAGGGATCTTCTTCGAGGAGATCATAAGACTCCATGGATTACCTCTATCTATAGTCTCAGACAGAGACCCCAAGTTTCTTGGTCACTTTTGGAGGACCTTGTGGAAGAAGCTTGGGACAAACTTAGCTTTCTCATCTACCTAACATCCTCAATTAGATGGTCAGACAGAGGTGGTAAACAGGTCCCTTGGCAACCTATTAAGATGCCTAACCAAGGAGCACGGCTCAACTTGGGATTCAGTTATTTCTCAGGCAGATTTTTCCTATAATGATTCTATGAACAGGAGCACAGGACGGAGCCCTTTCCAGATTGTGTATGGCACACATCTAAGGGGTGTGATGGAGTTGAGAGAGGTTACTTCCATGGAGAGGACCAGTTCTCAAGCAAATGACTTTGCAGAGGTCATGAGAGATATCCACAAGGAGGTGAGGAGTAGATTGGAGAAGGCGATAAAGAAATACAAAGAGGTTGCAGATAATAGAAGGAGGGATATCCAATTTTTAGTACGAGATTTGGTGATGGTCCATTTGAATAAGGAGAGACTACCAAAGGGAAAACATAGTAAACTCATGATAAGGAAGATAGTTCCTTTCAAAATTTTGCAGAAGTGTGGTCAGAATGCTTACAAGGTTGAGTTGTCTCCAGATTTTGGGCTCTCAAACACCTTTAACATATCTATTTTGTATGTCTACAAGGGACCTGAAGTGGTGAATACCAATGAAGAAACAGTGCCCAAAGATGATCATGAGACCATCAAGGCCCTTTCTCAAACCCAAGCACCTGAGATTGAATGTGTACTAGATAAGAGGGAAGGTAAGAAGACCAGGAGGCAGGTATACTTAGAATATCTCATCAAGTGGAGGAATAAACCAGTGGAGGATGCTAGTTGGCTGACTGAAGAAGCAATCTAGAAATTGGGATACCAGGTCTCCACCCTACCAACTCAAGAGACTTGAGTTTTATGGGCCTAGAGAGTATGGTGCAGGGCACCAAGGCACTCCAAGAATCTTCAATGGTGACATGGGAAATAGGATGGGTATCCTATGAGATAGGATCCATTTGGGGTCCTAAGATGTAATAAAGACCAAGTGTGAGGTCAATTGGCACTTAGGTGAATTTATAAACCAAGTGGCTCAATTGTACCAAATGGTCAAGTATGCTTAGATTTGTTATTTTGGTTGGTTTTAGTAGTTTAGGCCTAGAATGGATGGGTTAGATCCATTTAGACCTTGGTTGGGTCTAGTTAGAGCCTAGGATCAAAAAATTGCAAAAGTTGCTCAAAATATGAAAATCGGTTGAGAACACCTAATCAAGTGGTTCTAACTATTGGGATGGATTCAAAATCCATAGAGAAAGATCAAACATGAGGTTAGATCTCAGTGTAATCGAAGGCTTGAAGTTTTAGAATGAAAAACCTTGAATTTCTAGAATTCTGAGCAATACTAGTGGATTGTACGATATCGTACGGTCTAGGAATGATTGTAAAGTTATTGTTTTGTTAATTAAATTATATTGAGGAGTGAATTATTTTGGTTTGAAGTAATTTTCAGGTACCAATAAAAAGTTATCTTCATTTTGGTTCGGGTGACCCTGAACAACCTTGATTTCTAGGGACTCGGAGAAATGGGAGCCTAACTTGCAATTCCACCAGTGGATCCTCATGAAAATGAGGGGAATGCAAGTTAGGAGTATGTTTTCAATGATTCCAGAGGCTAGAGGTCTGGAGAGGAGGTTTGGCAATTTTTCAAGTCGGCCCTAGGTCAAGCAACTATATGTGCTTGACTAGGAAAGTGATAGCAAAGTGGGGACAGGTGTTGTACAAGACTCACAGAACCCAATGAAGTGTTGATTTCGGTGGAATAAGGTGTGAAAAGGATTTACAAGAGGTTTGGGAGTCTTGGGAAGCCATCCTAATCATTTTCCATTAGGAACCTAGCCTAACTTGATCAATTAGGCCTGTGGACTTAGTGAGGATTTGGGGGTGCTGGATCAAGATCAGCCTAAATTCTTTTGGGATCTTTAGGGGACTCCAAATGGGTGTCCAAATATGTGATTTGTTTCCTAGGTCCTTAAGGGTTTTAGGAAGTTTTAGGCCTGGATCAGGTTTAGAAGGGCTACCAAGGATTGTAGGCCTAAAGAGAGAAATCTATGTTGTGGGTTTAGGGGATTCAAATTGGTTGTGGATCCTGGTTGGATAGGGTCTTGGAAGTTTGTCTCCACTCTTTGTAAAAGGTGGTTTGGAGTTATAAGTGATAGTACACCTTATAGGGCTCATCAATTGAGTGTACCCAGGTGTGGATAAAGGATCTAGTTTCGATCCTAGAATCCATTGTTGTGTGGACTGGAGTGATTGTAGACCTTAGTTTGGTGGTTGGCTGTAGTGGTCTACATCACTTCCCTAGCAAGGAAACCTCTTTCTAATTAACCATTCTTGTAGAAAATATTATTTCCTACCAAAGATTTGACTTAGGTTAGGCCCTATATGACACCGCCATTTTTTCCTCTTTTTTATGTAGGTTATATATCCAATAGTTGAAATTGCATATTTGCAAAGATTCGACCAAGGCACATGGTTCTAGATTTTGAATAAGAGAAAACTGCTAGACTATGACACTTAGAACACGTGTCCACACTTTTTGGCTGTATTTCGGAGGGAGTTATCTGTAGAGCATCCTTATTGGGAATTTGAAGTTTTAGCTAAAGAAAGCACCTTTTTCGACTAGGAGGCCTAACACACTGGTTTCGTATTTTCAAGCTCCCATTTTAATGATAGTTTCATTTTCATATCTTATTTATAGATATGTACTTGTGTGTTGAATTTCAATTCTATTATTAATTTTTTATAGCGATTATGTCCATTTCATATTGTTATTGTTTTTAATTCTCCACATGGCTTTACTAAGCCTAGTTAGGTATCACCTATTTGACTTGTTCTAAGAGAGGTGTCTAGTTGGTTGTTGCAATTTATGAGTCTACTAGAGGTGTGTCGAGTTCATTTCGACACATCATCCTAGTCTTTTGGGCAGTTTTTTCTTCCCTCCTTTCATGGTTGGACTTGGATTCACTGTATTCATGTATGTATAGACATCTCCAACGAATCTGTGTTTGACTATTGCTCTCATTTTGTACTTCATATTATCTCTCATTGATCCTAGACTTTACATGGTATCAGAGCTGATCTGAGATAAGATGGAAGCCAATTTGATATACAATTTAGGATCCTAGATCTGTGTTGATGGCAGTAATTGCAGTTGGAGGTTTTCAAATCTGGTAGTAGGCTCTTTGATCACGGTTGGATCTGTTCATGGCAACTTGTGGCATTTGTATTATAACCATGGTTCCGGGCGTTCCATTTGTGCATGTCATCTATTAGTCGGCGAAATGATTTTGGGGGTGTTTGTAAACCCCAAGTATATCTTATCAACCGTGGCCCCCTACATTGGCTTGCGCAAGTCGGTTCTTCCGCAACCCTCCTACGGTCTTCCGCAACCCTCTTGCAGTCTTCTTTGACCATCCGCGGCTTAAGCAAGCGATCTGTTTAGTGTGTGTTGGGCCCAGTTTCAAACGCAAGATGTGGTTTGAAATTTTGGACTTGCATCATCAAGTTTAAATGTTTGGCTTAAAGATCACACAGTAAGGTTTGATTTCCTTAGCTGGCTTGTGGGTCCGGCTGTCAATGAATTTCTCATGTCGGTTTGCTTCCGGCCACCCTATAATTTTTGGTGCGGTCCTCTCAACTCTCCCCGGGCGCTGTCACTGTAGTGGTTACTTTTGAGTCTTCCACTTTTCCCGCCCAATCTTTCAAATGATAAACTCCCTCTCAACCATGTATTAATGGCCACCAATTTTTAGCATTTTCGGTACGAGCAATGGGATTCTTTTACTAAGTAATCTGGTGAATTATAGCACATGTTCTTTTGTGAGTAATGGTAATATTAAACTCAAATATTGTTGTGTCTTAATCTACAAGAGAATAAATATAGAATATGTTTTGTTCAGAAGATTTAGAGAAAATGCCATTCGTAGGTGACTCTGCAACCTATGGAACAACTTATGGACATCCTGTGTGCCGCACTCCCTCCAATCTTAAATATTTTTGTTTTAATCTTTCCCCAGGCTATCGCTTACTTTGCCTTTGATCTAAATCTCATTCGGCACATTTTAAGCCCAAAACTGTAAAAAATGTAGAAGCATATGAAAGGAACATGAACTGTTTGACAGAATGTCTCCAAAAATTGTCTGGCAGAAGGCTATGTAAAATATGGAAGCATGGACAAGGCACCTGAACTGTTTAACAGATTGCCTCATATGTAATTCTCAGGTGTAAAAGCAGATTCCACAATCTTTGCCAACATCCTCCCTGCCTGTTCGAAAATGAGAGATTTAGAAGAGGGTATGATCATCCATCACAGTATAAATAATAAAGGAATTTGGTCAGATATTTTAGCTGCAACTATCCTGGTAGACGTGTATGCAAAATGTTTAAGCATAATTCACTTGTGAAGGCAAGTGAATTGTTTGACATAATGTCTCTAAGAATCCGATTGCATAGTATGGAGATGTATTTGGTTTGCTGGGATGAATCTAGCAAATCTTCTTGTTTTTGGCTCTGCTTTGTCGTTTAATTCGTAGCTTTTATTTAGATACATTATTTTGGCAAACTACCCATCCTTTTCTTAAAATGCTTGTGTTAGTATGGTCTTAGAAAAAATTAATTAATTTAACTAAATATTAGCTATATAATGATTCTATTAATGGCTATAGAATAAGCTTTCAATAATTATTTGGTAGAAAATTGTTTGTGTAAAAAATTGAGTTTTAAATGTTTGAGGCTGATGGTTGAAATTATGGGTTTCCCTAATTGCTTGAACCCTTCAAAATGCCAAAAGCATAATGCATTTCTAAAAGGAAATTACAAGAAAGAAACTAAATTGTCTACTACATCTAATTTTGTATCATTTAAACATTAAGGGCCTAGGAAATTTACAAAGCGTTGCAAATTATTTGATAATGTTAATCATACATCTAATAATTTGGCTAGCCTTGATTCCATCAATATGTTGGATTCCTCTAAAGGATTATCGAAGAGCTATAATGAATAATCCTTATATGAATTTTATAGAGTTAATAGACACCATACATATTTGAAATTCAAATATAAAATCATAGATCACATTAATAATATTGTGATTCATGTTGATGGTGTGAACGATGGAGGAAATTGTTTGATTGCTCCACTAAATAAAATTGAAAAATTATGGTAATATTTTTCCATTACATGCAAAATCTAATAATAATGAATAGCAACAGGTATTCAAACATTACTACTAATTCAATGATGTATAAACATGAATAAAGCTATTATGGATGCAAAACATGTTTTTCCTCTTAAAATACTTCAACAAATACATTTATGGATATTACCCATAAAATTTCACCTCTTTATATACCTTCAATAATTTTATTTTATGGTCCACTTTATAGTTATGGTTATGGTTTTCTTCATGCTCAATAATGTGAAGTTATTCACATTGATCTAGGTAATTAGTATAACATATGAATCAAATAATTTGATATAATTAAAATTTTAACATTAGACAATTATACACATTTATGTGTAAATAAACAATGGAATTCTTGTGGACACTTTGAAGGGTATTATCTTTTCTCTTGACATGGGGATCAAGGAGGTGGATAGTTTTTTCAATATCATTCCTTCCTTGGCTAGATTTTATATTTTTTGATGAATAGAGGCATTTCTATTGATTAATGTGACACTCTCTATAATAGATCAATGTCTAAAATATGTTTTTGAAGAGAAAATTGTGGAAGTGATGAAGGATACATATGTACCTGTTTTCAAGTAAACAATGCCAAAATTGAAAATTATGTTGTCACTCTCTAATAATTTTTTTTTTGACAATAAGGAACATCAAATAGAAGTTCCTTATGAAACCTTGAAGATCTAGAATTAATAAAACCTAAAAAGAGAAAAAAAAAAAGAGGAGAAAATGAAGCCCTCTTTATAGTCTCATAATTTTCCTCTAGCAAAAAACTGAACTTATAACTCTACATCATTTCATTCCTTCATGTGTACCAAATTAAGGATGACTTCCTCTTTATGCTCCAAAGAAGAATAAGAAAGTATCTTTTAACAATCCCATTGCCACCTCTTAAAGGTACTACTCTCATATGGGTTCTAAAGGAAAAAATAAAGATATTATTCAAAAAGAACAAGTGAATATGAATCCACATATATAATAACAATAATAGAAAGGGTCTTTCTCTTATTCAACGTATATTAATCACATTCAATGATATCATTTCATGTTGAAATTAAAAACATTAAAGGTGGTTGCAAACCATATAAATAAGATGTGGATAATAGATGATAAAATTTATCTAATATTATTGGCTAAGCTATGAAGATTTTTTACTCTACATACATGCATATATACTTCACATACTTTACAGTATTTTGATTGTGTCTACCACTTGGGAAGCATATCTTTCTTGCATTTTCCACTACCTTATGATATTGATTAAAAAACTTCAATACATTCCTATATGATTCCGATTACAATCCAATTAGATTTAGCATTCTTTATCATTTTACTAACATGATATTTCTCAAGATGATTGTAATATTTCTAAAATATTCCATATGATTTGATAGATTATGATTAAATTTTAGATTCAAGTTACTTCACACTTGAAAATAATGTTGGATAGTCTCTAGGACATTTGTTATGATTGTAAGAGAAAGAAATATTGAGTAGTTATTTCTTATGGACACGAAGATAGAATCTATTAACTATACTAATGGATTCTATGATAAAGAATAACAAAACTTTAATAAAAAAAGAAAAATAAGGAGAAAATGAAGTGTTTTTTTTTATTTTCCCCTAATGCTCTTAAGAACAAAAGAAAAATTATAACCCCTGTTCTCTACAACAAAGTAAGAGCAACATGATATCATTCCTTTGTCTATATTAAAACAAGAATGATTTCATCTTTATGCTAATTAGGTGGTTTACAAAAAAAACCTACTATAAACTCCTTTATTGTTTGAGGTGGCATATTACTACTACATTCTCACATAATTTTGTTAGTATGCATAGTGCAATGTATATATCAAAATAAATCATACTGGTAACAAAATTGAACATGAGTTTTACAACAACAAGAGATTCTTTGTTTGTTAATTTTTATATACTAGGGTTTACATTTTTCAAAAGATCTTTGGCTAATGCTAATATTTTTTAACATTGATCCTTTAGTTTTTAAAAATTAAATTCAGTTTGATTCATGTATACATGTTTTGCATGGGGATTACAAAATTTTGACCCCTCTCAATTTCAAAACATCTCTAGCATTAGATGACACCCTTGTTTTATCCTGCAAATATTTCTCCAAGTTTTGATTTCATTATTTAGTTTTATGTAAGACCTTAGGCGTTAAATGCTACTTATGCGCTGATGTTACTTATCACTCTTTTATTTGAAGTTGTTTTATGTACTAACGTGGCTATTATAGCTCATTATGTGTTACATTCTTATATTTGGAACTACTTTTTCCCAATTGTAGCAATTGCACTAGCAATGACAAATATAACTTGTTTAAGTAATTCATATTTCTTCTTTTGTTTCACATAAATGACTAACTTCTTTATCACTTTTCACGTGTTGAATATTTTCATCAACTATAACTTGAGTTGACATTGAAATCCTAGCTTTCTATTATAAAATAATTGTATATACAATCTAAATGCATGTGTTCTAATTTGTCTCCATGAAATCAAACCGTGAAGATTTTCCAAGCCATTACTTTCAAATTTTTATTTTTTTCACTCAAACAAAGGGTTTTGTTCTCATTTTTTGTTTCTCTATCTTCAGGAACACTATTGATATCATTAAAGGAATTTCTAGCTTCTTTTAAATCTTAAATTCAAAATCAGAAAACTTACATGGATTTGAAGACATGCATATATTTAAACTAATAGTAACATTCTCTATAATATTCAAAGTTGGATTAGAAGACATATCTAGATTTTTTTCTTCCATTTTCACCTCTTTGACATCTCCATTATCTACACTCATCCCATCCATCATGGTCCCTTGATTGTTCTCATCTTCAAAGATCGCGGAACTAGATGCTTCAATATTCTTCAATTCTTGGATATTTTCTCTTCTATCTCATTGTCATTTTGCCTAATTTTCCCTATTTTCTTTAATCTCTTCAAGTGTCAAGAGCTTCATATGTCTCTTTTTCTATGGCATTCTTTTCACCCCATGTTTAATCAACTTCCTTTAGCTGACTCCAAAAATACTATTCACCAAAATTTACTATTCACCACAAAAATTAATCTAATAAACCACAATTCACTATTACTCCAATGGCTAATTAATTTTAAATTCAAATGAAATATGTCATTCCAAAAGAAACATAAGACAAGAATACAGAATTATTTGCCTAATTAAGATAAAACCATTCAAGATTCATTTTGCAGATGTGCAATAGGAAATGGGAAGCAATGATAAGAGGCAAATTACTCACCACTTTGCGATTTGCATTTTAGGAAGAAAGGATATTCCCACTAGGCCCAAGGGTTGACTCAAGCTCTCAGTGGGAATAAGGTATATTCTTCCTTGGGATGTGGAATTGATAAGTGACAAAATAACTAAATGAAACAATAGATCTAATAAAGAAGATGCTAATAAAATAATAGATCTAATAAAACCAATTCAAATTTCAATTCATGGAATTAAAAAATATTTTATTTTAAGGATTTGATTAATTTTACTATTTTTATTAATGATTAATCAAACTAGTTCACAAACTTCAAATATCATTTTTTCTATTTTGAATTACTTTGTAATTTTTTACACTTTCTATAAAATAAATTATATTATCTATCAATCTACACAATTATTTTCAAGATGAAAAAATTCAAAAAATGATAAGTTTAGGTCAAGTTTTGGTCACCATACAATAAAAGTTTTCAAAATAGACTTTAGGGTCAATAAAAAAACTAATTAAAAATTATTCAGAAAATACACAAAAATATAGTAATCAATCTTTAGTATCTTAGAAATGTTATCCCAAAAATATTTACAAGAAAAAAATTTAGGTCAAAATATTACGGCCGTACACATGTAGGGTATGGTCCTAAAACAAGCATTTTTTAAAAAGTGGCCTTGAAACAAGGATCAATTGAAATCAGTACTTATCCCTTTAAATTTATCACATCATCTCCATTAGCCCTCACATCAACAAATATCAAAATGTGAGTTCTTGAATCAATCAATTCATTACATCGAGTCCCAAGAACTTTTTATCATCATAGTTGATAAATGATGCATTTTTTGCATACTTTGTATATCAAAATATAGCTCAAAAGGTTTATGTAAAAACTAATCCCATCACTCTTGCTCAAAAAATGCCTCAATTTTTAGAAAGAGCTCAACATTGCTTGTGATAAGTACATGGTTGAGCATGAGATAGTTGAAAAAGACCATTTGGGAGATGTAGATTTAAAATTAACTTCTACAATGATAAAAATTAGTGAGATATGAGAGGACCAAAAAGGAAAGCCAAATAATGGATGGAATCAAAGTAAGATTGAAAGTCCAATAGAATAGGATAACAGCTAGGCACATGAGCCACCTAGAAAGCAAAATCTTAATGTGTTCTCTTTAAGCTTGGTTGTTTATACATGCCTAACTCATTTCCCATGAGATGTGTTGTAGAATAATTCCACCCAAAAATTTATAAGTGGAACACCTATTTGTAACTTGATATATATAAAATGTAATCACTCTCAAGCCATTTTAATAATGCATCATTAGGAAAATTTCTCAATAATTATCTTTGAAAAGGATTGATCACATCATCCACATTAGCCCCCACATCAATAATCTCAAATTATATTCCTAGGATGTGTATAAAAAGACATCACTTTCAAGCCATTTCTACAATGCATCATTACAAAATTTCTCACTAGCTATCTTTCACAAGGGTAAATCGAAAGTCACTACTTAACCTTTTGGATTAATCACATCATTTGCATTATCTCTCACATCAAAAAATATCAAATTATGTGCCTAGGATATGTATACAAAGACATCATCCTTTGGATATTTAAATAATACATCTTTGTGAATATTTCTCAATAGCTATATTTCACAAGGATCAATAAAAATACGCCACTTAACCTTTTGTATTAATCACATTATTTGCATTAGCTCTCCCATAAATAAATATCAAAATGCTAGTTCTTGAATGAAGAAATTTTATAGTTGATAGATTATGCATTTTCTTTTTATATTAAAAAGTAGAAAAACAAGGGTGTTAGCCCTTACAAAGATGTACCAAAAAGGACCATTAAAAACACACTAAAACACAATCTAGTAACCCACATCAAGAGTGGGTGGAAAACTCACCTATGTTGTGAGGAGGAGGATGAAAGACTATAGAACAACTTTTCCTATGCCAACAGACAATTAATGTCTAGGTGAAATCATTATTAGGGTCTCCACAATAAGAGGGAGAAAGTGGTGGAACCCTTTTTGTGAGATTGTTAGCATAAGGGGAATAGTGTTGGTAAGGATAAACATCATTAGCCAAAGGTTAGAGCAAAGTCATAGCGTCAGTCAAAGAAGGATTCACACAACTAGAGGGGGCTGCACCAACAATAAGACATGGAGTCAGGTCCACTAGATTTCAAGAGGCGAAATCAATAATAGGAGGATCATTTTGAGGGGAGTCATCGCTAGCCTATGAAGAATTGTTAGGGGAAGAGTCAAAAGACAAGATAGTTAAATGATCATCACTAACATCCTTCTACCAAGTGGCAACACCTTTATAATGTGAGGGAGTAGAATTTGTTGTTAAGTGACTAGTAGAAAAGCATTATCTATATCAAAAGGGGAGACCCTCGTAATCCAACAATTGAGTCCATGACCTATCCCCAACCATGAGAACCATATCCCTGGGAAGATGTGTGAAAATGTGAATTTGTCAACCAAGATGCGAGCAAAGGTTGAGAGGCCCATAACGATCATTGTATCATCCACCTATAAGAAACAACCAATTGAAAATTATCCCAAAAATTGAAGGGGGAGATTAGGAAGAAAAACCCACACTAGACACACATTGAGTGTTTCAGTGAGAGGGTTAAAGGAGTTTATCTAAATTTTTGCAAAAAGAGAGTCAGTCCCCAAGCCCACAACTTGCTCATCACCAGATCTCGGTAATCAGAAGAAGAGAAAATAAAAATAATAATAATAACCCTTAGCATATGGGAAGATCTTAATGTTACCAGAGACTAATTATCTCTAGGAATTTGCAACCCAATGATGAAGATCTAGAAGAGAAGGCAAGAAACTAGTAAATCTATAAGCCAACTCACAAAGTTAGTATAAGTCCACATTATCCAACACATCCATGCCACACACCACCACAAGGGACAACTTGGCATAGGTAGGAGGTTGATATTTCTCCTTTGAAGGAATATCAACAAAAGATTTGGCAACATGAGAAAAGCTCCATCCACCAACAACGAAGAGGGGCTTTGGGGAAGGGACCCCCTATAGGGCTCTGAGAAGAGTACCCAATAGGCACTACTCCAATCGAGACTCTCCCACCACCACCAGCATCAAAACCTAAACCACCCACGAGGTGCAACAGAGCACCATGGAATAGAGGAGTCTACCAATGGAAGGGTATCCTTCACACTAGGAGATGTAGTTGAGGCAGAGGGCACATTCAGAGTTGCTGAAGTAGGAACAACATAGTTGACTTGAGGTGAAACCTCCAGCTGCCCAAAGGCCTTGTCTGAACCCCTAAAAGTAGCACCCATCACCATTGCAGAAGTCTAGCAGTTCAAATGTGTTCTAGAAAGAAGAGTCGTTGGAGTGCTCATGGTGAATTGTTTCAAATTATGTATTTGTTGCATAAACTATGTGATTTGTTTGTAAATATTATTCAAAATAATTAATTAATCAAAAAATTCTTAACTGAGGAAAAACATGGGAATCGACTCACCTTTCTCTTCTATAAAAATTTATGATAACTTGTCATTAAACACCAATACTAAATAGATATTCATTTGAAATACCAGCTCAATTATCAAGGTCACAAAAGAAGATCTTGAGGCCATAGGTGTATATTTTTCCTTATCTAGCACACATTCATGGATTTCATAGAACACAACTATCTCAATTTATTCATCTCAAACATAATTTCAGAAATTAGGTAATAATAGAATGTTCAAATTAGTCTTTCTCTCTTCAATATTAAAGTATGTTTTTTTTGGTTATTTTATTTCTATTTTAAATATATTGAAATGTGTATTTCTAAACTAACTTATATATCTAAATTTTTTTATTTATATTTAGTTAACATAAATATTCTAGAAAAGATTCTTTATTTCTATTTAATCACAAAATATTTTACTTTCCAAAATTAACACCAACTAAATTCTATTGTATACATTATTCCAAACTTGGCAAATTTGGTGAATTCTTAAACAAAAAAAATGTTACATTTAAAAGTATAAAAATATGTCAATTTTATTTATATGAAACTTTTATAAAACCTCATTTCATAGATAGCTTAAGTCATTTTAGTTCAAAAACTATATTGAAATAAAGAAAATTTAAATAATAAATTTACTATTTGTATACTTTTATATTTTCATGTATACTTGTAACAATTACAACTCCACATCACTCCAGAAAAAAAAGCTCATCTTAATTATAAATTAATGCGTTTATACAATATAATTAAGTGTAAATAAATTGAATAAAAATTCCATAACATGATCCAAGATATAGATATGACATATACAATTGTTGAAGTGGAATTAAATTTAATAGAATTTTTTTAATATGATATAACAAAATATCTCTAAGTTTTTCCTTTCCCAAAATGTGATAAAAAAAAATTGATTTAAAAATGTTATAAATAATTTCATATTTATTACTTAAATCTATACGGTGGATAGTAACTCTTTTTTTTTCAGGCTTTACATGTGAAATATTTAAGATTGGGGAAAGTACGACACACATGATGTCTATACATTGTTCCATAGTTCACACATTTTGTAGAGACAAGAAGGATGCTCGCACAGGCTATAGAATCACCTACGAATGGCATTTTCTCTAAATCCTGTGCACCAAACACATTCTATGTATATGCTCTTCCAGATTAAGATACAACAATATTTGATTTTAATATTACCATTAAGCTCACAAAAGAACATGTGCTATTCGTTAGATCAAAATCTAACTCACGTGGTTTCTAGGTAAAAGAATCACATTGCTCATTTTGAAAATGCCTTGATTTGTAGAAAATGCTAAAAATTCATGGAAATTAATACATGGTTGAGTGGGAGTTTATCATTTGAAATATGGGCGAGAGAAGTCGACGATTCTAAAGTAATTTCTATAGTGACAGCGATCGGGAGAATTGAGAGGACCGCATCAAAAATCATAGGCTGGCCTTAAAAATCACACACGAAGCATTGACTTCTTGGTGTGTGATGTTGTGGGGCCCACTGAACACGTTACTTCCAGCCACTTTCGTTACTCCTGTTACTTTTCCACTTAGCTGTTCGAAACCGCAGCAGTCAGAAATCAGTCGCCCAGTTCCCGCGCATATGCCAAGTCAAATTCAAATTACATTTGCCACCCTGCAAGTTTTGAACGAATTAAAAGAACAAGAGCCTCCGCAGCCAAAAAAAGGTAAATGAGCCGATAGACATGCTTGTAAAATGTGAAAGAAATTGAATGAAAGTTAATACATTCTTTCCTTGAATTTGGTGGTTTACTATCGTATTCCAAAGCGACTGGTACTGTCTGTCAATCTTGTCGGATGTGCTTTCTCAGAGTAATGTTTATTTTAGATTAATAGCTAATTAATGCCTTCTTCTTTTTAAAAGAGTACTATTGAATGTAATCTAAAAGGTGGATAAGAAAGTTTAACATAGGTTCTTATTTAAAAGTTTATCCTAGAATAATTAATTTGTTAAATTTAATAGTAGAAAATATGCTAGGTATGAATGTGATCTTTATGTGGATAAAAAGAGTTAATTTTATTATTCAGTGATATTACTTCTTTTTTATATTCTTATTTAAAATTTTATTATATAATAATTAAGTTTTAAAATTTTATGATAGAGATATAGTAATATATTAATTTGGTTGAAATTTTTAGTCATGAAAATGATGTTTGTGTTAATTGACATTGTTTTTCAAAGAAGGAAAGAGGGAAAGATTTATCCTAAAGCATGATCTGTCTCTATCTGTCAGGGTGCACTACCCATCGATGTTTGTAGTCACTTAGTGAATACTAATCTTTTATACATTACTGAAAGCATAACCTTTATCTTTCTGATTCTCTGAAGTCTTTGACACTTTGAATATAACCAATAAGATTATATCAAGTTGACATCAATGACAATATAATACATTTACTAATTTAATGTCTTGCATTAACTTTCGGTAGCTTGGTGATCATCAACTTAACATCTTCAAACATTCAATCACTTATAGTTCATCAAGTTTAACTATTTAATTACAATGTAGTACAATGAGCCCTTCAAACAACATTATGCATTTTTATTGATCTTTTCATCCAATTGGAAACTATCTAGATGGTCCACACAATAACAAGATCCCCTAGTCATGACATGGTGTTTTAATTGTGTTCACTTTGTCTTCGGATAGGTCATCAATAGAAAAAACCATAAGGAGGT
>MU225370.1:1044279-1055951 GCA_018584345.1 Thuja plicata
TTCTTCACCAGTAAACTTCCAGAAGCCTTTTCAACAAATACATTTTGCGTATCTCCTGCAATCATGTCATTCCATGAGACCACATTTCTTTGTGGCATTCGCTCAAACAGCTAACAGCCCTTGTCTACGCTTCAACATTTTTGTATTCGTGTCTACCAAATAATTTCACTTCCATTCGCTACAATAATCATATTTCAGTAGAGATCGTTTATTTTAATCCATTCAAACTCGGAGCGCGGCAACAACGATTTGAATTTGATTTGGTATGCGGGGGAATCGGGCGGCTAACTGCAACAGTTTACGTAACTGTTTAGGGGAACGAAAACGGAATTTGTGAAGCTACAGATCATTTGGGGGGCCCACATATGCACACCTAAGCGGTCAAAGCTTAGTGTGTGATGTTTAAGCCGTCCCAAAATCATACGATGGACGGAAGCAAGCTGGCATGAGAAATTCCACAGAATTGGGTGACAGCCTGGCCGAGAAGCCAGCTAAGGAAGTCAAACCTTAGTGTAAGATCTTTAAGCTTGGCTAAGTTTCATGTGTTGCATGCACCGTCTTCCCTCCACCTTGGGCCTCATGCATGTTATTTAGATCTTGCGTGTGTGTCTACTGCGAGTGTACTATGGGTTTACCAAACCAAATAATTTGGTTGGTTTTAGTAGTGTGTGGGGTTTGAGAAAGCGTGCGTTTGTGGTTTACTATGGACATAGGAAAACCTTGGGGGTACTCTTGTTTTATTTTCTCTTCCATTCTGAATTTTTCAATAAAATTAGTTTTCTAAAAACTAGAGAATTCATTTTAAGGAGGATCAACTTTTGTAAAGGCTAAACATTTCAAAGTTCCATAAATTTTTTTATTTAAAAAGAGCATATTATCGCACTCAACTTATAAATTTCATGTTTATGTCTCTTTGAATACCTTACATGCACTCCTTATAAAGTGCCAAATTAGAGGGAACTAGATTAACTAAGAGCTATGTTGGTGTGTTGTGTTTTAATTTTGTTAGTTCAAGAGATCATTTCTCTCACATATAATCCCTTCCATTCGATTATTCTCTAGAATCCTCCTAATATATGGATAATCATATGTGGATATTATGGAAAGTATAGGCTTACAAAAGAAGAATGTTGGTTTTGTCAAATTGAGGAAATGCAACAAATTCTTCTCAATCATCATATTGCCTTACCTAATTATCCAACTCATATAGAAACACCATCCACTCTCACTTGTCCATCTAATGGGACACCATCACTTGTTTCTACATCTAAATCTATTGTTCACTCATTCATGAGTTCCATAGATTCTTTGCATCAAGTATTTTCTATAGTCGTACCAGATCCACCACATTGGGATGCATCTCTATCAGACATAGCATCTTTGTTTGTAGAATCACATCTTGCAAATTTGGATGAAAGCACTTGAGACATCCATCTTCTATTTGGTGATTACCTTCACGAAGTTTCATTAACATTTCTATATTTGGACATTTCTCTTACCTCGCCTACATCAACTCCTATTGTGACATATTGTGTAGACATTCATGAGTTACGATATCCAAGTCATTTATCTTCACATGCGGTAGTATCATATTCACATCGGTCCAGACATCACCATACATCCATGGTCCCTATTTCAGAATATTTCATGGTACATCATACATCACACATCAACATTGGATTGGATATATTTGACCATCATTCAAAGGCATCAGTGGAATCACTTCACTTTTGGGATTATATATAAAATTCAAAGACATTCATCTTGATTCCTACATATTCCTATCTGAAATGGGAAGTAATCTTGCACACATTTATGGTGTTATTTCTTTCCAAGGGAAGGAATGTTTTTCAACATTCATGGATCATCTTTAGCATCCAATGTCGAGCATCTAACAACACTACATGGAGTTCACCACTTTATATCTTCTAGGGGGGTCATATGATCTTCTCTAATTTCTCTCCTATGGGAGGACATATTGTACAATGTGGTATAAATAGTCCCTTGGGGGTTATCATGTGTCCTTCATCTATCACTATTATTCTTCTTCACTTGTACATGTCATTGCATCTTCTCTCTTTTATGGAGGGAGGTTTTGTTCCCATTGGGGATTCTTCATATTTCCTTACTTATGAGTTATTTGCATTATAAATGAGTACCTTGTCAGGCCTTGTTGTTGGAATTCATATCTTTCATGTTCATCTAAGCTATGCTTAAGGGGGTGTGTTAATTTTTTTATATTTTTTACGTTACTTTATTAATCCTAGTTAGGTGTCACCTATTTGACTTGTTCTACAAGAGGTGTCTAGTTTGTTGTCAAGTCTACTAGATATGTGTCAATTCCATTTCAACACATCACCCTAGTCTCTTGACCAGTTTTTCCACCACTCTTGTTCTTCCCTCCTTTCATGATTGGACTTGGTTGCACTCTATTCCTATATGTATTTGATTTCTCCAATGAATCTATATTTGACTAATGCTCTAATTTGTGCTTCATCTTATCTCTCATTGATCGTAGACTTTACACCTATCATTTTACCTACTCATTGCATATTAATATCAAACCAAATCAAACATTAATAAAGAGGAAATAATCATACAAAACATTTTGATATCCATTGCCTGATAGAAGTTGGATCTTAGTACCTATTTCCTCCAATGGGTGACATTGATTTGGATCCTATTTTATGTCGCTAAGATAGGATTCCATTTCGATATATTTCACTAATAATTGTTTGGTTGTACCAACAATAAATGCAATCTTACTAAATGTGCCACTAAGATTTGTGTAAATGTGTCAATAGGAATATTGTTCATTCTACACCTTGTGGTGCCTAAATATTCTAACATGTTGGGTGGGTAGGTGAATGCTATGGTAGGTCCCATTTAATTCCCTATGTGCTCTAATCTATTCGAGTTGCATGTTTCTAGCAAAGTCTTTTACCTAAGAGATACAACTATCAAACTATGACAAAGTAGTTATAAAATTTTATATGCTTGATAAATATTTTTATACACCTAGAAAGAGAAATAAAGTACCTCTTTAATTATCTTTATCAATTTTATTAACTTATAATTCTTTAACCATAAAAAAAGTGAGTGTAGTATTGTAGAATGTGTCATTTAATAATAGTATAATTGTGTCAATAGCCATATTTTCCTTTTGGATCTCATGGGGCCAAATTGATTTCTCTAATATATTGAAGTGGGTGGATGAATTTTATGGGAATCCATTTCATTCACCAAGTGATCTAATTCATTGTAGCTACATGCTTCTAAAAATATTTTTTAAGAGGCCTAAGAGAAAAAATAAATACAAAATTATGATGGAGTAATTATCAAATATTTTGGAGCCTATGTATGTTTCTTTAAGACCTATAGCTAGACATGGTATCCACTACAATAATCTAAGCTTGATTTTTCAACTTATAATCATTTGATTGCGCCAACAATGATTGTAATCTTGCAAAATGCACCATTTGAGAGTAGTGTAAATGTGACAATGTGTCTTTTTTTTCTCTTCTACAATTCACGGGTCCTAACTAACGTGACCAACATATTAGGATGGGCAGGTGAATGTGATAGGATGTCTTATTTCATTCTATAAGTGTTCAAATCCATCCAAGCTACATTCTTCCAGCAATTTTTCTTAGAAGAGTTAAGAGCAAAAAGTTACCAAAATATTCAATGGAGTAGTTATCAAACCTCATAGGGCCTAGATAATTTTATTTTCTATACCTAAAATGAGATATGGTTTTGTTCTATAGTGAGATATCTTTATTTTTTCCAATTCATAAATGTTTGACCTTGTCACCAATAAATTTAGTCTTGCAAAATATGTCATTTAAGAGTAGTGTAAATGTGTCAATAAGCTATTTTTTCTTCTACATATTTTGCATTTGAGCTAAGCCTACCAATATTTAGGGATGGGTAGGTGAATTCTAGGAAAGACCTTATTTCATTCCCCATATGTCTATATTATTATGGTTTGCATACTTCTAGCAAAGACTCAAGAGAACTAGGAGAGAAAAATGGGAAACCATGTAACAAATTTTTTTGAAACTTTGTGGGGCCTACAAAAATTTCACCTAAACCTATAGCTATATATGTAGCCCTTTTCCAATCACCATTCTTATTCTTTTCAACTCATAATCATTTAACTATACCAATAATGATTGTAGTCTTGTGAAATGTGTTGTTTGGGAGCTATGTAAATGTTTCAATAGGGTTATTTTTTATTCTATTCCTCATGAGGTTAAATCAATTGTACCAACACAATGGCATGGGTAGATGAATGCTAAAGTAGGTTTTTTATTATTCCCTAGGTTTCTTGATCCATCTAATTCACATGCCTCTAATGAAGTATCTTAAGAGACCTAATAGTGACAAAATAACAATATATGATGAAACAATTCTTAGACTTCATGATACCTATGAGTGTTATGTCTATACGTATAGCTAGATGTGGACCCTCTATAATAACCTCTTTTTTCTTTTATTTGTAGTTGTGAAATTGTGTAACGCCCCCACTAGAGAACCTGAAAGGACAACTCAATAAACTTAAAAATGACATATTTTTATTTTATTTTTTTAGTTCTTTGTCCTTTAGAATTCCCTTCATATAATCTCCAATACTAAATCAAGGCGATATAATTCAACTTGTAGTATGTTGGGCTTCTGATACTTATATGGGATATCTTTTGCATTTCACATTAGAATCCCTATAATACCATCGATGCTTTCTAGAAACAAAAATTCACATGCATTGTCCATGATTCCATTTTTGGAGGCATGTCTACCATAGTACTTTCCTATGAGACGTCTCTTGACTCATTCTATCAAATCGTTAGTCCACCTTAATTGTGATAACACATTGAAATTAATTAATTTTGGGTTTGTTGCCTTGTCCAATCATGCCTCGCATGCATTCTTGCACCCGCCACTTGCCACTCCATTTTACTCTTCTGCTACAACACTAATAAGCATATGGAAAGAATATCTCAGTGTCACTCATTGGTACATGTACATATTGACGAGAGTCCACTTTTTAGTACTATGATTTGGCTGTCTTTTGGTTCAAAAGGTAGAAGAACTCTTCAGTTAATGGGCTCCTACCTATGATCGGGTCCATTTGTAGATTACGTTTTCCAGTCCATTAATCTCCATTTGAATTTTTTCCATTTCAACTTAAGAATACTAGTTAACTGGACCTGACGGATGTAGGTTGTATGAACTTGAGCCCTATTTGTGTTTACACCTTTTGCTTCTTAATTTCTCATGTCCAAACTATACGTGTGCTTTTATTGTAGTAATCATTTTTTATGCTCATCTTACAATCTTTTCTTTCTATGAGACAACATACCTTAGCAGCATTCTATCAAATCGTCTCCAGGCCTTGTTTGTGCTTCCAAATTTTGCGTGCATATTATTATTTTTATATGTATTTATGTGTTTTTTAAAGATTAGTTATATTTAATTATTCATATCACATTAAAGATGCAATTATAACTTTGTGAACAAAAATTAATGTTCTTCATTTGTTTTTTCAGTGAATGTTTACATAATCAAATTAGTATTTTATTATGGCCGTGTGTGGATGCATGTTCTATATGTGTTACTGATAAATATAGTTAAGTCCATTTTTAGAATATTCCAAATTAGATTGGCTAAAATAATGAAGATAATCCACCTAGAAATTTGTTAAATGGTATAATAACTATTTTATTTATAAATCATAATTAGTGAAAGTTTAAATGATACATTATAATAAAATATGGATGAAAATTTATATCTTGGATTATAATTTGATTGTTATACCCACACACTCAATCAAATCTTGTTGATATATATGAAACTCTAATGTTGGCTAGAATTAGGTTTTCATTGAAAAGTTTAAATAGGAAATCGTGATTTTTGTAATGGTTAAAGTTAGAATTTCTAATAAATACTTGATCATGTAGTCTTGGCTATTGGTTTTATTGGCTAATTTTTTTTTTTTAAATGGTATATATTAGTTTAAATATAAGTTGTTAAGCTATTTATTGTAATTCACAAGTACTATAATAGGTTACTATGCAAACAAAGGTGGGGAGTAATCATGAGTTGCATTAGGGATTAATAATTTGATTTAGTTGTCTATAGTTTGTGTTTCAAATATAAATTTAAAACTTAAATATTAGTAGTAGTGCCAAATGTAAATTATATTGTACCATTAAAGGTGGTATGCTTATAACATATGTATGTCCTTTTAGTTTGTCATCAAGTGGGAGTTGTAACTTCAATTAGAGGTCTATAGTCATCAAATATGTTTACAAAATATGTTGTTGATTCATGCGGTTTAGGTGATTTGTTTGAAGACTTGATGTGTCTCTTGTAGATGTGTTTATTTTCTTAATGTGATGGTAAAGGCATGTGGAAGTGAGTTAGGTTATGGTATTGATTTGATGTAATGCATCTCTTACAATTTTTTGTTTGTTGAGATGATTGAGTATCATGATATAATTGTTGAATCATTGAGTCTATTGTTGTTTTTGTTTATTAAGTGGAACCATGACATGGTTACATGAATGGATATAAGGTTCTACTAATTTAATATATGTTTTGGTACTCTTTTGAGATATGCGACTTGTTCTTGATGTATTGGCAGAGGTGTTGAGGTTGATTTTGGGGTTCCTAATTAATTACTAGAGGCTTGGGTTGGTCTTGATGCTTTGATTTCATCTTGATGCTTTAATGTTAATGTGATTATGATCTTGTTTGATTGGTTTATCATGTTATCCTTGTAACATGTTGATTTGAAGCCCAATTGTGTAATTGAGATCACATGAGGGTCATATTTCTGTCATGGGTATTTTATGTTCAAAATCTATTTATGTTCATGGATTTTGATGGTTGGATTCTATTAATGGTGATTTGATTATGAGTGTACCATGATATTTGATGGAATGGATCCAAAAGAAGGCAAATCCTTGAGCTATGTTGTATCTAGATTATTGTTTATGGTTTGGAACCTAGAGAGGTTCTTATGTGACTCTCATCATGAGACGTTTATGATTTTGGTTTTGATGGCCCTTTGTTATGATGGCATATATGGATCTTTTTTATGATTTCATATTTTATGCTCTAAACTCCACCTTGATATTTAATTGAAAATGATACATTAATGAGGATATTTTATGATCTTATCTATTTTGTGATATTTTATTTGATTTCATTACTTTGGACCATATGATTGGTTTTATGATGTAGGAGCATTTTGGGTTCTTTGGCAATCGTGATGAACCAAAAATATGTTTACTTTTGTTCTTTAGCTTGTTTGGAGGATGCTCGGTAGAGTTCTTCGTAACTGTTGCTGCTCAGTTACTTATTCTGTCTTTCTTTATCGACGGGTCTTGGTGAATGTTCTGGCTACTTGGTTGGGGTTTCACTGAGTTGTTTCTGATGCTCGGTTACCTTTTTACCGAATTGTTCTTGTTGCTCGGTCGACTTCTTACCGAGTTGTTTATCCTGATCTGGTTGACTTCTTCATTTAATTTTTGTAGCATAATTAATATGGGATCTCTCATTGGGATATGTGTGGACCTAAATCTAGGTCATTACTATTTCCTATGTTGGATCTTTAGGATCTGAGTGTCGACCTCTTTGGTGGACTCATGTATGTATTTGGTTTATGTTCTTAGATAGGGGGTATCAATTGACAGATAAAAGATCAAGGGTTAGTATATTTGGATGGCAGGTCTATGACCTCACATGTAATAAGATTATTTTATAAACATCTGAATGTATTTGGCCGAAACTGGGAAGGCCTTACAACCTGGCATGTATTGAGTTTGATGAGTTAATACAAAGTATCTGTTGTTTCGTCTCTCCCTTCTTGTGGTGTTGCTTCTAAGTTGTTTTGCAAGTTGGTTTGGATAGCTAGGAGTGCCTTGGGCCCCTGTTCTCCTTACCCTCCTTGTGCCAGGTGGTATCAGAATGAAGGTGAGATCTAGGTTTCTTCTTGTAAGCCCTAACCCTAGCTGGTTGATATTGTTGTAAGGTAGAAGATTTTGATCTGACCTAGAATTTTAGAGGGTTTAAAGATGGTTCGTGGGAGAGGAAATTCAGATCTAGGTCTAGCTGATATGCTAGACAGATGGATGCACGAATGGAAGCTGTTAAGACAGCCCAGCGTAGAGGAAGACATCTTGAAGATGTTAGTGATGATGAATTGGAAGAGGTGCAAGGAAAAGCTGCACCTACACCTATTACAAATTAGGAAGAAGAGAGATTCTTATGAGCATTGATAAGTTTGTAGTCCACACCTCCGTTTAATCCTCCTGTGTATAGTGGAAAATTGGATCCTGATGAATTGATAGACTGGATAACTAAGATGGAAAAACACTTTGAGTATGAGAATGTACCAAAGGAGAAGAAGGTGAAGATTGCTAGCACAAATTTGAAAGGTCATGCATCCTTATGGTGGAGCATCTGTAATCACATCAAAAGAAGAAAGGAAAAGATGAGATCAAGGTATGAGATAAGATGATAAACAAGTTGAAAGGCAAGTTTCGACCTTGTGATTACCAGATTAACCTAGTTAGGAGAATGCAAATTTTGAAGCAGAAATATAGCTTGGTAAAAGATTATACTAAAGTATTCTACAGATTGGACATCAGATCTAGACATATTGAAGATCAAGTGGAAAGAATAGAAAGATATCTGGATGGATTATGAAGTTCTATACAAGATGAGATCAGCTTGGTCAAGATGGAGAGAATTGAAGAGGCATATTAGTTTTCCCTAAAAGCTAAGGAGAAATTGAACAAAGGATATGACTAGAGGCAAAGAGGCTGAGGTGGTAGATTCCATAGAGGAAGAAGTATATCTCATGGTGAAAATAGTAGATTTGAACTAGACAATACGATTTTGGACACATATCAAGACAAAGGGAAGACCGAATGGAAAATTGGAAGTTCACTCTGAGGAAGAGGCAACTAATCCTGAGGTGGTTATAGCAGAAGAGGGTTCCCAGGAACTTGTTACAATTATGGTGAAGAAGGACATAGAACTTTTGAGTGTACACATCCAAGAAAGAAAGGTGGTAGTAGAAGAAATGCTTTGGTGCAAGAGGAGTCACCGAATGAACCTGAGAAGGAAGGAAATCTAATGATTAGAAGGATACTTCTGAGTGAGAAAGATAACCAAGATCCTATCAGAAAAATTTTGTTCAAGACCATATGTAGAGTTACAAACAAGGTTTGGAAGGTAATTGTTGATAGTGGAAGCTCAAAGAATCTCATATCTGAGGAAATGGTCACAAAGTTTCACTTGGAAAGGATAAAGCATCTGAAACCCTACCAAATTTCATGGATCAAGGATGAACATACATTAATGATGAGTGAACAATGTTTTGTAAATCTGAAAATTATAAAGTATTATGATAAGGTGTTGTGTGATATTATGCCAATGGATTGTCATCATATTTTGTTGGGTAGACCTTGGCAGAATGATAGACATGCTATACATGATGGAAGGGTGAATAGATATACTATTTGGGTTGATGGTAAGAAACAAATCCTGTTACCTTTGGTTGAAGAATCTTTTGGTGAGATATGTACATATGGGAATGTTTATTTGATGGAAGGTAGACAGTTTGTTAAGGATTTGAAAAGAAATGAGATTTTTTATGCTTTGATTCCTAACAAACCGAGTAAGAATATAGAAGATAAAATTCCTGCAGAAGTTAAGAAATTTCTTATCGAGTACAAGGAAATAATTTCAGATAATGTACCTAATGGTTTTCCACCAATGAGAGATATTAGTCATTGTATGGATCTAATTCCTGGAGCTACTTTACCGAACAAGGCACCAGATTGGTTGACACTGACTAAGAATGAAGATCTTAACGAACAAGTTCATGAGTTGTTGGACAAGGGTTTGATTAGAGAAAGTTTGAGTCCATGTGCAATACCAGCTGTGTTAGCACCTAATAAGAATGGACAATGATGAATGTGAACTGATTCAAGAGCAATCAATAAGATCACAGTTAAGTATAGGTCTCCTATACCAAGGATGGATGATATAATGGATTGTTTGAGTGGAGCAAGACAATTTATCAAAACTGATTTGAAGAGTGGATATAATCATATCAGAATCAGAGAAGGTGATGAGTGGAAGACTTCTTTCAAGACAAAGGAAGGTTTGTATGAGTCGTTGGTTATGCCCTTTGGTTTAACTAATGCGCTGAGTACATTTATGAGGTTAATGAATGAAGTTTTGAAGAAATTCGTGAATAAATGTATGATTGTATACTTGGATGATATTATGATATTCAGTCAGACTAGAGAAGAGCATTTGATGCATATAAGGCAAGTATTGTAGAGATTGAAAGAATAAAAGTTGTTGATAAATATAGAAAAGTGTTCCTTCATGAAAGAAGAACTTGTGTATTTAGGTTTTGTGATTTCAGCTGAGGGTTTGAAGATGGATCCTGAGAAGGTTGAAGCTATACTTATTTGGCCTACACCTGAGAATGTCAGTAAGGTAAGATCATTTCATGGATTGGCATGTTTTTACAGGAAGTTTATCAGAAATTTCAACTCTATTTGTAATGCTATGAGGGTATGTGCAAGATCATGAGGGGCCAAATGATGCCCTTAAGTGGCAATGAAAAATCAGCAATTCGGGGTTTGTCAACTTGACATGAAAATTTGAACTAGCTATCAACCTAATATCAAAAAATTGTAAGAATAGAATCTATAGGAAATTGAATGTTGTTTCTAAACTACTAGGCTTTTTCAGAAAAAAAACATTAAATATGATTGGTGAAAAGTATAGATTTTAATGCAGCAGTATAAAAATTTTAGAAAAAAAAGAAGTAGGTGTATGTCTGACCACCTTAATCATAATCAAATGATAATATTTTTTATATTATTTTATATATAAGTAGTAGACTCATGCCCAAAAGTGACGCATTTTTTTTGTAATTTTATTCCAAAAAAATAATTAATTATGATTTTTCTGCTACAACATTTTCAAAATAAAAAACTCTCGTGTCTGACCACCTTAACTCATTGAAAACTTTAAAAGATTCAAAAAATAATAATTTTCCCTTATAGTAAGCAAAACATAGAATGTGACGCATTTTTCAGATTTCAAAAATGTTATACCATTTGAAACTTATAGTTGTTTTTCATTAGTATATAAATCAGCACTTTAGAGGTAACTCAATTAGAAAATAACTAATAATTACTTATCGAATTCAAAATTTGACAGCAATTATATCGATAGAAAGCTGATAATCTCCTTAAGATACCCTTTTTGTTTCATCAAATTTAGGTGAAAAAAGTCGGCAGCTACATGGTCGAAATCTGGGTCTCAGAGAAATAGGGGCAAAACATGTTTTTGTGATATTTTTAGAGTTGACCATTTAGGCTTGGTCTACAAAGCAATAACGAGCCTAATCGGGTACCTGAAAATGATGGCAGAATTTTGATTTTTAAGTTTTCCCTCCCCTTTCTCCCTCTTAAATTTTTTTCCCTCCCCTTTATCCCTCCTAATTTTCCCTCCCATTTCTCCCTCCTTCATATGATATATTATATATCAAAAATTATATATTAGATTATGTATTATATATATTAAATATTATATAATATATATTAATATTAAGTGTTACATTATATATATCATAT
>MU225370.1:1109050-1128350 GCA_018584345.1 Thuja plicata
TTTCTTTTCTCTCTTAGCAATCATGGCAATTATCTCTTCTAGCTCTTCATCGGTTTCTTCATTCTCATTATGACTAGAGATGTGTGAGGATTTCTTACCGTGGATTGAAGCTTTGAAGGCTATTTCACTCTTAGGTTCAGTCTTCAATCTTGATATCTCAAATGCAGAGATTTTGCTGATCAAAGTCTCTCTCTTGAATTCTTCTAAAATTTCTCCTCCATTGTTTCTAATTCCAGATACTGCTTCATTTATCCTCTGATTATAAGCTCTAATGTTTTCATCAGGTAACATTTCAATACTATTATATTTCTTTTTCCATGTCTTTCGGCGTGCATTCTTTGCTTGGATGTCTCCTTCAAACATATCTTCCAAATACTTCCATATGGTGTAAGCTCGGTCAACTTTCTTAATCTTGGAAAATTCACTGTCTGATAGGGCACTAATAAGGGCTTCTTTGGCAATTGCATTGTTTGTAAATGTCTCCTTTTGTCTTTTTGTAGCATCATCCTTTGCAAGGTCTTTCAGAGATGGAATTTTAACCTTCTGTGTAGCAATCTCAAAGATCTCAAAGCCAACACATTGTAGATGTGTTATCATTTTGTTCTTCCAATCCAGATAGTTCTCTCCATCGAACTTAGGGCTCTCTTTTCTAAAGTATGCCATCTGATCTACCTTAAGTTTTTAGGCTTTCTGTCCAAGGCACTTGGCTCTGATACCAATTGTTAGAATACTTTAGGGACAACTGAGAGGGGGGGGGTGAATCAGTTGTCAGCAACTGTAAATCTTTTGTACTTATTAATCTATACTAATATAAATTAAATGCACATTTAGATAACACATTACACAGCACATCAATTTGTTTACGGGGAAACCAAATGGTAAAAACCCCAATGGGAATTAGTACCCACAAAGAACTATACTGTTTATAGTAATCCCTGTTAAAAGATCTTCCAACCCTATTAGGAGTTGTTCATTACAATACAACTTAGTATAGTGACTTGGTTAAGGGTCTGACCCTGTTAGGAGTCTTTTACAATAACCCTATTAGGGGTGGTGGACTCACTATCCAAGTGGTGAAGGCTACAACCTTCTGAATATTTGATACACAATGTATCAACAAGATGAACTGTTGCTTGACACTGCTTGTCTGATCAGTTCCATTTGAGCACCGATGCCTTAACCTCTTGTAAAGCACTATAACAATCTTATCTATATTCCGAAAGCTTCAACTTCAATATCTATATTATCAACATATGATAAATATAGCTTTGCTGCATTAACACTCTGCTCTGCTTTTCTAATCTCTCGCTTTCACAACTCTTCTTATCACAAATGACCTTCTATAAGTATATACGCCAAGTATGATATCATAGGACCTATAAAACAATTCTTCTTAACATCCTTGTCGGCTCTACTAAGCACGCAAGCATAATTACAACCGTGCAAGTATAAACTGAATAGGCACGTCACTTCACTAAGTCGGCTTCACCAAATTGACCATAACTTTGCAATCTTCTTGAAACATGTTTGGCGCCTTTGGATTAATATCAACAACTCATACGTAAACATGAATATACACACGCATATCTTGATGATAGGTGCAAATCCAAAAACATGTTACATACATCATCCTTAAACCGTTATTCCTCCAGAAATGTAAGCGTCGCTAACAAAATTACATATCTTTACTGAAACTTCATATTTGGGTCTGCGTGTATGAACATAGCATAATAAACATGTCAACAACATGTATCTATCCATGCAAGTCTTCATGTCATCATATGGATAAGTACATACAGAAGTACTGCTGTGTATTATATGTTGTCATCAATGACAAACATACAATAAATCACTGTTCAGAATCAAATCTCCAACAACTTGTTATCCAACAAAGTGGGGGACAAGGATCAAAACACAGATATAGAAGGAAAGGGAAAGGAGAATGGCCAGGCTAAAATAGAAGCACGGAAAGAAATGAAATCCTACAATACCAAGAATTGGATAGAATTAATGGGTATGCAATACAGGGGGACATTAATAAGAGGCAAGAAATGATAATGAAGGAGGCTTTGGAAAAGGAAGCAAGAAATGAAAATTTTCATAGAAGCCCTATTATTATGGAATCAAATTATGTCAATCATGAAGAGCATGAACTAGACTCCCCAAGGCCAAAAGAGTATGGAGAGGAAGAATCAGAATGGGAGGATGCCCAACAGTGCATTGTTTTAGGACAAGGATCCATAGAAGATTCACAAATGTCTCCTCAAGTGATCAGGAGTACTTTTTTGGAGAATCAAAACCCAAATTGGGGAGATGTTGATTCCATAAATCAGGCTTTAAAGGTATACCAAAGTGGGCAGGAGGATGGAGTAGAAGCTTCTGCGATTGCAAAAAATCCTAAGAGAAAGAAGAAGAAGGAGAAGGCTAATCAACCCCATACAAGAATTTTTAAAAATGGAGATGTGGGAGGGTTGATGGCATCTCCTGGAAGACCATCTAAACAAAAAAATTTGAGCCATGGAGGCTAAAAAGAATATAGCGGATGGAAGTCATAAGACCATCCTAGAGGTAGGAACTTTATTAAGGTACGAAGATCATCTCTTGGAATATTAGAGGATTGAATAATCCTCATAAGAAAGATCTCATTAGAATTATGATTAGAGATAATAGACCTGATATTTTTTTGATCCAAGAAACTAAAATGCTTAAGGAGAAGGTTGAAAAACTTAGATTTTTTAAGAATGGTAAAGCTTGTGGGGAGGGTCCTGAAGGAGCTTTAGGGGGTATTGCTACCCTTTCAAACTATAATGTTATAAAAGGTGAAGTTATTTTTTAGGGGATTAATGTTGCCTGTATCAGATTTAGTCATCTCAAGGATGGTACGCCTTGGGCTTTAACCAACATTAATGCTCCTAATACCAAAATTGGTAGAGATTCTTTTTGGGAGATGCTAACCAATTTGAGAAGGGTTTTTAGTACTAAGGAGTGGATTATTATGGGAGATTTTAATACTCCCCTGAAAGAACCTAAAAAATGGGGGGTAGCCAAACAAGTTTAGACAATAGAATGAACCTTATAAATTTATTAGATGAGCAAGGCCTCCATGATGTGGATTTGCAGGGAATTAATTACACATGTACTAATAGAATAAGTGGGAAGGATCTCATTTAGGTTAGACTTGGCAGAGCCCTTATTAGTAATGATTGATTTATTCATTATTATTGTTCGTTGTCTGCTCATGTGAGAGTGGGCTCTAATCACAACCCGATTATATTCATGGCTGGTCCCATTACCAAAAGGAGGAATTTTCCCAATAGATTTGAGAAAATGTGGACGCAACACCCTCAATTGGAACAAAAAATTAAGGAATGGTGGAAGATAAAGATAAAAGGTACAGCTATGTCTATTCTTTCCAAGAAACTAAAACAAAAGGAGAATATAAAAATATGGAATAAGGACACCTTTGGTGACATTTTTACTACTAAGTCCAATATTTTCTTGGAACTCAAAGATATTTAGGACATGATTCAGAAAGATGGATATGATAAAATAACAAGAGAATAGGAGAATGAGAAACTTGTGGAGTATCATGATATTATTTCTAAGGAAGAAATTTTCTAGAGATAGAGAGCCCGAAAGATTTTTTGAAGGAAGGGGACAGTAATACTAAATATTTTTACATGACTACTCTTAAGCATAGATTGGCCAACAAAATTACCAATTTGAATATAAATAGTACAAGATTTGATGATGAAGATACTATTAGAATGGAGGCCAAAGTTTTCTTTCAAAATCTTCTCCAATAGGACAAAGATCTTGACAAGGAAGCTCAAAAGGATTTTTTGGATGGTATTCCCCGTATCTTAGATGAGAACTAGAATGCTAGTCTCACTAATATCCCTTCTAATTATAAAATTAGAAGGGCTATTTTTTTTATTTTGAAGGGGACAAGGCCCCTAGTCCTAATGGGTTCCCCCTATTTTTCTTTCAGAAATTCTGGACAATAATTGAAAAGGATGTGACTAGTGATGTGAAGTAATTCTTTGGGTCCACGAAGCTTTTAAAAGAATTGAAAGGTACCTTTATTGATCGTATCCATAAAAATCATGGTGTCGATATTATGGACCAGTTCAGGCTAATAGGTTTATCTAATTTGACTTACAAAATCATTTCTAATGTGATGACTGCAAGGATTCTCTTTATTTTTTTGTCCCTTATATCCTAGCAATAGAATGGTTTTGTCCCAGGGAGGCAGATCATGGATTCTATCATCTTTTTCCACGAAAATGTGCATTCATTGGTTATGTCTAGAAAGGAGGGGTTCATTCTGAAATTGGACCTATCCAAAGCCTATGATAGGGTAGATTGGGATTTTAAATTATGGTTAATGTTTCTCCTACCCCTTTTTTAAATCTTCAAGGGGTTTAAGGAAGGGTGCTCCCTTATCTCCGGTCATCTTTGTTATCATGGCTGAGTGTTTGGGCAGATATAGTGGGAATTTGGTCCAGAAAGGGGAATTTAAAGGCCTAAATCCTTCTTTAGATGCACAAGTCTGCTCTCACCAACAGTTTGTAGATGACTCAATTATTATGGAGGAAGCTTTAGTTAAAAATGAAAGCATGAAAAAGGATTTGAATAGATATGGGACAGCTTTGGGATAGCTCATCAACTGGGGAAAGAGCTCTATCTTCTTCTTCAGTGTCCCTGAAAAAAAGACAACATAGAATTAAGAATGTTCTGGGGTATGAGATGGAGTAACTGTCTGGGACTTACCTTGGTCTCCCTCTTTGCTTGGAACCCCTGAATCATTCTAGAGTTCTCTAGGGGATAGATTTCATAGAAAATTGGCTGGGTAGAAGGGCATATTGTTGAGCCAAGCTGGGAAGATTTATATTCTCCATTCTACTCTTCAAGGATTACCTTTTTATGCACTTAGCATATTCAAAATCCCAAAAAAATATGCAGAAGCCATTGATAAGATTCAAAAGACCTTTTTGTGGACCGAAATGGGGAAGAAGAGAAGGATGGCCCCTATTGCTTGGGAAAAGGTCTGCAGACCTGTGAATAATGGGGGAACTGGTCTATGTAGAGTTAGAACCCTTAATGACCACCTACTTGCTAAATTAATTTGGAGATACTATAAGCTGAAGGATGAGTGGAATCTAATATGGGATAACAAATACAACAAGGAGCATCCTAATCTTCTCAGATTTCTTAATGATGAAAATGTTTCTGGGGGATCCTTTATATGGAGAAATTTTTTGAAGAACAAGGAAATCATTAGAAAATGTGTTAAATGGAAAGTGGGAAATGTGAGGACAATTTTATTTTTGGAAGAGGACTGGTTGTTTGACAGCCCTTTGAAGGAGATTCCTGAGTGGAAAGACTTTGAGAATCCGTGAAAGTTGAGGTTTGGGGTCAAGCTGGCCAATTATTGGGAAAGGGATCGATGGGTTGACCTTAGTTTTATTGATCAATCTTTGGGAAAGCTTAATAAAATCTTGAATTATTTCACTCTAATCGACGAAGAAGACAACTTCATATGGAAGTATAGTTCATATGGGAACTTTTCTATATCCTCTTTATTCCATCAAGATTCTGAGAAGTTAAATGAACCCTGCTGGGCTAAGGCCTGGATTAAAGGTCTAACTCCTAAGGTTAATGTCTTTTTTTGGATAATGTTGCAAAACAAGGTTCTTACAAATGACAATTTGAGAAGAAGAAGTGTCACTATGGTCAATAGATTTTATTTATACAATTAGAATTAAGAAAAATTTAATCACTTGACTCTTCATTGCCCTTATGTGCGGAGTATGTGGGGAAAATGCTTTAAAATTCTTAATGTTGATTGGGTTGTCCCTGAGGATTTGAAGAGTTTTTTCCAATTCTTGGATTCCTCCCTCTAGGAATGAGACTGTTGCTAGGATTTGGAACTTCATTTTACCCTATATCTGTTGGGGGGTTTGGAAAGAAAGCAATGAGAGAATCTTCAAAAATAAGGTTACCAATGAGAAAGTGGTCTTCCATAAGATCAAAAGAGTTGTTATGGAAAATGTATACTTGAAGGACAACATGATGGAACCCTCTAACTTGGATGACATTACCTTCTTCAATAATTGGAAAATAAAAGGCAAAATGAGCAAGGACAAGGAAAAACTAGGGAGAGAAAGAGCTAGACGGGATTGCCCTCCTAGGAGATGGATGAAAGTGAATTTTGATGGAGCTTCAAAAGGGAACCCGAAGGTGGCAAGGTGTGGAATGGTAATAATAGATGAGCATGGGGTTTGTAAAGGGATAAGAGCTACCCCTTTAGGTTTTCAAACCAACCATGTAGCCAAGGCCAATGAGGCCCTTTATGGTTTAATCTTAGCCAAGGATAAGGGATGTAAGATGCTTTGGCATGGAGGTGACTCCCTTAATATAATAAAATGTCTGAATAATGATTGTGGAGCTTCCTAGTCGATTCATAATGTTATGCAAAAAGATAAAATCCTAATCAGATTTTTCAAAGATTGTGTCATTACACATAACTACAGAGAAACCAATAGTATTGCTGACTAGGCTACCAACATGGCATGCAAAATGGAGGCATTGACATATTGGAATGACAGGGATAAAATTCCTTTTCAAGAAAAATCATTAATGGAAAGTGACCATTTACGGAGCAAGCAAGTAAATGTTTTAAATGGTAAGTTTAATTAAGAGATTTGATTATGAGGTGAGGTGTCATAATTACTTCATATGGGAGAAGTACATTATGGTGATGTTGCTCTTAAGTTGGCATAGATTCTGCGTGTTTTTGGCCAAGCTGAAAGAAGTTGGTTTTCTTCACAATAGCAGTAGCATTTCTTTCATTGAGACTGGGATTTTCTTACAGAGTGAAAAAATAGGAGGAAGCAAGAAATGCTTTGAAGCTATCAACTGTGGTGAGTGGAAGGATAACAAGACTGTTTGGAATATCTTGAAGAATGGTGGGATGGCAGTCTTCATGGAGAGGTTAGATGGAAGAAACCCTATAGTAACAAGGCAATTTTTCAAGACCTAGAAGAATGAGAAGGTGCTTGTGGGGAATTAGCTCATGGAGGTTACAGAGGAAATCATAGTTGAGGCCATGGGCATGAGTATGGAAGGGCTTAAGTTCTACAGAGACAGATCTATTTTTGACAAATCCTGGGAGAAATTCCCAATTGAGGAGGAGGAGAAGGTGAGACTGGTGAAGGTGAACACTTCCTACCATAACCCGAAACACATATCCAGGTCATGGAGGTATGTGTTGTTTGCGGTTATCAATTACATAATGCTTGATGGTATATTTACCAGAGCCTATGGGCATCACTTTATGATGTTGAACCACTTTAGGAATAATGTTAAAATTAGTCTTCCATTTTATTTATTGAGTTCACTGGACTTTACCATCACTAGTCTTCAAAAGGACCCCAAGGGTGATCATGATTCACATGAGGGCCTCATGCTTCTTGTCTTTGAGCTTCTTAAGATGAAAAAAGTGGAGAAACACTTTTTGAAGAGGATTGTTAGGGATGAGGAGGACATGAAAGGTGATGAGGAGGAAAATTTATTTGGTGAGGAGACGGTGGAAGTGGAGGAGTTGTTTCATAGTCCCAAGAAGGAAAAAGGCTCATCTTCGAAGAAAAATTAGGTGAAGGCTATTGTGGAGGACTCAGAAATAGAAAAAGACACAGACAAGGATGAGTCTGAGAAGAAAAAGGGAAAGAAGGTAAGAAAAGGAATTGTGGGGAGAATAGTAAAAATAAGAGGAACAAAAAAGGAAAAAGCCCAAGTAAAATAAGAATTGTGCTATCCTCGGAGGAGGAGGATGAAGTGGAAAAGGAACAAAGAAAAGAGATTAACTTGGGGAATGAAACTAGGGATGAGGAAAAGAAGGAGGATAACATAGATAATTTGGAGGAAGACCAAATTCCCATGGTGAATACAGAGAATAATCTGTAGAAGGAAATCAACCAGAGTGTGGAGGATAGTGTAACAACTTGGAATAAGACACTGAGACCAACGATGCTACTAATGTGGATACTGGTAAGGATTTTAGTGGGATGGAAGATATTACTAAAAACAAGAACTATTTTCTAGATTTCACCTGCATTCAGGGTAAAATGCTGAATGAAATTGCTAAAATTAAAAAGTAGATGCAGATTATGAGAGGTGAGGTTAACATCATCACAAAAATTGGTGTTGGGGATAAACTAGTTGTGGCCTACCTCAATAAGATGAAATATGTGGTGGGCAGAAATGAAGCCTCTGTGGAAATGGTGGCTAAAGTATGTGAAATGGAAAATATTGAAGGAGAAAGAGGATAGGGTGGTGGAAGGGGATTTGGATGGAAAACTTCACCTACTGCATAACAGAGTGAATAAACTAGAAGATACCATGAGTAAGATAGGGGAGAAAATTATGGTCAGCCTTCAGGTTAATACATAGCATGTGAAGATCCTGGAGAAGAGGTAACAGAAAAAGGGCGACAAAGATGGGAAAGAGAAAAAGATACTATGGGACCGGGAAAATGCACTCGGGAAAGCACCAGAAAATTAGTATCCAAGGATGATAAGGAGCTGGATGAGATCAAGAGCCATGTTGATCAGATGCAGCTTATGGTGATCCAAGCACAAGATTTGATGAAGACCATTTAGCTGTCATTTGTTGGGTCTTTTCTTTTTGTTGTCTCTATCTTTTTTTGGTATTTTTTCTGATGCTAGGTTAGTTGCCTCTTTTTTGTTGGGGATTTTTTGTATAGGTTCTATTACATAGTTTATGCTGAAATTTATTGTAATATTCATTTAAAACTCTTTGTTAGAGGTTTTGGGTCCTTGTAAAACCTATTTTTACGTAATCAGAACACTAAATGAATGCAACCTACTATGCAAATTTCATGATGGCCTTGTCTTTTCATTTGATCTTTAGTTATGCATTTCATCATTGAGCATTTTGTAATATGGAAGTATATATGACCACCACTGGTACACAGAGAACCATGATGATATGAATATCATCTTCCTCACATTCTTAATCACGTACAACCACCACTAGTACCTAGGTGACCATGGTGATATGTAAAATAATTTCACTAGATTTTAATATTGCAGTGTGATACAAGCATTAGGGTATGAACAACTGTGATGACCAGAGTATCAGTTGCATGAAACAGACAAGGAATCATCTTCTCAACCTCCATATAGGGTATAAATATTCAGAGTCAAGGTATGTGCACTATAACACAATTAATTATGAAGCTTCTTATCACACACACCCAAATTAATTGACCTTTGACTTCATTGGAAAAATATCCCATAAGCAGCAGACAAATTAAATCTCATATTCCTTCCTTGTTCTTCTAGTTTTTTGACATCCCAAAATCCCTCAAGAAATACAACAGTCTGAAATAAATGATGGTCCAAGAGACAAGGAATAAATTCCCCCTTCCGTCTAGTACAAAATTTGATGGTGTCTAAGAATCTTAGCATTTTATGTGTGAATATGATGCTTATTGGATATATAAAGGTTGTCATCATAGACATCATGAAATATCTATCCCAGTAGACATTGTTCGGATACATCCCACAGGCAGAAACCAAATAAAATATCATGCCCCTTGTTCTTGGTCCTCTAGTACTAAGACATCATAGAGTCACTCAGAAGACATGATAAGTGAAAATAAATTATAAAAGACATCATTGAGTTACCTAGAAGACATGATCATTAGTTCAAGTGCATTTGCATTGCTTTCTGATTACTATTGTGAAAACATTTCTCTATTTGATTTGGTGTTAAGAAACATCATTTGTTTAATCTTGTAGCATTGAAAAACACCATTATGTTTTGAGTGGTGTTAAGGCAAACTATTGTTTCAATGGTGTGTGTGTGAAATTGTGTACCTGTTCCTGCAGCTGCAAACACACACTTCAATGAACCATTACGGGGTTAGCTAGTTATAAAATGACAAAATCAAAAGATTGAAATGCCCAAGGCTAACCGACATCGGCTCATTGCCTTCTAGTAGGAAGGAGTTTGAATCTTTCTCTCAGGTCATTGCAAGAAAAAATGACTAAACCAGATCCTAAATGAAGGATTTGAAAGCTAAATGAAATAATTATTCTATTTGATATGCAAATGCAAGATGTTTTTGTTCTTTTCAAAGCCCAAATTGAAATGTACTCTACATTATGAAGTTTGCAATGCAACTAAAAACAATTCACAAATCTAAGTAATTGAAACTAAGAATGTAAAATGATTGAATGCTTTAATGCTAAAAATAGTATAATAACGATAGCTAAAATTGGGATCCTTTGTGAAGGAAATGAAGCTTGAGCTTTATAGAAAATCTCTCCCAAAATTGATGGTCGAGATTAGAAGAAATAAGTGGCTTAGATTAAATTTGAGGAAGCACAATCCATGTGCAAGCAATTTGATTCGTAGAAAGATTCAGTCTTTTTGGAAACTTTCAAATTGATTTTCAGTTAACAACTTTGTTTTCAAAATGATAAATAGATAAGATTAAGTTAACTAAATAAAACAGATTTGTTTCCAAAATGAGAAAAGATAAGATTAAATCAACTGAATAAAATAGATTTATTTCCAATTGAGAAAATATAAGATTAAATCAATTGAATAAAATAGATTTATTTCCAAAAATCAGTTTATGAAATCATATGCATTTTTAAAGATTTAATTGATTTAAATGCATATTTTAATTCAAAAATCAGTTGATGACATCATATGCATTTTAAAAGATTTAATTGATTTTAAATGCACATTTTGTTTGTATTAATTAATTTAATTCCTTTTTGAATTTTATTGATAATTTAGTAATTTTATTTAATTAATATATTAGAATATCAATTAAATAATTAACATAAGGTTTTTTTTCCAATGTATTGGGATTTGATGAATTAATTAATTAAGCAAGTATGATGATTGATTAGGACCTAGGGTTCAGGTTAGATTAGCTTAAATTTTATAGATTGAGGAATTGCTTGTTTGATTTAGGACTTAGGGTTATCAAGATTGGGGTTTCATGATATTAGACTGAGATTAGGGGTCTAGGTTTTTGGTGACCACTTTTAGGTTATTACAAGTGGTAGAACACTTAGGTCAGCTCATGATGAATGACTCTGATTGGGTAGCGACTGAATATCTGATGACTCTGATAATGGATAGAAAGTTGCCCCATATTTGGACTTGACTGACCCAAGGACAAGACATAACTTGACTCCAAGCCATGGCTTCAGGATGCACGACTAACTAATATGTACAAGGATGCAAAAGCATTGGCAGATATATACAATAAGAAAAGCTAATGCAAGCGAGATGGTCAAATGATGCAATGATATATGGAGCAACTGATTACAAGTAATGCCTAAATTCAAGGTTTTCACCACTTAGATTTTATTACTTTTTTTTTCTACCAAGGTATGTGTTTACCAAGTTTTCACCAAGGCACGTTTTCTATTGTTTTTGTATTTCTTCATGATCTCTTTCTGGTGTAGAAACATGCCGAACTAAGGAGGTCAAGTGTAGAATTTCTTAAGGTGAACTATTTTGATTGGATCAAGAAGTAGATCTCCTTCTTGTGTTGATATTTGATAGGAACTAGAACCATATGTTGTTGTGATAATGAAGGGTTCTAGCTAGTTGGGTTCAAAACTTCCCTTCTATTCTCTATCTATTTGTGCCTTCGGATTCTCTCTCAATATGAGATCTCCAATGTAAAACTATCTATGTATCACTTTCTTGTTGTAACCTCTAGAAATCCTTTTCTAATATACTCTAAGGTGATCAAATGATTCTTGTCTGCGCTCATCGAGTATTCAATCTCATGGATGCTTGAAATTTGGTACTCCTCATCAGTGACAAGTCCTCTCAGTGATATAATCAGTGATGGTATCTCCTCTTAAATAGGTAAAATGGCTTCTGACTCATAAACAAGAGAAAAAGGTCTACCTCTTGTTGGTTTTCTGATGCCAGTACGATATGCCCATAGAGCTAGATTCAGTTGCAAATGTTAGTCTCTACCAGAGTTGTTAACTATGAGATGTGAGCTCTTTAGCATATTCTTGTTGGATTCTTCATCCAGAATATTTACTTTTGGGTAGTAGATCGATGAACAATGATGCTTGATATGAAACTTTTCACACGACTCATCGATGTCCTATTTTTAAATTTCCCCCCATTTTGTATTATAGTAGAAGAGGGAATTCCATATCTATAGATGATATAGTTGATGATAAACATGGACACTTGTTTACCAGTCACCCTGACCAAAGGGATAAATTAAAGCTACTTCATTAAATACTTCATGGTTGTTATGATGAATTTGTGTCCATTAGAGGATGAGGGATATATTTGCCAAATTAGATCAAAGCCCCACTGCTGAAATGACCAATGTGTTATGAATGGTAGTAAATCCCTTGTCAGAGAATGTATGAGATTGTTGTAAAGTTGTCACTTCTTTCATGACTTAGCAAACTAAATAGCATCACTCTCCATAGCAGTTAGATAGTATCCAACATGTAAGAGTTTCTTAGACAAAGCAAGACCAATTGAATGTGATCCACATATACCTTTGTGGACTTCTCGTAGAGAATCATTGGATTCATCACATTCTAAATTCGTAAGTAGAGTACTGTTGAGACCCTGCCTATAAATTTGTTTTCAATGATTAAATAAAATGATGCATGGTGGATTAGGCTTCTTTTTTCATTTTTAGATAGGTCATTAGGGATAGTTCCATCCTTGAGGTAAGAATGAATTTGGCTATAACAGGATGAATCATGGATTTTGATTTGGAAAATTAGGTGTGATTCAAGGGAGTCATAAGTTGGATAAGGTAACTCTTCCACTAAGAACTCATATATTATTTTCTACTCTTGGATTTGAAGTAGTGAGGCTAAGGTAGCCATTGCATCGGTCACTTTGTTTTCATTCCTTGGAATCTATTGGAAATTTATGTACACAAAATAATTCTTTATGTCATCCACCATTCTCTTGTATGACATCATTTTTTCATCCTTTGTTTGATAGTCATCATTGATTTGATCATTGACTAGGAGTTGGGAATCACCATGAACATGTGATTCCACTAGTTTCCATTTAATTTCCATTTTGAAATCATTTACCAAAGCTTCATACTCTGCAATATTCTTAGTGTGTGGAAAAAATAATTTCTATGATTTAGGAATGGTGTACCCTTATGGTGTGATAAAAATTATACCGGCTCTAGATCCTTATTGTGTGAATGAACCATTATAGTACATCTTCCATGGGTATTCTGTCCAATGTAATATTGCTTCATCAGGAAACTCAATGCTTAGGGGTTTTTCATCTTGAAGTGGTGCACCATCCATATGGTCAGTTATCACTTATCCCTTAATATATTTTTTCTCTATATACTTCATGTCAAACTCACTCAATACCATTACCCACTTTTCTAACCTACCAGTCAATGTTGCTTTGTTCAACAAATACTTCAATGGATCAATCTTTTCTATCAGTTTCATTGACTGAGACAACATATAATGTCTGAGCTTCTAAGATGTGAATACTAGGCCAAGGATTCTTTTCCAATGATAGTATAATTGAGCTCATATGATATTAGTGTTCTATTGATGTAATAAATTGCTCTTTCTTTCCTTGCTTCATCATATTGTGCTAGTATAGCTCCCAATGATGTTGCAGTTGTTGATATGTATAGCAATAATGGATTACCTTGAATAAGAGACATCAATATAGGTGGATTAGCCAGGTTTTCCTTTATTTGGTTGAAGTATTTCTCACATGTCTCACCCCAGTTGAAAGTTATTTCGTTGTGAAATTTCTTAGTGAATGGTTGTGCCTTATCTACTAACTAATGAATAAACCATCTTATGGATTGAAGCTTTCCTTACAAATTTCTTATATAAATGATATTTTTGGGTAGTTGCATTTCCATTATGAATTTTACCTTTGTTGGATCCACCTAAATGCCTTTAGCTGAGGCTATGTAAACTAGGAATTTCCTAGAGGTTATCCCAAAGGCACACTTCTTTGGATTAAGACGAAGTCTAAATTGTTCCATCTTGTATAATATTTTTCCCAAGTCTTGTAGATGAGTTCTTATGTTTGTTTATTTTTCTAGCGTATCATCAACGTAGTCCTCCATGCTCTTGCGCATCATATCATAGAATATGGTGGTCATAGACAATTGGTAAGTTGCACTTGCATTCCTGAGTCCAAACAGCATCAGGTTTCAACAAAACATACCACATGAACATCTGAATGTTGTCTTCTCTTGATCATCAACTTCTATCTTAATCTAATTGTAGCTAGAAAATCTATCCATAAGGGAATACATTTCATAACCTACTGTAAGATCAATTATCATGTCAATGTTCAGTAGCGGGAAATCATCCTTAGAAAATGCTTTGTTTAGAAAGTTAAGATTTGTGGTTCCTTCTTGTAAACTCTAAGGATATTTGTTATAGGGTGGCAAGTTACAATCTGACCTACAATTGCAGAGAGTTTCAAGATGGTTCATGGCAGAGGAAATGTTGATCAAGGTCTAGTTGATATGCTTAGACAGATGGCTACAAGATTGGAAGCTATTGAGACAGCCCAATGCAGAGGAAGACATCTTGAAGATGTTAGTGATGATGAATCTAAAGAGGTTCAAGGTGAAGCTGCACCTGCACCTTGTGTGCTAAAATGTTGGCACACTTCTATGAATCATTCCATCCAAGGTTGCTCAAGAATGAGGCCTCAAATATCAACTCATAACTCTTCAGTCATGGAGTGCAAAGGTGTGAAATGGAGGCCCTCAGATTGACCTAGTTAGTGCCCATGCAAGTACACCATGAAACAAGAGATTCAAATGCATGAAAATGAGATCTACTCTATATGATAACAATGCATAAAAGGAAATTAATCTAAATGAAAACAATGCATGATTATTCTATGAAAAGAAATACAAATGCAAGTTTAATGTATGAAAATTAACATGAATCTAATCTACATGAGTAGCCATGAATGCAAGAAGAAGAAGACAAGAAGAGAGAGGTTGTAATATCCAACCTCAAGTGCTCAAATCCTCCTCCAAAATTGCTCTCCAAACCTGTAGCATAACAATACTAAAAATTCTAATAATGAAAATGAGAAGGAGAAGTCTCCTTATAAAGAAAAGTGAATGGTTGAGATTAAGAGGCAAAAATCAAAGGCTCTGATTAAGAGGAAAAAATCAAAGGCTTTGATTAAGAGGCAAAAACCCACCACTTAGGAGGATGTGATGAAAAAGGGATTTTATTTAATTTTTATTTAATTTATTTCCTTTTCATCAAATAAAGTGCTTTAAGTGGGGATTTTTATTTATTTAATTAAAAGAGGGGTTTTCTTTCAATTAAATAAATTAGAAGAATTTTATTTAATTAAATGGGGGAAATTGAATTTAATTAAATAAGAGGAATTTAATTAAAAGGGAGATTAAATCTTTTAATTAAATAAAAATGCTAAAACCTTAGGAAATATTGAAATAATTGAATAAGTAAATTAATTACAATTTGATCAAGGAAATTGATTTGAATTGAAAATGTTGCAAAGCATTGATTCAAGAAATTGATAAAGTGATAAAATAGGGCCCAAAGTCTAGGCGACCATTTTAGCGTGCATACATTTGCCCCTCTTTGACTAATGTGTGATCATTCTGGGAACACATGTAGTCAAAGAATGCAGTTGAAGTGTGAGATCATTTTGGGGTCACAAAAAAACATAGACATGTGATCATTCTGGGAACACGTCAAGACAAAAATAAGCAGATTGAAAAAGAGACAAGGTCAACACCGAAATAAGTAATTGGCATGTCAGAGATAATAATCTCAAGAAAGACTGATATAATTGATAAAGCTGAATGAAAGATTGAAGTTTGATAGGTACTGCCCCCTCATGATCAAAATTGAAATGAGATAGAGGAGAAACATCAAATTGATAAATTTTGATCAAATCGAACTAAAGATAAGGTTCTTGATGTAAGATGAAAGATATAAGGATCAAAGAACTGAGGTACATCATCAAGCATGAAAGATTATTCCCCAAGGTTGAATTAGAAGAAGAAGAAGAAGAAGAAGGAGAAGAAGAAGAAGAAGAAGTGGGGTGAAAGCGAATGGAAGAAAGAAGTTTGGAAGAGATGGAAAGAAATAGAGAGAAGAAAGAGAATTTGCCTCAAGAGAGAGAATGCCCCAAAATAATCAACTGTTTAAGATAGGAAATTTTGATTGAGATCACGAAAGAAGATAAAGAAATGAAGATCAGAACGTGATCACAGTTGATTAAAAGTCCACAAGAAAGATGAAGGAAACCCTCTCAAACTCATAATGCAGCCTAAAATTGCAAACTAACATGAAGTCTAACAATGTAAGCTACATGAAAATGCAAAGGTGTACTTGCAATAGAGAAACAAACATAGGATCTTGTGCTTAGCATTCATAAGAGAATGTTAAGGAACTTATTTTCATCATTGGGCCATTATTAACGAAGATCGGAAAATCACACAATCATTAGTAGTCACAAGTGCAACTATGAAGATATGAATGCGATTTATATCAAAAACATCACACAACCATCACTAGTCATGAGTGCAACTATGAAGATATGAATGTGATGTATATTGGATCTAAAATGTGGAAAGATTCTAACATAAGCATTAAAGACATAAATTTCAAGATGACTGTGATGTTAGCTTACCCAATTTAATGTAGCAAAACCATGCTCGCATCAAGGCATAGAGGCCAGGATGACCAGCAGAACAGTTGTGCAAAAATAGTGAAGCATAAAACAGGAAGCAAATAAAAACATGCCCCATTCCCCAAGTCCTTTAGCTATGCATCATGGAGGGACTTATTAGACAAGGACACTCAATGAAAATCAATAACAGTCAGCACACAGAAAATATCATGACATAGCTCAAGCATTAAGTGTTGCATTTAAAAATTTAAGTGTGTTAACTGATACCGAGTTCCAAGGATAAGAATCAAATGCTTGCAAGCAGTAAGATCACATGGAAAAACTAGGAAGACCAAAATGATAAGTGTTGGAAAACACTCGATGTCAAAGGGTTGTATTGAAAAATACAGTTGAGGTGGTGTTGAAAAACACCATTTGTGAGGCATCCTAAAGACAAACGCATCCAAGAGACCAAAGCTAACACAGTTATGCCCCCTAGACAAAGACAAAGACCAATTCCAAACCAAGGTAACAAGGACAAGGCATGATGGAGAGAGGCTAAGTGTCGAGGACACATGCTAAGAAATAGGGGTGCAAAGGCCTCAAGTAGCGCCTATTTCCAGGTTTTCACCACTTGGATTTTATTACAATTTTTTCTCTTTCATTTTTTTGATTTTTTTTTTCTTTTTTTCAAGACTTTTTTATAATTTTTTTAAATTTTTGCCACTAAGGCGCCTATTTCCAGGTTTTTCACCAAGACACTTTTTCTATTTTTTATTTTTATTTTTTTTATTTTTTATTTTTTTTATTTTTTGATTTTTTTAATTTGAAATATATAATTTTTTTAAGATACACCAAAGCGCCTATTGCTAGGTTTTCACTAAGATGATCATTTTTTCAGGACATTTTCCAATTTTTAGAATTTTTGACAATATATCCTTTTTTGAATTTTTCAAGATCAATAATTATGTACAAAGGAATGCCCCCAGATAGAATGGGCATCATGGATAGAACTTCTTCAGGTGCAAGACATTGATAGGATCAGGGAGTTGTTCTCCCTTTTCTGTAGATAGTAAATAAGCACCTAACCCAAAAGATGCTATGATAATGTAAGGTCCAAGCCCATTAGGTTCAAATTTACCCTTTTGATCTCTATGCTATTGATTCTTAGGATTTTCACGTAGGACAAGATCTCCCACTTGGAATTCTGTAGGGCAAACTTTTTTGTTGAAGGCTTTGGACATTCGCTTCTGATAAACCCTCATATGGTCAAATCATGCTTGACATTTTTCATTTAGAAGTTATAACTCTTGAAGTCTCATGGCACGGTAGTCATCATCTGTAACTAGACCATGGAGAGAAACTCGAAGTGAAGGAATCTCAACCTCCAAAGGTAACACTGCTTCAACACCATATGCAAGGGAAAAAGGAGTAGCCCTAGTAGGAGTATGAATACTTGTTCTATAGGCCCACAAAGCCAGATTTATTTGTAAATGTCAATCTCTACCATTCTTACACACTGTTCTATGCAAAATTTTAAGAATGGCCTTGTTTGATGCCTCTGCTTGACCATTTCCTTGCGGGAAGTAAATGGAGGACCAATGTTGTTTAATCTTGAATTTCTTGCAGAGTTGTTTAAGGTCCTTATTTTTAAACAGGCCTCCATTGTCAGTAATAATCTCGAAAGGCACTCCATATCGACAGATGATATGGTTCAGACTGAATAGAGAAACTGTCTTGCCTGAGGCAACAGAAAGTGGGACAACTTCTACCCATTTAGTGAAATAATCAGTAGCAGTAATAATAAATGTGTGTCCACGTAATGAGTTGGGATGAATCTGCCCAACAAGGTCAAAGGCCCAGTGCTGAAATGGCCAATGAGATATAGAAGGAATGAGCTCCCTACCTGGAGCATGTATCAGGTTACCATGTTTTTGACACTTTTCACATGACTTTACAAAAGCTACTGCATCAAATTGCATCATGGGCCAATAGTACCCCACCCTAAGCAACCTTTGGGCCATGGAAAGACCATTGGAGTGTCCCCCATAGATGCCCTTGTGAATGTCAACTAACGCTTGAGAAGATTCTTCCTTTTCTAAGAATATAAGAAGTGTTCCATCTAGACCCCTCCTATACAAATCACCAGCGATAAGGGAGTGACGAGAGGCATTTCAGGTAAGGTTTCTACGTTAAGATTGATTAAAGGTTTTGGGTATAATGCCATCATGAAGGTATGAATAAATGACACCATAACGAGATGACTCATGACAAACAAGGGTACAAATGATATGGCTTTCTTGGGAGTTAAAGATAGGGTGATGTAGCTTTTCCACAAGGAATTCAAATCTAGATTCATGTTTCTCTAACTGAAGGAGTGAAGCAAGTGTAGCCATAGCATCAACTGCTTTGTTTTCTGCTCTAGGGATTTACTAAAATTTGACAAATGTGAAATACCTCTTCAAGGAATCAACCATTTTCTTGTAAGGTACCATTTTCTCATGTTTTGTTTGATATTCATCATTAACTTGGTTGATTATCAGCTGTGAATCCCCATAGATGTGTAACTCTGTGATTCTCCATT
>MU225370.1:1144205-1160025 GCA_018584345.1 Thuja plicata
AACTGTAATAGTTTTTGATCAATACATTGTGCAGGTTTTGGAGTGCTGGGGTTTTTTACCGAAAGGTTTTCCCCAGGGTATATCATTGTGTCATTCTCTGTTTTCTGTATGCATGGTATGTGGTTGCCATATCTTTGTTAAATTAGTTAACGAATCTGTAATTGTAAGGATTTAAAAGAATTTGCACAATACTTTCCTATAGAGATTAGTGTAGGAAGCTGTTTCCGCACCTGAGTTTCCTTACAGAGTTTACTAAAGGAGAGGTATTTTTGGCCTTAGTTGTATAAGGATGTTCAAAAATTTGTGAAAAGTTGTGGAGTCTGTCAAGTTGCGAAGGGAGTAAGTCAGGACACTGGTTTGTATACACCTATTACTATTTCTGAGAAACCTTGGAGTGATATCAGCATGGATTTTGTTCTTGTCTTACCTAGGACAGCAAGAGGTAATGATTCTATATTTGTTGTTGTGGATATATTTTCTAAAATGACACATTTCATACCATGTAAGAAAACATCATATGCAATGCATATAGAAAATATTTTCTTAAAAGAGATTGTCAGATTACATGGATTATCGAGGAGTATCATCTCTGATAGAGACAATAAGTTTGTAAGCTGTTCTTGGAGAACACTTTGGAAAAATTTAGATACTGAGTTGAAATTTAGTTCTACATTTCATCCACAGACTGATGGACAAACAGAAGTTGTAAACAGAAGTTTGGGTAACTTGTTGAGATGTGTAGTTGGAGACACACCAAGAAATTGGGATTTGATGTTGGCACAAGTAGAGTTTGCATATAACAGTTCAGTAAACAGAAGTACTAGAAAGACACCTTTTGAGATTGTTCATGGAACACAACCTAGAGGTATATCAGATTTGAGAGACATTGTTGGTGAAGAGAAAAGAAGTGTTGAAGCAGAGGAATTTGCAATATTTATGAAGATATTGCATGAGGATGTAAAATAGAAACTAGAGAAAAGTAATCAGAAATACAAAGATGATGCAGACAGATCAAGAAGACATAAGACATTTGAAGTTGGTGATGCTATGATGGTTCATCTGAAGAAAGGAAGATTTCCTACTGGAACATATGGGAAACTGAAGATGAAGAAATTTGGTCCTTGCAAAGTACCGAGAAGATTTGACAGTGGAAATGCTTATGAAGTTGAATTACCTGATGACATGGATATATCACCTATATTCAATATTTTAGACTTGTATGAATATCATGAACCTGATGAAGAATTGACAGTACCAAATCATTATCCTAAGAAGCAGATAGAGGAAGTTGACAAGATCTTAAAATAGAGAGTTGGCAAAAGTACAAGAGGAAAGCAATACATGGAATATCTGGTAAAGTGGAAAAACAGACCGATTGAGGACTCATCTTGGATTTCTCAATCTAAGTTGGATTCATTTCAGGTTGGAACTGATACATTATTTGGGGAATCATTTCTTTTCAAGCCCAGGTGTCTGATGCAGGAGCATCTTGGGTCCTTGGCAATCCTGCTCAACCAAAAATATGTTTACTTCATTTCTTAATTATTCTCTGTTGCTTGGCTCTTGTTGCTCGATAGGCTTTCTGAGTGACTCAGTAAAGCTTATGTTCTGTTGCTTGGATTTTCTTTACCTGAGGTGTTTTTTTTCTCAGCTTTTCTTTAGCCAAGGTGTTATGTTGCTCAGCTCTTCTTTGGTTGAGATTTTCTGCTTCTCGGTTGTGCCTATGGCGAGTTGGTTTATTTGGAAGTTGGAGTTGTTGGCTGACTTCTTCATTCAATTTTCATGGTTGGGATCTATCTTGGGATCCCTGCAGACCTAAATCTAGGTCTCTACCTTTGGAATTGCATGGTGACCTCTTTTGGTGGACTCTTGTATATATTCTTTTTTATGTTCTTAGTTTAGGAGCAAGTCTTAGAGAAAGAAATCAAATATTGAGATATTGAAGATCTGAAATCTTTGTTGTTAGAAGATCAAATTGTAATAAATTTTAATGCATATGGCCATAACCAGGAAGGCCTTATAGCCTAGCATGTATTGATTTTGATGATTTAATGATATAGGATCTCTGCATTTCTCTTCTCTCACTGTTTTGTTGTGTAATTCCTCATTATTTATGCAAGTTGGTTGGTTTTGGGTGTGCCCTAGGCCCTGTCACCTACCTCCCTATGTCATTTTCTCCAATACTACCTATATTGAGGCCTTTGGGAAACTTAGGTTGATAGGACCAACCATCTTGTGAATGAAATTCTTCAAAGCTTCATTCTATTTTGTCAATTATTTTATGGACTCCTCATCCTTACTCAGGAACCCTAGAGCATGTTTAAGCCCTAAGGCTGCCAGTGTTTTTCTCCCTTCCCTTGTGGGCTCGCCCAAATCCACCTCCTCAAATGTGTTATCTTCTAGAGTTGCTTATGTTTGAGAGGTGCTAGCAGAAGGAACTACAACCTATGCCTTCCAGAGACCCCCAGTGTCTTGGGTGACATAGGACATTGTCCGTGCTGGTAATGTGACCCTTGTTTGGTGGAAGGCTTGCCCTAAAGAAGCCATATTTGTATCTTCTCCCTCATCTTCATCTATGTAAGTTCTTTTTCTCAACTAAATTTTTTTAGTGAACCATGTAGGTTTACAAAATGCAATGACTGGCCCATATAGGGCAACTTGAAGGACTGAATCCAAGTTTTACGGCCCCAGGGTTACTTCCTTATCTAAACCTTCTTCTTGTTCCTTTCTCTATACCTCCTCATTCATTCCTTCCCCTTGTTCTTCTCCTTCCTCCCTTCCCTCTTCTACCTTTTCTTCTTCTTTTGTTGCCTTATCTTGTTTTTCCTTGTCTTGGTCTTCATCTCCTAAGGAGATAATCAACACTTCGGTATTAAGATGGGTCATGACTTTCAACATGGTTTCAAAAGGTGACACAGCTTTTGCACGTACTGATCCTCTAGGGGCTAGGATGAAGCAAGGAAAAGAGATTGATGGTGGTGTAGTAGGTGTAAGGAGAGTTGGAATTGGAAATGGAAGAGTAGTAGTTGGAGGCAGAGTCAGTGTTGGAGTTGGGACAAATGGTGGTGGAGTAGGAATTGGAGGCAAGAGAGTAGTTGGTGGAGTAGGAATGTGAGGTAGTGGAGTAGTAGTGAGGATCTCTCCTATGGCCTTATCCCATGTTACATCTTGGGTGATTGGAGCATCTTGATTTCCAGGCCCTTGATCTGTATTAAAGCTCACTTTTGTGATAGGTATATCCAGCACTGGATTAGTGAACTGAGTGGGAGGTGGAGTGAGGGTTACCTGGGGATGAAAGAGAGATTGAACTCCCATTTCATACCATTTTTCATAACCTAGTGTGTCTTTCCCTTAGTCTGAAAATCCCTCTAGAAATTCAAAGTCAGACATTTGGAACTCATCTGATCCTAAAGCCTCCAAGGGATTATCTTGTTCTTTGGGATCCTCTTTGTGTTTCCTGGTAGCCTCCTTCTGTCTCCTCTTCTGAGACCTTTTCCTTTTTACTAGAGGTACCTCTTATTCTCCTTCTTCTTCTGGCTCCTCTTGTATGGTTTCCAATTGTGGAGACACAAAAGTTCTCTTCCTTTTATATGTTTTCTTACCCTTTTCAGTGGTAGGAGGAGATTCTCCAAAAGTGGATGGCCCTTCATCCAGTGAAGCCTGTACTGACCCTGCTGGAGGATCTATCTACCCAGTCATTCTAGTCTTGGGAGCCTTGTGCCTTGGACTTGACCCATACTCTACTACGCATTCATGGCCATACATTATGTTTGGCTTCTGTGGTGGCACCTTCTTATATTATGGCACTATATTTTTCTCCCCACGCTGTTTATCTACCTTCTTGGGTGGATGCATTAATGTTTTCACCTCGATTGGATCCATTTTATAAGGCCTTTGGATCCAATTTTTCATTTTTTGGAGTACATGCCTAGCCTAGAAATCAATGTTATCATTGTCATCTTTATCAAATTCGACATTCATGATGGTCCTATCATATATTTTATCCAAAGTGTAAATGGATTCTAATACCCTATCTGAATCCTTCTCCCAAACCTTTGGAGGAATTAATGTCTTCAAGGTGTGTTGTGAAAGGGTAAGGGACATCCTATAATAATCCTATATCCTGGCATCATGATCATGTACACAATTGATCCAATGGTCTTCCAGATGTGGTTCATGGATATAGAACCTACCGACGATGTGGTTGTATGTACCTATCGGGTTGAACCTTGGCTGGACTATTTTATAAAGCTATAGTGGGAATTCATCCCATTCAAAGGCCAAGGATTTGCACACCTTCATATCTTGTAAAGTGTATGGGAACAAAGAAATAGGGAAGTCCCAGCAATGTTTCTTCTTGTGCTTGATATGCTCGTAGGCATCAACAAGCTGTCTATCCATTTCTAAACTAATTATCCAATCAGATGGATATCAGGGAAACTTATTAGGTTTCAAGGTAGACCCTACCACCCAAATGTAATTGAATATCTTATACTATATGTAGTAGGCCCCAATGGCCCTCACCTTGGTGGTTGCTTCCTCTAACATCCTCTTTGCAAAATCACCTTCAATGGATCAGATGATTACGGAGGTGAAGGCATCATTGACTATCCTGTAGTCAAGGCTATCTTCTGACATGTTTTCCCTTCTTTGTAGCTGGGGGTACACAATGTGAGGCCATGCATTGGAATCATTTATGTTTCCTCTCTTGCTGAGTCCTGGGTAGTTTTCTTGTGTTTCCAATAAGTACACCATGTAGGTACTCATATAGAATTTAGGGTTGTATTTTACTGTAACCAACCGTTCATCCAACCTATCGCTAATGATGGTGCCCCAATTGAACCTTGACTTACGACCTCTAATATTATCTATTAAGAGGATCATCCAATTCTCCAGTTGGATAGACTGAGGTAATCCATATACCCTGCTTAGTAAGGTTAGGGCTTCCTAGATATCATCTTTCATGTACCCCCTCTTGAGGTCTATCTTGTCTAGTCTATTTTTGGGGAGAGGTTTCTCGAGGTAATTCTTATTGAAAATTTCATATGCCTCTTCCCCTTTGTTATTAAACCATCAATTACCCTTTTCTATGAAGAAGTCATAGAACTTGTCTATGCCTTTGTGGAGGTGGAAGACCACTTCTATGATATCCGATCTAATATCCAACACCACCTGTCCCTCTATATTTTGAACCACCCTTTTATCTGAGTCATAATGGTTTTCCAAATTCATGATCAACTCAGATGATGTGACAGCCATTGGGTGGGTTGTCACATTGACTAGGCCTGATAAAACTAGTGAGGTGCATTCCTAAGATCTTCCATCCGATTGGGAACATCTCGTTGGGAATTGATTCCAATCTACTTTTCTGATATTAGTGTCAGTTATTTCAATGTGTTATTGCCAATCTTTGAAGGGGGAGTGTTCCCCTTATATAAGTACTTCATCGGTAACACGGTATTTTTCACAGGCATTCCTGCAATGAAATATGAAAGTACAAGTGTTTTATTTGCAGAAGAAACTAAAAAGAACTGAAAAGAACTAACTAATCTAGGGAAAATAGGAGTAAAAATCTCTCTTGGTAGCTAGAAATGTAGATTTTGCACTTTCAGACCTTTTGGGGTTTCGGATGCTGAAAACTATTTTGGAGCCTCAAAGGGCTAAAAGTGTGAAAGAGAAGTCATTAATGACAAATATCTATTTGACCTTTCAACATATGAAAGTCTGAAAGGGCTCATTGGACGCTGAAAGTCCAAAAAAGATCTCAGAATTTGAAAGTCTAAAATTTTGCAAGGCAGACAACACTTTTGGTGATTCAGTCTTGTCAATGTTTCAGACATTTCAGAGGTTCAAAACACTAAAGAGTAAAAACCTCTGAGGAGCATTTGGGTGACAAACTAGACCCAATTTTTGGCCTTTTAGAGGCTTAAAACCTATGATAGAGGTCACAACAGAAGGAAAAGATGGAGAAAACCCAAATAGGGCAGACACAAAACTGACGCCAAAAACAACAAGATAAGGGGAGGCCTCCCCTACAAGGTCAAGGGTGCAAAGAGAACCATAAGATTTAGGGGGAGATGCACACACCCAGACAAACCCTAAACCTGATAGCACAAAATAAAGAAAAGGAGAGAAAACCTACCTCAAGAGCTAGGAGTGGAAGATGGGGGGAAAGAGGCTATAGACACAGAGGAAACCTGAGAAGAGAGAAATCAACGAAGTAGAAAAGTCGCAAGGAGCTCAGAGGATGCAAAAAACTTGAAAAAAAATCAAACTGAATGTCCTTAGGGATTTTTTCCATTTTATAGCCCACGGGAGGGGGGATGTTAGCACTTTCATTGTTTTGGCATCTGAAACACCAAAATTCTGGAGGTAGATACTTTTGGTCTTTCAGTATTTTTGTTTGACCTTTCGGCCATTTTGGTATTTTGGAGGACTTGGTTCTTTAAAATGCTGAAAGGGCAAAAAGGATGAAAAAGGTGTTTGCTTTGTTCAACAGGCTGATAATGAGACTAATTTGCGAGGGACTGGGGAAGGGGTGCAAACTCAAATGACCAAAAGACACAAAAAAAGAAGGGGGGTCCCCATGGTCAGAGGACCAACATGGGGTGTGTTTTGTGGACCCACAACAAATAGCCACGACAAAGGAGGAATGAACAAGGCATTTCTTCATCATCAACACTCTTTCGGGTTATAGTTTTATAGTAAAATGAAAACAAAGAAATGTATGAGTTAACAATCTTTCAATGACTTCCAGTTCAAAATTTTTTGCTAGTCTCCCTAGTGTGTGATCATGCGTGTCTATTCCTTGACCTTTGATTGCGGTAACCTGAATGTTCATCAGTTGTTCCCAACCTTTTCCATGTAGACCAGGGCTTCCCAGAAAGATCTTTGCTTCCAATTAGGCATTCATAGCCCCGACAAAGTTTTCCCTAAATCCCAAGTATAACCTTGCTCTACTACCAACTAGGCATTCATAGCCTCGGTAGAGATTGTCATAGTCACCCTAGTCTACTTTGTCTGCTAGGCTGGAGCATCTTGCTTGAGTGTTCTTGATCTTTGGATAGTTGTTCTCACCCTTTTTTGGGTACATGAAACATCTCCTACTTGGATGTATGTTTATTCCATGCATTTAGGTCCATATTTTCTTCTCTAATTGATCTGAGTAGTGATTAGGTAGTGCCACCAGATTCCACACTCATGACCTCTTAGGGCCACTTTTCTTTTCATGTGCTCTTATTTTATTCTCCTTTTTTAGCCTTTTCTCTTCTCTCCCTCTGTCGCTGCCTTTGCATTCATCTTGACTTGGGTTTTGGGATCAGTGGGTACTCAAATCCATGCACTAATGCTGGTTGCAACTAACAAACACTTGAGAAAATAACATTCTTGGGTGCTATTTATTAATGTTTTTTGGTGATTAGGATGACCGAGCTTTCAACCTCTTCATTTTTGCCAATGATAGATGCCACCACTTTTCCTTTCGGAGTGTTCTCTATGTTGTATGTTGCCTTGGATAATTTGACTAAGAAATACCTCTACTCCTATTTGGGAACCACTTGGAATGAATCTAGGACACACTTGACCCAAATAAAAATGATCCACGACAAAGGAGTAATAACCATAGACGAAAGAAAGGACTGACGGTGGAGAAAAAAAAAAAAAGAAAACAAAAGGATTATGATATAAAAGACAGAAGTCAGTCCCAACTAAGATCCAAAATAACGGTTGAGAAATTTTCCATCGAATAGCATTGGGGTCAACTCTCCATTCAAGGTATTGATCCTAAAAGTGTTCTCTACCAGGATTTCTGATATCTGATAAGGGCTTGTCCACAATATTTGGAATTTGGTGTGGCTGCCCAACTTTTCTTTTGTCGTATCCCACATGAGGAAAAGATCAGAGATCTTGAAGGATTTAATGGTGGCTCTCTTTTCAAACCACCTCTTGATGTCATCCTAGTATTTTGACACATGCTCCAAGGCCAATGTTCATTTATCCTCCAATTTGAGGAGATTCATGAGTCTGACTTGCACTCGATCTTCACCTCCCATGTATTAGTCCATAAATCTCAAAATTGGGATTTTCAAGTTCATAGGAAAGACTAGCTGCAAGCCATAAACTAGTTGGTATGGGGATGTCCCTAGATCACTCTTGATCCTCACCTGGTCGGTCCATAGGGCATATTTCAGTTATGTGTGCCAATCTCGATGATTGTCATCAAGGAGATGTTTGATCACCGTTGTCAGGTTCTTATTGGAAGACTCTACCACTCCATTGCCTTGTGGATAATAATTAGAGGAGAATTTTAGGATTACCTTGTTTTCAAAGGCCCATTGTTTGATCAAGGCAGAGGAGAAAGAGAGACCATTGTCACATACAAGATAGAATGATATTCCAAACCTAGTTATGATGCGCTCCTCTAAGAACTTGGTTACGACAACCATGGTGCAATTCTTCAATGCTTGAGCCTCTATCCATCATGTGTAGTAATCAGTGGCTATCATAATAAACTTGTGTCTTGTAGACAAAGGGGAGTTAATCATTCCAACAAAATCTAAGCCCCATTGGGTGAATGGATGTACCTCATATACTGGTTGTAGGGGCATTGCTGGATTTCTCTCCTGGGTTTCACTTGTTTGGTAAGTGTGGCATGATCTCACATGATCGCCAGTGTCTTTAAATATTGTTGGCCAGAAATATTCTAGTCTCATGATTTGGTGAGAAATTACTTTGGATGAACCATGCCTTGTCCCATATTTGTCATGAAAATCTTCTAGGATGTGTTTTTCCTCCAGCCTATCCAGACACTTGAGGTACAAACCATCATAATTGTGGTTATATAATTGGCCATTCTTTAGCATGTAGGAGATTCTTTTGATCTTTAGTGATCTTTTATCTCTGCAGACCATTCATCCCCTATGAGTGGTGGGTCTGTAGCAAGTATTAAACTATGTCTTGGTACCATATGTCGGTATTCACACCTTGATCGGTGTAGGTCTGACACACTAGACCTTCTTCAACTTCATAGATCAGCTTTGTCAAGCCTTGGCCTCTCACCAATTTCATCGGCTAGATCTCCAAGTCAAAATCTTGGAGGATTTCCATCCCTTTTCCTCTCTGCTGTCCCAACTCATTCTGCATTAGAAGAGACTTGACAGCCACGTCAGGGACTATTCTGAAGACCTTGCTCCTCAAGATGTAGTGTCATAATTTCTTTACTACTTTGACGAGGGTGAAAGACTATTTATCCAATTTCAGGTGCCTGATCTTAGCATCATTAAAGGGTAAACTCATAAAGGCTATAGGTCTTTCATCTTCACCATCCTTCTTCTACGTTAGGATGCTTGCGCATGAGTGTTCAGATGCAAAATAATAGTCTTTGAAGGGTAGGGCATAGTCAGGACTGACGAGGACTAGGGCCAAGGAGATGGTGCTCTTTATTTCCTCAAAATATTTCTTTACCTAGATGGTCCATTCGATCTTGGCATCCTTTTTGAGCATGTCGTTCAATGGCTTTACTATCTTCATGAAGCCATTGATGAACTTCGTTACGAAGTTAATCTTCCTAAAGAAAGATTTCAAATCTTTGCGGTTGTGGGGTGGTGTCAACTTTAGGATAGATTCCACACTTTTTGGGTCAATGACTATCCCATCCTATGAAATGATGTGTCCCAATAGCTTACCTTCAGTTACCCCAAACATGCACTTCTTGGGGTTGAGAGAAATCCCATATTTCCTACACCTTTTTAGATATTTTCTGAAGTCATCTATGTGGTCATCCCTTTGTTTTGAAAAGAATGTGAGGTTATCCATGTAAATTATAATGTACTTCCCAACTAACCCTTTGAAGGATATGTCCATTGCCCTTTGGAACATGGCCCCGACATTTATCAGACTGAAAGGCATTTGTCAGTAGCTGAAGGTTTCCCATTTTGTTATAAATGTTGTCTTCAACCTATCCTCTTCCTACACCATTACTTGATTGTATCTTGATTAACCATCTAGTAAGGACATCATTTTGGATCCATTGACTATCTTTAATACTTCTTCAAGGGATGGGAGTGGGTATTTGTCCTTTTGGGAGGATTTATTCAGGTTTCAGAAGTCCATGCATAACCTGATCTCACCAGTCTTCTTTCTTACTGGTACCAAGTTGGTGACCCATATGGAATGTTGGATTGGAAAAATGATTCTAGCATCTAGTAACTTCTGGAATTCCTTTTGGATCAAGGGCTCCATAGTAGGGTTCACGGGCCTTTGGCATTGTCTAAAATGTTTGGAATTTGGTTTTAGGGGGATGTTGTGTACTATGACCGAGGTATCATATGTATTTAATTCCTCATAGCTCCAGGCTATAACATCCTAATATTCAGTGAGGAGTTGGACCATTTTCTCCTTTTCTTCTTTGGTACCCACTTTTTTGATGTGGACCTCTCTTGGTTCTTCCTTCATTCCAAGGTTGTATTTCTCGCACTCTTTACCATCAGGAGTTACATCTAGGTGTTTCTTTATGGCAATCCCATCACTATCAAAAATATTTTACATCCCTACCATCCCCTTTGGTATAGAATTGGTCCTCAAGTTTATGATGTCATGGTCTTTGCACTCCTTAGGGTCCTGCTTCTTCTTCTTGTTCCTCCCTTTCATCTATGATATGTTTTTCGAACACCCCAGTGCACATAATGAACTCAAGGATGTTTTGATCATCTTGGAAGACCTAGAAATCTAGTACGGTTGGTGCTGCAATGAGTTCAACCAAAAAATTATTTAGTTTGGACTTCTCCATTGGATGTAATGAACTGGCGGATAGGGCTAGGGCGTTACCAATAACATTCTTTCTCTGTGGGATTGATTGGATGTTGAATGCTTCAAAGTCATTGATTAAATCTCATGCCCTATTTTGGTAGGCTAAGAGCCTCTTGTAGTTGCAAGAATACTGACTATGGACTTGCTTTCCAACCAATTGCAAATCTCCTTCCCCCTTCAATGCCTTTATTCCTTTGTCGTGGGCTAGGAGGAGTCCATAGATCAATGCTTCATATTCTGCAACATTGTTAGTGCATAAAAATTGTAATCTGTATGCAACATAAGAAGACTTACCTCTTAGGTTAATGAGTTCAATCCCTGCACCTGATCCTTGTTTACATTTAGAGTCATCAAAGCGTAATTTCCATAACTATTGTTGCCTCATGGGACGAGACTTGGTGAGGGCCTTCTTGGTGAAACCCGCAGCTTTGGTCTTTTGTTCCTTCCCTTCATCACTATTTGAGCAAGTTGATTCTCCTTACCCTATCCCCTAGATACATCTAGGTTTAGATATTTCCACACCCTTAATGTTTTCATCCTCTAGTAACTCCTTGTAGGGCGGATAAGCTCCATCATCTAAATTACTCCAGTCACTAAGTACATCTAGGGAAGGGCTTTTATTTTCTGAGTCTGAATCACTGCCCTGACTTAGGTTTGGGGTGTCTAGATTGGCTGGGCTCTCTTCCTTTGGCATGGGGTTACTCTCATCTACCACCTCCAAGTTATCTTCTTCCCTTGCATGTGCTTCCAGTACCTTGTTTGGTAGGGTGATCTAGGCTATTATTTGTGATAGTGCCTCCTGGGACATGCGGCATGTGAACTCTGAATGGCTTGCTTGGTGTAATTGGTAGTATCCTGGTAGTAACAAGATGTTGGGGTTGACATCCCATCCCAAATTCCTTAGGCTTGCTGTCGTGATGTCAATAAAACTTCTAAAGATGTCATCATCGATGAGTAATTCCAGGAGGCCCTGGATGGGTCTATGGTCTGAATATTCCCCTTCTCAGATTTGAAACATGAGGATGTCATCCATCCGATAATTGCCTAAGTCAGTTTGTGTGAACATAAATTCATTATGAGCATTATATTCTATGATCATCCTTTTCAGTTTTGGTTCTGCTTCTATCTTGATCTGATTGTTCAATCCTCTCCTTGGTAGCCAAAGTTGAGTGAAATCTGTAGACAACTGACCCCTCAGACATCTGATCCATTCTTGGCTCAACACTACTGTAGGTTTCTAGGATGTCCATTATATGTATATCAATGCGCTCTTGTATCCTTGGATCTGCAACCAATTGAATATGTATGTCTTTGAGCACATCGATTAATTTAACTTTAGTTTTATCTAGTTGTATCACTACCCAGTTGGTTATTTGGGGCACCATCCCCAATTTTTGACAAATTGACAATGGCATGACGTTGCATGAAACTCTGAAATCAATCAAGAAATTGTGTAAATTCTTCCCAAACATCTGCAAGCTGAGTAGGAAAGGGGGTACCTACATCTTGTCTTTGAACATTATGGGAAAAACCTCAGAAGAATTGACATTGGATGTGTGTGCCCTTGTATTTCTAGCTGACGAACCTTTCTTTGAAGGGTCCAAAGACTTTAAAAGGGCTTCCTTTTGAGACAGGCAACCTTGCAGCAATTCGAACATAGATATGTTTTCCTTGGTCTTTTTCAACTCTTCGACTGCACTATATTTGTCACTTGACCCTATTGTGCTCCTATAACTAGCAAATTCATTTGGGGGGGGGAGTCGTAGGAGCAATCAGCCCTTTAGGAGGCATGGGGTTGTTGCTAGCCTAAGAATCTAGGGGATTAGGTTGTTTTCTAGGAGGTATACAATCAATGAGAGGTTATTTCATGCTTCGTAGATTATATTATTTCCAGTGATCATTTTGTAAGGTATGTACTTTAGAGTACTCAAGTTCCTCCTCTTTCTGAGATGGGAACATGAACTCTTCTTCTTTTGCGTGTGTATTCGAACCTTCTACATTTTTGCACTTGTAATAATCGAACATCATGGCATTTAACTGAATGAGTGGCTCATCAAGATTCTGACTATGATGGTTGTAGGAGTTTCCTTCGTATCCTTTATGGCCTTGGTATGAGTTTGGAGACCCGACAAAATTTGCTTTTGAAGCTTCATATGTGTTCACATTATCTGCGGGGATGCTACCATTTTTTGGTTGGGTGTTCCATGGCCTACTAGGCCTGTGCTGCCCAAATGGTTTCTCTTTTGTATTTTTGTCATTGTAGGTATTGAAACCTTGATTTGGATTCTTAGGATAGGCATTCAAACCAGAAGATGTCTGTTGGTATCCACCTTGGTTTTGGGATGGATTTAACTTCATCCTGGTGAGCTCATTTGTGAGTTGTGACAAGGTTTTCTTTATGGCATCTATCACAGAAGACATGAGAGTATCAAGTTTGGTTTGGCAGGCACCACTCTTTTCTCTACAAATTCTTCCTTATGGGCTTCGTAGCCTGGGTAGGTGAGTGATTGTGGTAGGGTTGTGAATGGTTGTAGTGGAATTGGATTCATTGATGGCATGTGAGTGGCTAGAGTTTGACTATTTGCTGCAAATGGATGTGGGGCAGCGAAGTGGCATGGCTGCAAAGTTCCCTTCTTGCAGATCCATTTGTTTTGTAAATGTAATGGCCTCATTGTAGACCTTTACCATTGTATCTCTATCTGTGGGGGGAAGTCCTTTTAGAAAAATTGAGGTGAAGGGGTTCAAATCCTTATGATAAGCTTGATGACATTAATTTTCCATTAGTATGCAAAGAACACTTTTGATAAGCATACACCAAAAGAGAGGACAAAGAGAAAACCAAAAATGCAGATACAAGAGATCACCGAAAATGGCTAAGTACAAAGAAAATTGATGACACAATTTTGTGTATAAACTAAAATTGTAAAATGGAAAGGATAAAGAGGAACCTGAAAGTAGAACCTGACAAGAAGTTCATAGTGAAAACCGAGAGACAGTCAAATAGAAAACTGAGAGAATAGTTCAAGCAAGGAACCTGAAAGACAGTCAACTATTTTCAGAGTGTAATAGACCGTCAGAAACCAAAAGTCAGTTGCAGCCCGCAAAAAGTGGATTTGACTTCCATGTCAGATAAAAAAGTCTTATTCTATTTATAGAGTCTTGATTTTTTTTTAAAACCATTTCTTTAGGGACAAGAAACATGAATGTAAGTGTTTTATTTAGTCTAACTGATTTAAAACACATAGACTAGGAGATCAAGATAAAAAGTTGTAAACCTGATCTTAGAGTTAACATTGTTTTACGTGAAACTTGATTAGGTCAATCTATCTTATAAATAGACTATGTAATCATTCATTATTATGCATGATGAGAGGGATGTGAAAGGATATGAGAGGATGTATGAAGCATACGAGCACGCATATGGATCCAATTGAAAGTTTCATGAACCAGAACAACAAAAGGTGAATTTGGTTAGCAAGAACCAAGAACAGAGGCTACCGAGCATCATAGGTATTATTCAATCACATTAGGTGATATAATTATTTATGTAAACTTAAATGGATCTATAATTAGCAATAGGAGATTGCATACACCAGGTTAAATTGTAATTTTCTATCTTTCTAACAAGTGAAGCAAAGTGTAAAAATCATTTCAAGGAAGGTGGACTTAACAGTCCAACTATAAATCTCTTAACCAGGTGCACCCTCAATAATGTTGCTAGAGCTCTTAACCAAGTAGACTTTAACAGGTCTCCATAGATACTCTTAATTGGGTAGATCATCAAAAGTGATCAAATTGTAAGCCTTAATCAGCCCCTTGCAATCTATAGATAGTGAATATTTTTTGGGTGTCATGCCCACCGTAGTTTTTACTTCCTAACAGGAGTTTTCTAAGATATCATATCTTGTGTTATGTGTCAATTAATTTCATGAATGTTTCTATGAATTTTCACATGTATGGTTAAGTTTATGAATTGATATAACTCACATCAAGATAGTATAGAACAGATGGTTGGATAAACATTTGATAACTTAAAGGATAAAGGTTAAAAGATACAAAAGTTTTAGAGGTACTAGTTTACCCCTCCCCTCTCAGTACACACTTCCCATTAACTCCAACAATTGGTATCAGAGCTAAGTCTGTTCTTTGGAAAAGCTTAAAGGCTTAAGAGAAAATATCATACAATGGAGAAGTACAGAACTGACAAGAATATTGAAAATAAGAAGCTAGAAATTCATATCTTCTATGAGTAGTATAAAGAAGCTAGAATCAATATGAGATAGGTGTTAGTTGAAAGAAATATTATGGAAAATTTTTGTAATGAAATGGATTATCATGAGGAAGAGATACCAGATTTCTTTGAGTCTTCAGGATCAACTACTAGCAAAGAATCAGACACATCAAAAGAAAGAATCACAAGTCTAACTGAAATCAATCAACATCTGGCTAGAAAAGTGAAATATCTGCAAATCAATCAAGAGACATAGACGGTGAGAATGATTGATGTCATGAACAATGCTAGACAAGCTGAGAAAGAAAGAACACTAGCTATTGATGATAGAAGAAAGATTACAGAAAACTACAAGAAAAAGAGTCTAAAATACAAAGACTTATAGAGCATCAGCATGAGATCACAAATCAGATTATTCTTATCAGTCAAGAGGCAAATAGAATGAATGTTGAACTCATTGAAAGAATAGAAGCTATCGGTGAGCTAAGGGATGAGAATCAAAAGTTAAAACATGAAATAAGAATTCAATAACAGCATAATAAAATTATTTAAAGAAAGCTAAAGAAAGAAATAAAAGAATGGATGATTTTCTTGAAGGACAACGAAGAGTCAACAACAACACCAGTCTAGGCTTTATGGAGAATGGAGAATCACCCAATCAAGCTGATCCAAAGAATGTCTATGCAAATCCAAGACCAAGAAAGCTGACATGCAATCACTATGGAAAACAAAGCCACACATCAAATGTATGCAGAGGCAAAATGAAAGGTATTCCTAAATCTA
>MU225370.1:1160075-1199348 GCA_018584345.1 Thuja plicata
GGCAAAATGAAAGGTATTCCTAAATCTACATCTTCATTCATAGGATTTTGTTATAAATGTAACAAGAAAGGACATAAAGCATATGAATGTAAGTCTGAGATGAAACAACCAAAGAAGGAAACCTACAAAGACAAATACTATCCTACTTACAAAATGAATGGGCACACAACTCTTGAATACTGGAAAATGAAAAGGCAAGATTGGAAGCCTAAAGGTCAAGAAACTCCCTATCAACTGAAAAGAGTCGATAACCAGTATGTATGGGATTACAAAACTTGGACAAATTATACAACATGTGGAAGATTTGGTCACATTGCTGCAAACTATATGAGATAATGGACTAGAAATTCTAGAGGCTGGACTAACCCTAGAATGACATGCTTACACTGTCATAAAGTTGGTCATCTCAAGAAAGACTATAGAGACTGAATGATAGAGACCAACACATATCCCAATGGAAACACCGTTGAAGACATCTAGAAAATGAGAGACAAAATGTGGAAAAGAGCTTTAAATAATGATGAAGCTAGCCTGAGCAATGCAAATGGTGATAGCCCATCCAATGGATCTAGTGACATCACCACCCCCACCTAAGCAGAACAAGTAAGTTTGGAACTGCATTACACTATGTATTACTTTACATCAGTTCCATAATATGTTGATAAAATGCCAAATTAGCATAATTAAAGATGCATCATGGTATTGCTTGTTAAAATATATGATAACTATGCTATCAGGTAATACATACCAAAATCCATTGGTATACACTCAAAGCTGAAACTGCCTAAACTTACCGAGAAGTGTCGGTTAACATGAGAAAGAAAATTTGCTAGTGTAAACCGAGATTCAGTGGTAATCAAGAAAAGTGAACAATCTTGTTGCAACACCGAAACCCGTCGGTAAAAGAAAAGAGATAAATGACTGCCCTGAAACATCACATTGTCACCGAAGAGAGAAGTTAATGTTCAAACCGACGAACTTTGGCTTCGAATACTGAGGAGTTTTTGAGCATTAATGACTCACTTTTTAGGGGAAAATGCCTATAAAAGGGTGACAGAAGGGCTTTATTGTTCACCATGACCAGAGAAGAGCGACAAGAGAAAAAAATGAGAAAACAACAAAATAATCACAAAGTGAATTCAACTCGACCAGAGCACTCCAACAGATTAGTGATCATTGTAGGTGTAAATAGTAATTTACTAAGCCAATCGAGAACTCTGTTTACGCATTTTTTATAAATCCCTAATTTTATCTGAAACAATGGCAATGACCTCAAGAACCACCAAATCAAAGAACACCAAGAAGGATGATGTTAAACTCATAAAAAAATTTGCATGTGAGGAACCACACTACAAGATTTACCCTGAGGTTGCCTCACAACCCAACAATGTTGGAGCATTCTCACGAATACTAGCTAGGGTTTTTCTTGTCGAAGACGTGTGGGCATACATCCACTGCAAGATTGTATAAATTGGTAACCCGAGATGTTATCCATGCAGTCATTGATTACCCTATAACCAAAAAGGTAAAAGAATTGAAACATCCACCCAAGGCTGAGATTGAGAAAAACACTAGAGCAAAGTGTGATGGTAGAGGACTAAAGGTATCTACCATAACCGATGATGAACTTAAATTCTGAGCATGTGTTGTAGGTTATAAATTCTTTTAAGCCATCAGGATGAATAACATAGCATCTGGTGCAGTGGACACAATATACAAGATTGCAAATAAGGGAACTCAGTTGGATTTATCTGAGCTTCTACTGAACCAGTTAGAAGAGAACATGAGAACTATAAGAAATGCTAAGACAAACACATGTATGTTTGGATCACTTATCATGTGCATTTTCTTTTACTTTCAAGAAACATTTCCATCAATAAGAGATGTAAAATGGGATACCATAGAACCAGTCACCATGCAAAATAATGAATACATAACATCACTAGGGGACAACTTTGAAATAGTCATGGATGAGTACTTTGTAGGATTCAAGGACCGAATGTAGAAAAGATTAAGGATCCCTGAACAACTTATTGAGAAGTTCAAAGATGATATATGTTTCATGGTTGACACCAACCACACATACATCAAACCTATTGTATCAAGGACAACATGGTTACAACCTCTAGAATATGAGGTAAATATTGATCAAGTATCAAAGGCAATCACTACATTAATAAGTGAACCATTAGATAAGAAACAACATAAGTTTGGAACTTATGAGGAGGCCAAATCAAGAATCAAATCTAGCTTGGTTGTAAAGAAATTAGTCAAAAAAAGGACAAAATGGTCAAGAACCTAAAGAAAATACTATCGGCAACAAAAGAATAAACCGAATAGGAAGAAGAAGCTGACAAGGAGGAAGAAACTGAAGGCCAGTCACCTATCAGTGAATCTATAGAAAAGAATGACTCCAAAGCCATAGAGTCAGATTCAAAACCTCCTCCACCAACAAAGAAGCCAAGAACCACATTTGCTTCAAGAACAAGAACCCAAACAGAAAAGGACTCAACTCCTTCACCCTTGAAGAAAGGAAATGTTAGAACCTACAAGAGGGAACTGACCACATAGAAAAGAGGTTCATCAAAGAAAAGAAGGTTCATTCAAACAAGGGAAGAAATTGGGGACACTGAGCAAGATGAAGGTGTAGAAACAGAAAAGATCAAGGTTCCAGAAAGCATTCATGAGGTATGCAAATCTATTGCAAGTTCAGGATCTATTATAGATTATAAGATCAGAAGATGGTTAAAACTTGATCCAGAAGATCAAAACAAAGTTGAATATTCCATCATTACAAAGATGTACAAATTCAAGTATGTACCGATTCAATTTGAAGGTAATAATGTACCAAGGGAACTCTTGGATAGATTATATGCTCGATGGACATTTTCATTAAAGAATTAGAATGAGATAAGAGAAAGAGTACTTGTTTCTCTTATGCCCTCTAAATCAAAGAAGGAAGAAATTAATGAGATGAGGGACAACCATAAAAAGGAGTTCTCACCCAAGTTGAGAGCCTACAAATTTCTTGAAGAGAGGCTTATAGAGCTTGAACAAGAAAGTCACAAGAAATGGAGTAAAATACTCAATAGACCTATTGAGGAAGCTAGCCCCAAGAAAGGACCACAATAGCAAGATGATACTAAGGCAACTCAAGATCATATCATAATCAAAGATGTAGAAGATGACACATCAGTTGAGTTAGACAAAGAAGAAATGAACACAACAGGCAACAAGAATGTGGAAGTTGCAGATGAAACATTGTGTGATGCCACTAAATACAACATTGTAGATAACATAATCATTGACATAACCGATGATCCAGCAGGAGAAATATAGAAGAATGAAGATTTCAATGTTACCAAGGACACAACCGATGAGCAGGACACAAAAATTGATACTGCATAGGTGAACATACCAGATAATATGTCAATATTGATACAAGCCATCAATATTCTGCAAGAAATAGACAAATCACCTGACAAAGAGTCAAGCATTCCCAAGGATGCAGGGGATGAAGAAAAGAAAGACAACACCGATGATTAGAAGGACATCGGAGATACTCACATTGTGACCAAAAATAACAAGGTCATAGAAGGACAATCAAAGCAAACAGATGGAGACACAACCAAGAATGATGCACAAACAAAGATAGATGAAGTGCATAAGGACACCAATGAAGGAGATAAACCCAAAAATGGCACTCCTGAGGATACCAAAAATGTTGCTACTAATAAAGTAAAGGTTGATGTGGAGACATCTATAGAAAACTGACAAGATGACACCGAAACAAAGCAGCAAAAAGAGGCAACACCACAAGTAACTTCATCTAGTACCACAGACAAAGTGGAGAAGATGGCTATGGTACTGCACTCAAGTGAAACTCTGAAGAAGAAGAAGAAATCCAAAAAGAGTAAGTTGGAAGTCACATTAGATGAAATCATTGGAATCCCCAAACGTGACCCAACCAAACTTGACTATGAAGCATTGAATGAATACATTGAAATATGCTAGAGGAAGGCATTATAGGAGAAGTTGAGGAAGCAATGTTGAGACTCCATGGTACTGGAAACAACAAGGGACATCTTGCACTAGATTGTACTTGACATTTATGTTGATCAAAATAAACCCATACTTGATCAAATAGCCACTCTCATAGAAGAAATTACAACACTTCCCATTAATTCCAAAAAAACTTGTATGACAGCTACCTCTAGTATGGTGTAAGGAGCTTCCAAATTTTCATGAATTTTGTGGAACCGATGTTTGAACATACCGATGGGCGCCTTGGGATCTTTTCTTGTTGTAATGAATTGGTGATGTATTGCAGCTAGATCCACGTATATTTGAATTGATTGAGAAATTTGGTTTTGAATTCATTCCATTCAGAGATAGATCCACTTGGTAAATTAAGGTACCAGGTGTATGCAAACTCTCCCAGAGTGTAAGGGAAACATGGCAGACAACGTCCTGGTGGGCAATCTCTGTATGGTTGAAAATTTCTTTGAAGGAGTGGATGTGCTATTCTGTTGTTCTTGATTCACCATATAAAAAATGTGTGCAAAATGTTTTCAAATTCTTGTGTAGTTCATGGAGCTATCCCACGAAATTCAATGGTGAACTTCGTGCATTGGTGAAGAAAGCCATTGGGCGAGGTTGTTTCAAATTTTGATTTTGCAAGTTCTGATTTTGATCTATGGCTATGGGAAAAATTGGGACAACGATGTGTGATTGATGTCCAAGTGGATTCTATGACTCGATGGGATGGTGAGAGAATTTCTCTCTCATTTTCCCTTTGTCATTGTAAGGCCTACAATGGTGATTAAATTCAATAAACTTTCTTCTTTTTGGAGATGATCTAACCACTCGCTCGAACCGCTCCAGAGAAAAGGATCTAATTTTTTCCATCTCTTCAGTCTTGAGGCCTTCCTTCTAGCACCACTTCTATTGAGCCTTGTTTTTACACAAGCCAACTTGCAAGGATCTTGAGATTTGATTTCCTCTCTTGAAAGAATAACAAAGTTATTCCCAAGGTTCTTCAGGGTCGAGTCACAACCTACTTGGTTACTCAGTTGAAGATAAATGTGAATGTTCATGAGGAGGCCTGTGCTGGTACATTCAAGACATCAAACTACAAAACAATGTTTAGTACTATTTTTGGGGTTTTCTATTTTAACAAGATTGGTGTTTGAAATAAAAATGCAATTTTGTATTTTCAAGATGATTACTCTAGATTAAGACAAAATTCAAAGGAGCAAGGTAACAAGAAACAAAGTAAATTACTGTAACAAAATCCTACGGGCATAAACTATTGTAAACCCTTCCTTATGAATTGAATGGTGGGGAGATTTGGAACAAACCCAAGGGGTAAAAATTAGAGAAAGTCATAATTCTATACCTAATGGATGCAAGCGTTTGGAGAGAAGATGAATTCAATCGTGCAAGATATTCAAAATCTATCAAACCATGAAGCCACCAAGACGTGCACACCCATGAGATAGATTTAACATTGATCCTAATAGATGATCCCTTCCATGCATTGATCACATAAAATTTAATAGACAACAACAAAATCCAACTAAGGTAAACGCAGATTCGAAACACAACAAAACAAGAGGCTCTTTGAAAGTAATGAATAATACATACACACATTCACCAATTTGCATAGATGGAAGAAATTTACACACCATGAATGAAGCACCAAATGTATATCTTTATTGTATTAATAATTTGCCCCTATTCCATTGATTTGATTACAATATATAGAGTTTTTGATCTACCAACTCTGAATGCCAAAATTAGGGCATCAGAGAGTCTAAATTTATGAAAATAAACTAAAACTAAAGCTTAGCTGAAAAGAAACTATTGCTAACGTATGATGAACATCTTGCATGGATTTTAAATAAATTTACAATGAGTTTGTCCATGTAAGAGGGATCAAACTCATCAAGAAAGAAAGAGAAAGAAGATAGGGTTTCTTCTGTGAACATGAGTCTTCTTCTTGGTTCTTGGAGTTCTTCCTTGGAATCTTCATCTGGAGGTTCTTCTTGCCATGAGAATTGATAGGGGACCCTTAGTCCTTCCAAAATGAGCTCAAGTTAACCATCAATCTGATCTGGATTTAAACTGGCATGCAAAAAGGTGATCTCACTGGGAGCACTCAGATTTTTGGCCCCCGACCTCTACTCCAAAGTTTTAAATGCCCACAATTTGATAAGTGTCAAATCACCCTGAAGGTATAAAAGTTTTGGCACTTTCAGAGGCTGAAAGGCCGAAAAATCCAGAAGGCCAAAAGAACCAAGAGGCTAAAAGGCTGAAAGCTGCATAGTTTGAGGAGGGCCAAAAGGCCAAAATGCTGAAAGGCGAAAAGGCAGAAAGGCTGAAACCTGCCTTTGGTTAAAATTGCTAAGTGTTGAAACTGCTTTTTCCAAAAATGCTCAAAGGGTCCAAGTAGTTAGTTTGGGAATACTTCTGGGTTTGCATCCTAGAGCCTCTGTAAGATCTCCTAAACTTCTTCATAGTTTATCTCCTTCCTTTTTACCTTGTTAACCTTTTGTTCTTGCTTCTGTTTGAATATTGTAAATTCAGAAGTGAAGAACTAGATCTCGTCTTCACGGTATAACATCCTTAACATCTCTTCTGTTAAATAGAATATCTATTGTAGGGCCTTCTTGGTACTTATGCCTGCCAGAATGTCCTTGAACTATTGGACCGCTTCTTTTGATGGCCGTAATATGTATTTATCTTTGTCTCAGTACAAGTCGAGGCCAATCCCTTTGAAGAAAACATCAATTTCTTCTACACATTCCAAGACCTCTTTCTATTTCTCTAAGATGGAGGCTTGACATTTCTTATAGACCTTAATGATCTTGGTCATCCATTTATTCTAGGTCTCAAAGTTTTTGAGCTCTTCACCTTCATATATTTTCATCAATATCTAGAAACATTGTTTCCTGATTACTTCTAGGTCTTGGAAGGAAACTTGCCATTTGTCTATCTTAGAGTTCAGGCCACCTTCATCCTCCATCAAGTCTATCAAATTTGTAGCTTCAACAAAAATGACCCTGTAAGGCTTATATATCTGTTTGATGGCCTCTTCTCTTTACTGCTCAAAGTCTCCCTTCTAATCTACACTTGCTTGGATAAATGACAAGGCCAAACCTGCTGGCAAGTCTAGGGTGTTCCTTTTCTCCAATACTTCCTGTAGTGAGGGCTCTAGGCAACTTGGGTTGATAGGACAACCCATATTGTGAATGAACTTATTCAAATCTTCATTCTCTTTTGTCAATGATTTTAGGGTCTCCTCATCCTTACTCATGAACCCTAGAGCATGTTTAATCCCTAAGGCTGCAATTACTTTTCTCCCTTCCCTGACGGGCTCCCCCAAATCCACCTCCTCAAACATGTAATCTTCTAGAATTTCTTGTGTTTGAAATGTGCTAGAAGAATGAACTGCAACATGTGCCTTCCAGCGACCCCTAGAGTCTTGGGTGACATAGGACATTGTCCGTGCTGGTAATGTGACCCCTATTTGGTGGAAGGCTTTCCCTAAAGAATCCATATTTCTATCTTCCCCCTCATCTTCATCTATGTAAGTTCTTTTTCTCAACTGAATTTTTTTAGTGAACCATGTAGGTTTACTAAATGCGGTGACTGGCTCATATGGGGCAACGTGAAGGACTGAATCCAAGTTTTGGGGCCCCGGGGTTACTTCCTTATTTAAACCTTCTTCTTTTCCTTTCTTTGTTCCTCCTCATTCATTCCTTCCCCTTGTTCTTCTCCTTCTTCCCTTCTTTCTTTTGCCTTTTCTTCTTCTTCCGCTGCCTTATCTTGTTTTTCCTTGTCTTGGTCTTTATCTCCCGAGGAGCTAATCAACACTTTGGTATTAAGATCGTTCATGACTTTCAACATGGTTTCAAAATGTGACATGGATTCCACACTTATTGATCCTCTAAGGGGTGGGATGAAGCAAGGAAAAGAGATTGATGGTGGTGGACTAGGTGTAAGGAGAGTTGGAATGGGAAATGGGAGAGTAGTAGTTGGAGGCAGAGTCAGTGTTGGAGTTGGGAGAAATGGTGGTGGAGTCAGAATTGGAGGTGAGAGAGTAGTTTGTGGAGTAGGAATGCGAGGCAGTGGAGTAGTAGTGAGAGTCTCTCATGTGGCCTTATCCCCTATTACATCTTGGGAGATTGGGGCATCTTGATTTCTAGGCCCTTGATCTTTATTAGATCTCACTTCTGTGATAGGTACATCCGGTGCTAGATTAGTGAACTGAGTGGGAGGTGGAGTGAGTTTTCCCTGGGGCTGAAAGAGAGATGGACCTCCCTTTTAAAACCCTATTGCATAACCTAGTGTGTCTTTCCCTTGATCCAAAAAGCCCTCTAGACCTTGAAAGTCATATATCTGGAACTCATATGATCCTAAAGCCTCCAAGGGATTATCTTGTTCTTTGGGATCCTCTTGGTGTTTCCTGGTAGCCTCCTTCTCTCTCATCTTCTAAGATCTTGTCCTTTTGAATGGAGGTACCTCTTCTTCTCCTTTTTCTTCTAGCTCCTCTTGTATAGTTTCAAATTGTGGAGACACAGAAGTTCTCTTCCTTTTCTATGTTTTCTTACCCTTTTCAGTGGTAGGAGGAGATTATCCAGAAGTGAATGACCCTTCATCCTGTGAAGCCTCTGTTGACCCTGCTAAAGGATCTATCTACCCAGTCATTCTAGTCTTGGGAGCCTTGTTCCTTGGATTTGACCCATACTCTACTATGCATTCATGGCCATACACTGTGTTTAGCTTCTAAGGTGGCACCTTCTTATATTGTGGCACTGTAGTTTTCTCCCCACACTATTTACCCACCTTCTTGGGTGGATCCATTAATGTTTTCACTGGGATTAGGTCCATTTTATAAGGCCTTTGTATCCAAGTTTCTTTTGTTCGGAGTACATGCCTAGCCTAGAACTCAATGTCATCGTTCTCATCTTTATCAACTTCGGCATTCATGATGGGCCTATCATATATTTTATCTAAAGTGTAAATGGATTCTAATACCCTATCTAAATCCTTCTCCCAAACCTTTAGAGGAATTGAGTTCTTCAAGGTGTGTTGTTCAAGGGTAAGGAAAATCCTGCAATAATCTCAGATCCTGACCTCATTATCATCTACACAATTGATCCAGTGGTCTTCCAAATGTGGTTCATGGACATAGAACCTACCAATGATGTGGATGTATGTACCTATCGGTTTGAACCTTGGTCGAACTATTTTATAAATCTATAGTGGGCATTATCCTATTTAAAGGCCAAGGATTTGTACACCTTCATATCTTGTAAAGTGTATGGGCCCAGAGAAATAGGGAAGTCCCAGCAATGTTTCTTCTTGTGCTTGATATGCTCGTAGACATTACCAAGTTGTCTGGCCATTTCTAAAGTGATTATCCAATCAGATGGATATCGAGGCAACTTCTTATGTTTTGAGGTACACCCTACCACCCAAATGTAAGTGAATCTCTTATACTGTATGTAGTAGGCCCAAATGGCCCTCACCTTGGCGGTTGCTTCCTCTGAAATCCTCTTCACAAAATCACCTTCAATGGATTGGATGATTGTGAAGGTGAAGGCATCATTGACTATCCTGTAGTCTGGGTTGTCTTCTGACATGTTTTCCCTTCTTTGTAGCTGGGACTACACAATGTGAGGCCATGCATTGCGATCATTTATCTTTCCCCTCTTGGTGAGTCCTGGGTATTTTTCCCATGCTACAGATAAGAACATCATGTAGGTACTCATATAGAACTTAGGGTTGTGTTTTACTTCAACCAGCTATTCATCTGACCTATCACTAATGATGGTTCCTTAATCAAACCTGGGCATGTGGCCTCTGATCTTCTCTATTAAGAGGATCATCCAATTCTCCAATTGGATAGACTAAGGTAATCCATATACTTGGCTTAGTAATGTTAGGGCTTCCTAGATATCATCTTTCATATACCCCCTCCTAAGGTCTATCTTGTCAAGTCTATTTTTGCGAAGAGGTTTCTTGAGGTAATTCTTATTTTAAATTTTATATGCCTCTTCCCCTTTTTTGTTGAACCATCAGTTTCCCTTTTCTATGAAGAAGTCATAGAACTTGTCTATACCTTTGTAGAGGTGGAAGACCTCTTCTATGATGTCCATTCTGATATCCAATACCACCCATCCCTTTGTATTTTGAACCACCCTTTTATCTAAGTCATAATGTTTTTCCAAAGTCATGATCAGCTCAAATGATGTGATAGCCACTCGGTGGGCTGCCACGTTGACTAGACCTAACAGGTCAAAAATATTTCTTGAAAGGTCAAAAAATATAATGGAATATTTCTTAGCAAATGTTGCTTTGAAAACTGATGATCAGACCTTACATGGGGTGTCAATACTTGAAGTTAAGACCAGACAAGTTGTTCTAGATAATATATACAACTGGAAAGTTTTTCAGGATGATGAAGACATTTTGAGATTCATTCAGTGTCTAAACCATTACGAGAATCAGTGCATAGATTGCAGTACTTTACTGGAGAATAATAATGGTAAAGGTTATTTCTTAGGGAATGAGGTTGTCCAATTAAGTTCCAATCATATTCCTAGGGGTCTGGTTGAACTTGAAGCATTATTCAGTAGTCAGAATGATCATTCAACAAAGATAAGCAATGCTAAGGTGGAGGAGGACTTTGAAGAACTTAATTTAGGATCAGAAACTAGTCCTAGAGTTGTTTACATTGGAAAGGGTTTAGATTCCCATGTCAGAACAAGTTTGATTAAATTGCTGAGAAAATATAACCATGTTTTTGCATGGTCATATGAGGATCTAAAGGCTTATATGTAAGACCTTTTCCAACATGAGATTCCACTAAAATCATAAGTGAAACCATTGAGGCAGAAAAAGAGGCCTATTAACCCTTTGTTGCCTCCTAAGATGCAGCAAGAATTGGTATGGTTAAAAGATGCTGGGATTATTCAACCCATCAGACACTCAACATGGGTTTCAAAATTAGTGCCAGTAAGAAAAAAGAATGGTGATATCAGATTATGTGTGGATTTTAGAAATTTGAATATTGCCTCACTAAAAGATAACTATTCCTTACCCAACATGGAGGCAATGTTACATAAAGTAAATAGTTGTGAGTTGTTGTTAATGATGGATGGTTTCTCAGGGTATAACCAGGTTTTAGTAAAGGAATCAGAAAAATACAAGACTACATTTACCACACCTTGGGGAACTTATGTTTATGTCAGAATGCCATTTGGATTGATAAATGCAGGAGAAACTTTTAAAAGAGCCATGGACGTTGCTTTTAAGGAATTCATTGACTTATTCATGGTAATTTATCAAGATGCTTTAACTGCATATTCTAAGAAAGTTGAGGATCATTGTGATCACTTAGGTAAAAATTTTAGTAAAGCTTTGGAGTATGGTATTTCATTGAATCCTAAAAAGTATCATTTTGCAGTACAAGAGGGAAAGTTTCTAGGACACATAGTGTCTAAAGATGAAGTAAGAATAGACCTAGAAAGAATCAATCCAGAAGGTCATTGCTCAAAAAAATTTAAAAGGAGTTCAATCTTTCTTAGGAAAGATTAATTTTGTCAGAAGATTTATAGAAAATTTTGCATAAATTGTCAAACCTATCATAAAGTTGCTGAAAAAAGATGCAAAATTTAATTGGAACGAAGAAATTCAAATGAAATTTGAGAAAATAAAGAAGGTAGTGCAAGAGACTCCTATTCTGAAATCACCTAATTATAGTAAGCCCTTTTCTCTATTTTCATCTACATCTTATCATACAATTGTTGTTGTTTTTCTACAAAAGGACGAAGAAGGATTTGAGCATCCAATAGCTTTTTATAGTAAATCTCTCTAGGCTACAGAGCTAAATTATGAGATGATGGAGAAACAAGCATACGCTCTAGTAAAGGCTGTGAAATATTTTAGACCATATTTGGTTTGTGCAAAGGTGCAAGCATATGTCCCTCACTCAGAAGTTAAGGATATACTTACTCAGTCAGAAGTGACTGGTAAGAGGTGTAAATGGATTAAAAAAAACCAAGAATTTAATCCTGAAAGCCACATTACAAAGTTAATAAGAGCCCAGGCTTTGACCAAACTCATGAAAATGGATAACTTGGATTTAGTACAAGTGAATGATATAGAGACAAATGATTAGATAGTCACAAGTATAGAAAGAAAACCATTTTATACTGATATTGTGTGCTTCCTAAAAAATGCTAAGTGTCCTAAAAACATGTCAGAAAATCAAAAGAGGAGTCTGAAGCTGCAAGCTCAGAGGTACACATTAATTCAAGGAGACATATATTGGAAGGATAAAAATGGTTTGCTACTATTATGTTTAGATAAATATCAAGTTCAAAAAATATTAAATGAAATCAATGTTGGGATATGTGGTGGGCATTTTTCTAAAAAACCTACTACTCATAAGATTTTGAGGGTAGGGTATTATTGGCCTAGTATTTTTAGAGATACCCATGCATTTGTCTAAAAGTGTGAGCCCTGCCAAATATTCTCAAACAAGTTGAAATTCTTAGGTGCCCTATTGTTAAATCTTGTAAGTGCTGAGGCACCTTTTTTCATGTGGGGTATTGACTTTATTGGAGAATTTTCAGAAAAGTCTAGTGGAGGACACAGTTGGATACTAGTGGCTACTAATTATTTCACTAAGTGGATATAAGCTATCCCCACTAATAAAGAAACAAGTAAGGTAGTTACTGAGTTTCTAATCGAAAATATTGTAACCATATTTGGTGTCCCAGCCAAACTAGTCATGGATAATGCCATGTATTTCAGATCTGATGAAATCAAAAAGTTTTGCAATGAATATGGGATTATAATGTCCTATTCATCCCCATATCATCCTCAGGAAAATGGCTAGGCAGAATCTAGTAACAAAAGTATTCTAAAAATTTTGAATAGAATTCTAGAATAGAATAAGAGAGCCTGGCATACAAAGTTGAGATTAGCCTTGTGGGCTGATAGAATAATAGTTAAGAAGGCTACTAGTAGGTCACCACTTGAGCTCGTATATGGTATGTAGGCTAGGATGCCTCTAAATAATTTGTTACCTATATACAAGTTCATACAAGAAGAGGAGCTAGAAGTCTCAGATCCAATGAAAGACAAAATATTACAGTTGACTAAACTTGATGAGATCAGAGGAGAAGGACAGAAAGAAAACATAAAAATGAAACAAAAATTGAAGTATCTGTTTGATAAATGAGAAATTTGTAGAAAATTTATACCTGGTGACCTAGTGCTCCAATGGAATGTAAGATCAGAAGACAAAGGAAAGCATAAAAAGTTTGAATCTTTATGGCTTGGTCCTTTTGTTATTTCTCAAAGTTTTGGCAAAGATTCCTATATTGTAAAGAACATGGATGATGAAGAATATGAGTTTCCAGTGTATGGGTAATTTTTGAAGCTTTTCTTCAATTAAAAAATAAAAGTTTGTGCACAGTAAGTTTTATGTATCATATTGTATATAAGTAGGTTTCCCCTTCTGTTGTGTGTTTCATTTCAAACAGTAGTTTAGTAAGCATTGCCTTCATCTTTCAAAGAGGTCTGCAACCAAAGATTATGAGATTCTTTGTCATAAACTATGTTTAGCCATCCTCAGATAGAGCCACTATTGGTTGTATTTCCTGTTTTAGAGGTTACCCTGAAAATTCTTAAATCGCATGTCATTCTCAAGCCTAGAAGGTAGAGATTTATGTTTGAAACTATTTACATATCTCTGCAAATGATGTATTTTCTCAAAACCTAGATCAAAATGTCAAAAACCCTAAGCCCTTAGGTCATTTTCATTTGAAATGTGAAAAAGGCCCTAATTTCCAACTCAAGGTTATGTTTTAAAGTTACCTTTTTCGAGCTTAAGTTATAAAATAAATCATGTGCCTTTTAAGTGAGGTCGCCAAGTCTCTAAATGTTATAAGAATATTCCATTATGTTTAGAGACTCAGCGGAAACCTTTTATCATGTTATCTCCAAGTGAAAAGGAATATGCCACTTCGGTTAAAAGATTAAGCGACAACCGTCCATCTGGTGGAGGATCTAACAGTGGTCAGAAAGTCTCTTAATAAACCATGCAGTTAGTAAATTGTCTGGCAAGTTTGATTTCCTTTTGTCAAGGTGTCTCCAGATCAAATCAAAGTTAAGCAATGAGTCTAAAAGATAACATAGTCACCTAGTCTTGACATAGAAGGTGAGTTAAGATAAAAGATTAAGAGACTTGGTGACAACCGCAGGATGAAAAGAAGATCTACGGTTGTCACATTTTTGCTGATCAGTTTTGACAAGTCAACATTCATTCAATGATTAGGAGATAAGTAGTAATAAGTAGACACATGTTCCAAAATCTAAGTGACTAAAGTATGTAGTCGCATAGTCTTAGAATATTAAATTTTTCATCTGGCGATTAAGAGACTAAAGGGAATATTACACTCTTTTCGCTAGGTCTCCAAGTGAATTAGGGTTTTTATGAAAGATTCAGAGACTAAGCGGAGCCGTTGGATGCTAATAGATAAAAGATCAATGGTTGTCAGGAAGTCTCTAGATAAAAAGGTTAAAGGTAATTTCTTTAAGCGAATTAGAGATAGAAGGAAATAAATGTTATATTACACTATAGTTGCCAAGTCTCCAGATTGAATTAAGTTGATAAATTAAAGATATCATATGATTGTCGCTAAGTCTCCATTATAGAATTATTAGGTTATAAACATCTAGCGATTAAGCGACATAGGCTTAAGTCGTGAAGTCTCATAAAGAATTAATATGATTCAGAGACTTAGATATAAGTGTCTGATTAAAAAGAAATCTACGGTGGGTGGGCTGTCGCATGATAAACTTAGAGTCAGAGATTTCTTTTAGCGACTTTGATTCCTTCAGTTGTGTGATCACCAGAAGTTAACTAAGGTTAAGCTGAAGTAAAGTGATATGTATTGTCATCAGATCTCATAAATAAATCATAGTTAAAAGACATGTTAAGTGAAATGGAGACATTGCATTGTCGCTAGGTTGTGAGATGAGAAAAGTAATAGTTAAAGCGAAGAAGAGTTGAAATAGTTTCTTAGATATTAATGTGGAAAAGTCATCGGCCAATCAAAATGCAGAGAAATAGTAAAAAACTTGGAAAAGGTTGCTGAGATGTCTAAACAAGACCCAATTAGATCATTTCCAACCTCTGTCTAATTTTAATAAGAATTTTCATGAATTTGTCACTCATTCAAATTTGATTTCCTGTCATAATCAGAGGCTACGGCTAGGAAATAAGTATTAATGGCACAGTATATAAATTGATGGTAGATGTGATCATTTTCTTCAATAAGAAGTTGTGTACTTCAATTATTTTACCATAAGTAGCTGATATTGTGCTCATTTTCACTTACCTTGCTTTCAGATTTTAGTGTAGAGAATTTGCTAGGTTTTTTGTTTCTATGAAAAATGAAGAATTGCCACCTTTGAAGAGTGAATCAAGCAAAGTTTTCAGTTGCAGAATTCAAGAAATTTGATTTGATGCTTGGAGATTTTTGGTTATCTTCAGTACACTACAATTCAGGATAAGGGTTTATAGATAGATTTTTTTCTATATCAATACAAAAAATTGAGAATAGAGCATAACAAAAAAAGATTATTAAAGCAGTAAGTATGGCCTCCACAAGTGGAAGGAGTGATGATGTGGATGATGATGCAAAGGGAAAGAGGAACTATTCAAATGAGTTCTTGAAGTTATTGTCAGGTTCTACACAAAATAAGAAGTCAAATTCTGATATCCTAATTGATGATTTGGCCAACACTAGAGATGTGAAGACACCAAGAACATCAGGTTATTCTCTGTTCAACTACTTCTACAAAAACTTTAATGAAGTTGTGCCTATGTCAAATCCTTGGACATGTGGACTGGCTAGATTATTAGTTCCTAATGTGTTTATAGATGCTGATATCATTTTAGCCCTAGCAAACAATTATGATGAGCTTAGCAAAACAATTACGAGAAATGATGGGACTATGTTACTTGCTTTAAAGAGAAATTCATTTATGCAAGCATTTAACCTTTATTACCAAATGTCAACTAAAATTAACCTCAAGAGAAAAGAAGAGAGGTATGATAAGGAATCTATAGTTTTTAGGAATTTGATAAAGAGACACATGCCTAAGGAGACGAGGAATTATATTGCCCCTTTACCAGTTTTGGAACCTTATTTTTACAAAGATTTAAACCACTACATGAAATACATTTCCTATGCATTGTGTAGAATGCTAGGGAAGGATGGACATGCAGAAAGGATAAATGTAGGTATTTTTATGATGGTCTTAGACCTACAAGATGTGTATACAAGCACTAGTTATGACTACATCCAATATATCATTAATAGGATGCATGAGGGTTTTGTTGCTATTAAGAAAAAGGAGAAAGAGCGCAAGTTTCTGCACTATTCTATTTTGATGCATTTATTGCTTTATTTTAATTACCCTATAATGGATGAATAGAATTTGAACCCTCAAAGATTCCACTACAATCAGACCAACCTCATTCAATTCTAGATCAGGGTGTGGAATTACACTGCTAAAGATTGTGACTTCTGTGGTTTCGAGAATTGGATTGTGTACCCAATAATGCAAAGCCTGGGAGTAAACAAGACTAGGTTACCTGCAAAAGTACTGCAACTTTTGAGGCCATGTGAATATGTTGATAAATGGCCAGGTGATCATAATTGGGGTGATTTCTACTTAGGAAATAATTTTACTAAGATAAGAGTATATGGATGTTCACATCCTCCGCATATTCTCCCATATCATGTTCCAACTAGGATAGCTGCAATAGAATTCACCTGGCAGCTAATGTTGATAGATAGAGAACAATTGGCACCACATAGAAAGGGGACATTTACCCCTAGATAGTTCAAAGTGTATCAGTTTATAATTGGCAAGAGGGTCGTAGATCTAGTAAATAATTGGATGAGTCATTATAAGATGAGTATAGCCTTGTGTAGGTACATTGATATTGAAGGATTCATTGTGGGAGGTAGGAAGCTTTTAACTCCTACCATACCATACAATTATGTACATGAAGAGTGTATGGAGGAGGATACTATCAGAAATATTTTGGGAGAAGAAGAAGTCAAGCGAATTGCAGACATGATCCAAGAATTATTGGATTTGGAAAGATAGGTGAAAGGAAAGGGCTTGTCTTTTGAGATATTTTTCCCTCAATTATCATATGTGGATTGGCTTAAGGCCATGTTGGATAATCATAATGTTCTATGTGATCAATTGGAAAATCACCTTGTGGTAGAAGAAAAAGAGCCAGACCATGCTGAGTCTGAGTATGAAGATGAGAGTGATGGAGGCTATGCAGTTCCAAGCCCACCTCCTATCCGTCAACCACCAAAAAATACTGAGCAAGCAGGAGGGAAAGAATATATTATTGACCTAACAGAGGTTCCAGAGCATGAGGCTACTGATGAGCTAGCACTTAAGAAGAAAAAGGTTGACACTGGTAAATCTTCACATGTCTTAACTTATGTAATAAAGAGAAGAAGAAAGATAAGGTGAGTGCCCGTATTCCTGGCAATAGGCCTTATGATCACCAGTTAAGGAAAGAAGTAAGAAAAGCAAAGAAATTGGAGAAATAAGTTGAAGAAGATATTTAATTACCTCTCTTAACTGGTATTGATGAAAGGGTAATCCATCAGCAGAAGTTCCTTGATGTTGACAATTTCATCAAAACTTAGGATTGTAAATATTTCCTTAGGTGGAATAAACAGGAGCAAGTAGGTGAATAGCTTAGATTAGCAGGAGGAGAACCAATCACTAATGAGGCCCTCCTAGCCATACAAAATTATGATCCTGAATCTGAGGATGTAACTCCTGAGGAAGCCAGACAATTAGTTAAAGAAAGTGGTATATTACTTGCTGACGATTGGGATTTAGCCTCAGGATTCATAATTGATCAGATTAGAAATAAACCAGACTTAAAATTGTCATATGAGGAACATGCTAGTGAAACGATCAAGGGATTTGGGTATAATCCAAACTCCCAAGTAGTTGCAATGTGGAGCTTAGATCCTAAAGATTAGAAACCAACTCTATTAAACATTCAAGAGAGAATGGTAGGTAATCAGATGGTATGGTTAGGGCATAACACAAATGACATGGAGATTTCTCAGATTTTAACCTATTGGGCACAATTTAAAGAAGACAAGAGAAAATATCTATCCCAAAAATGTGATACATTGATAAATGAGGCTAGTGCCATAGCCAAAGATAGGGAGATGTGTTACATCAAGATACATGCTCTAGAAAAAGGAATTGTGGATCTGACTCACAAATTAATGGAAAATCCAGAAGTTGTCGCAGCACCACCAAAAGAGGTCACACATGCAGAGGTCCAAACAGAGTTAACAGGGGACAATGCAGAAATAAAGGAGATGATTAGTGAGCACAATAAGATATTTTTGAGTGCATTGATTAGTATATTTCAGTACAAGATTGTTATCTTGAAGTGTAAAAATGATTTGATTTTAAATGCATATAATAAACTGCCCACTCTACATGCTGAGGTGACTAATTTTATTGCTATTTTAAATCCTAATTTTGCAACTTGGTCTAGTAGAACACAACTATTTGAAAGGTTAGCCTCTCTACAATGACATAGAAATGATTTTCCAGAGATAGATATTGAGTATAGTGAAGAAATAGAGAAGACAAATGTAACTTTACCTTTCTTCAAAGGTAAGTTAAATCAGATTGAAGCAAGGTTTAGCCTATTTAGAGTAGATTTCAATAGATTCATTCCTCCAATCAAGGGAGAAGACAATCAGATCAAGGCCTTGGCAGCCTGGAGAGAAGAATTTGATATCAAGTTGCCTAATAAAGAGGCATTTATTACTGATGTAGAATTAGACATGGAAAGATAAAATAAAATCCTAGATGAAGCCATTAAGGCTGTGACTGACATCAATAAATTTTTAACAGATGTTAAGAGTATAACGGATGACAGGTGGGACAGACATAAAGAACAATTACAAAACATTTAAATCTTTAACTGGCCTGCCGAGGATGATGTAGTAGCATTGGATTCAATGACCAAACCTAAAAAGAAAAAGGCTACTACAGTAGAGATTGATATTATTGATGAGGAGTAGATGGACACTTGGCACCTGCTCTATGAGCATAGGAAGGTTAGTAATCACAAAATACAAGTGTGGGTTAGCCTATAATGGTGGTCACTTGGTCTCAATGCAAACATCAGATGCTATCTTGAACATAAACAGACAAAGGTGCCAATGTTCACATAAAGACAAAGGAGCAAATCAGAATTTATCCTCTATTTTTGTCCTTCCACTGCTTGGATTCATCCATTCTTTTGTTTTATCTGCATTTTAGGGTTAGATATTTTAAACCATCCAAAGCTTGTTGCATCCTTACCTTAAGGATTCCAAGATGGTTTAAGCCTATATATAGATCAAATTGTAACATTTTGAAAGATGATGAAAATATATTTGTAAGCTAGACTATAGAATTTTGTCTGACTTTTTGAGTTTTTAGTCTTTATATGCATGAAGAGGGAATATAAATAAAATACAGTGCAACTTCTCCTTGAAATTTATTGTTGTCTCTTTAAATTATTGTGTATGCTCTTTTATGTTTAATCTGTAAGACATTTTAATCATATCGTTTACAAGGTAGCTATCTAATTGCTTGGAAGTTTCTTTCAAGGGAAGAACTAAGTTTTGTGAGTAGTTTTAGGGAGCATAAAATTATCTAAGGATTTGATAAAATAGATGTGGATGTGACAGGGTAATTTGTAAGTAACTTTACTCAAGTTGCATATAGGTTGTAAGGAAATCTATAGTACCTCTAATTACCTTTCCGGTAGATTCTACATCTTTTGACTCTATAGCCCAAGGATAGGCACTGGCCTGGAATCTGTCAAGTGGTTTAGCATCATCCAAGTAATTCAAAATATACAAATCTCTTACATTTACAGTCAAAATATATAAATTCAAGTAATTGTATCAAGATATAAAATTCATTTTACTAATCCCTTTGAGAGAGGATCAAAATAGGTTGCCCCTCCTAAGTTCTGAGAACTATTAAAGGAAGAAGGATGAATATCCTTAAAGTACTACTATTTGTTGTTATCTTTTTAATAGTTATTATGGTTAAACTTTGTGTTAGGTTGTTTTCAGTTTCATGCAGAGTAATGTACAAGGTAATACAGTAAAAAAGGCAGTAAATTAGTATCCACATTTACTAATACTATGAGACAGTAATCATATATAGGTAATACCTGCCTGGGTGTTGTGGAACCTAAAAAGAAGGAGGTGATAATAGTTTCCCTAGATATTATCATAAACCCTTATCAATTATGTTTTTCTTTTTCTTGAATTAGTATTTTCAAACATTGGGAGTCATAGAGTTAATCAAGCATCTGTTGAAGGTTCAACAAGAAAAAACCCTAACAAATTGGTGACTACGTTGGACTAAAGATTGTAAGGTCTTAGTTAAAGCATTCTGAATCTCTAAGGTTTTCAAAGATATTATATTTACAATTTTAGTTTCCAAGGTCATTTTGATAAGTATTCATTCATCCCAAACAACTTTTGGGTGGCGACTCTAAATTTAAATCTCTGTTATCAGTAACAAGTTAACTAAACATTTTTAAAAATGAATACAGTTAGGTCAAAAAAAAAGGGAATCCTAAAATTGCATTGGATGGTGGAATCCCATCAACTTCAAGAATGGAGATGCCTTGGAGGAAGAAAAAAAACCAATTTAGTATAGATCAAGATTCTCTAAGAAGCCGACACATCAATACTAGGAGAGAGGAAGGTAGTAATCAGTTTGATTATGACGGTAATACTTCAGAATATGAAGAAACTATAGAAAAAGGATTAGAAACACTTGCAACTACCTCCACTTCTAGTGAATGAGAAGGAATAGATGCTATAAGTTCAGATTCTAAGGTTACTTCTCATGAGCTTGCTGAGGAGGAAAGACTCATCATGAAACATCTTACCCTTATTCGGTAGATGAAGAAGGAAAAATAACTTAGAAAGAAAAAACATGAGCATAAAGATGTCAACAGAATTAAAAGAAGATCCTTAATACATCAAGCTACAAGAAATATTGAGAGGTCTCAAAAGGACCATGAAATACCTGCTACTCATAGAGCTTCTAGTTCACAAAATGTTAGGGACAAAGGTAAACAAAAGATGACTGAAAGCAAACCTGAAAAACCTAAAGTTCAGAAGGCCTTAACAGAGAAAATGTCCAAATTGGATATTGATATTGAAAGACTAAGAATAGAAAAAGAAACCATGGAAAATATGCTAGAAAAAGATCTAATGGAAGCTGCAACAATAGAAATGAAAAAGAAAAAATATTTTTTGCAGTCTTCCAAATATTCTTATGCTGGGACTGAGAACACAACATCTTCCAGAACAAAATCTACTACTTTCAAAGAGACTAATAATTTCCAAAGGAAACCATTGAACCCTAAAAGGTATAAGCAATTTAACTTCATTGGCATTCCAAGATACCCAAATGCATTTCCAAAAGATGTGGGTGATATTGGAGAAAAGATCCCAAAGTTTGCAAGCAATAATGTTATCTCTTGTGAAGTACATTTAAGAAATTTCATTGACTTTGTTGATGATTTGAATATCACTCATGAAGATGTGCTAATGATGCTTTTTTTTTAGTCTCTAGTGGAGGATGCTAGAGAATGGTTTAGAGGTCTTTCTAATGGCTTTATTTCTTCCATGGATGAATTAATTGAATTGTTTAAGGACCAATATGGTGATAAGAAAAACAAACGGTTCTTACTGAACGAGTTCAATAACATCAAAAAGAAGTATAATGAAGAGGTCACTAAGTTCAATACCAGATTTCAAAAGGCTATGCATAAGTTGTTTCAGAAGATAAGGCTGGATGAAGAGGTATGCTTAGAAACCTATTTAAATGCTTTTGATTCTAAAATGGGTTATGCCCTTAGGGATAAAAATCCTAGAACCCTCACTGATGCTTAAAAGATAGCAGTAAATATTGAAATGAATAGAAGGGTGTCTGTTAAGTTGAATAGGAGAGATGATTCAAGGTTTAGTTGGAGTAACCTAAAGGAACCCGAATATCAAAAGTATAGGGCTCCTCAAAATAATAGGCCTTCCTACAATAATACTTACAATCCTCAGAATAGAATGCAAAATCATCCTTATGGAACCCAGTTTAAGGATGGGAATCCTATTCCTCCACCTAGAAAAGAAAATATTGAAAATAGAACTCTAGATGCTTCACATAAAAATGTTGTCCATTTGTGTAATGATGATTTCTGGTGTGAGGCTTGTGAAGCCCCACATAACCCTGATTTTTGCATTATTTCATTAGATTTGAAAGAAAATGAAGAACAAGGTAATGATGAAAGTGAACAATGTGATTATAATATGACAAATGCCTATTCATTTCATGATATAGACTCAGATAATGAAAATGAAAATCATGATTCGTATTGTTCACAGGGAAATGTAGAATTCAGTCATTAACAAGTTTTATCAGATAGTGAAGTAGAAGAAACTGATGACCACATAAGATGTTATGCACAAAATAATCAAGACATACCATTAGTCAGAAAGGCTTCAGATGAAGAAAAATAAATAATTACTGCAGATTTAGTGAACAAAGCTAGAAACAATTACCACCTAAGAAACAGAGTAGTTGGTGGTACTGGTAGTCAACCATCTGGTGTCTATATAAAAGAAAACAAAAAAGACACCAAATATATACAAAAGAAAGATGGACTTGGGGAAAATGTAAAAAAACCTAAGGTCAAGGTTATAACTAAAGCCATAGAGCCTATTTTTGTACAAGAAGGAAAAGCAACGGTACAAGAAAAAAGTAATTCTACTCTTAAGATAGAAAACAAAAAATCCAAAAAAGAAGAACCAACTCTGAAGATACAGATTGAGGAAAATAACATTATCATTGAAAAACCAAAATTCTCAGATGTAAAGTATACTCCACTAGACATGGGCCACTGTTTGTCTCAAATGACTATAAAGGTCCCATTTTTAGAAATGATGAGGATCAAGGAACATAAAGAAAAGGTTCTATCATTATTGATTAGTGTGCCTATAGTGAAAGTTCAAAATCCAGAAAATATTGATAAGAGACCAAATGACAAAGGGAAGGAAGATGAAGTAATGATTTTTGAGATTCCTCAGATTTTATTAAACACAACTACTTCTCCTAAGGTTGTTGACCCATTCTTTCTAACACTGGTAATTAATGGAAGGATTCTTAAAAACTGTATGATTGATTCAGGAGCATCAAACACTATCATGCCAGTAGAAATTATGAAGTCTATGGGCTTGCAAGTTGACACTCCTCATGGGAGATGTCAAGCAATGGATTCTAGGGAAGTCCCTTTCATTGGTACTATTGAAGCCATGCCTTACAAATTAGCAGTGTGTCCTCATGTGATTTTAACTATGAATGTTCTTAATGTTGACATACCACCACATTATGGGATGTTACTATCTATAAAGTGGAGTGCTTCAATGGGAGGTAGTATACAAAGTGATTTGTCATATGCTACTTTTAATATTAATGGAAATAATGTTAAAGTTTCAAGGGAAGGTAGGAATCCTCACATGATTGAATGGTATGAAGACACTAACATCAATTACTGTGTTGATGTGGACATGGAGAATTTCAGAGTATAGAGGAGTGATCATCATCATTAGAGTAAAAATATTGATCCTCTGGTTAAAGAGTTGACTATATAAGGTGATGGATTGTGGAAAATGTGTTTTGATGGAGTTTGGTCAAAAAAAGGATCAGGAACTGGTGTACTACTTGTGTCTCCATCGGGTACAACTTTCAAATATTCCTTTTTGCTAGCCTTTCAGTGTACAAATAATACAACATAGTATGAGGCTTTATCTTTAGGGCTAGAAATTGCCATCAAACATGGAATAAAATGTTTAAAGGTTTATGGTGATTTTTAATTAGTGGTAGCCTAGCTAAGATCCAAATATGCTGTGAAAAATGATAGATTAAAAATGTATAAATATGCTATTTGGGATCAGATTGAAATGTTTGATGCTTTCGATATAAGTTGAAAAGAAAGGTCAAAAAATATAATGGAAGATTTATAAGCAAATTTTGCTTTAAAAAATGATGATCAGACCTTACATTGTGTGTCAATACTTGAATTTAAGACCAGACCAGTTGTTCCAGATAATATATACAACCGGCAATTTTTTTAGGATGATCAATACATTTTGAGATTCATTCAATGTCTAGACCATTATGAGAATCTGTGCATAGATTGCAATACTTTATTGGAGAATAATGATGGTAAAGACCATGTCTTAGGGAATGAGGTTGTCCAATTAAGTTCCAATCAGATTCCTAGGCGTCTGGTTGAACTTGAAGCATTGTTCAGTAGTCAAAATGATCATTCAACAAAGATAAGCAATGCTAAGGTGGAGGACTTGGAAGAAATTAATTTAGGATCAGAAACCAATCCTCAAGTTGTTTAGATTGGAAAGGGTTTAGATTCCCATGTCAAAAAAGTGTCATTAAATTACTGAGAAAATATAAGCATGTTTTTGCATGGTCATATGAGGATCTAAAGGCTTAGAGGGAAGACCTTTTCCAACATGAGATTCTACTAAAATCAAAAGTGAAACTATTGAGGCAAAAATAGAGGCCTATTAACCCTTTGCTGGCTCCTAAGATGCAGCAAAAATTGGTAAAGTTAAAAGATGCTGGGATTATTCAGCCCATTAGACACTCAACATGGGTTTCAAACTTAGTGCCAGTAAGAAAAAAGACTAATGACATCAGATTATGTGTGGATTTTAGAAATTTGAATATTGCCTCACTAAAAGATAACTATTCCTTACCCAACATGGAGGAAATGTTACATAAAGTAACTGGTTGTGAGCTGTTGTCAATGCTGGATGGTTTCTCAGGGTACAAATAGGTTTTAGTAAAGGAATCAGAAAAATACAAGACTGCATTTGCCACTCCTTGGGGAACTTATGTTTATGTCAGAATGCCATTTGGATTGATAAATGCAGGAGCAACTTTTCAAAGAACCATGAATGTAGCTTTTAAGGAATTCATTGACTTATTCATGGTAATTTATCAAGATGCTTTAACTGCATATTCTAAGAAAGCTGAGGATCATTGCGAACACTTAGGTAAAATTTTTAGTAAAGCTTTGGAGTATGGTATTTCATTGAATCCTAAAAAGTGTCATTTTGCAGTACAAGAGGGAAAGTTGTTGGGACACATAGTGTCTAAAGATGGAGTAAGAATAGACCCAAAAAGAATAGAAGCAATCCAAAAGGTCATTACTCCAAAAAATTTAAAAGGAGTTCAATCTTTCTTAGGAAAGATTAATTTTGTCAGAAGATTTATAGCAAATTTTGTAGAAATTGTCAAATCAATCATAAAGTTGCTGAAAAAAGATGCAAAATTTAATTGGAATGAAGAAGCTCAAATGACATTTGAGAAATAAAGAAGGCAAGGAAAGAGGCTCCTGTTCTGAAATCACCTAATTATAGTAAGCCCTTTTTCTCTGTTTTCATTTGCATCTTATCATACAATTGCTACTGTTTTGCTACAAAAGGATGAAGGATTTAAGCATCCAATAGCTTTTTATAGTAAATCTCTCCAGGCTACAGAGCTAAATTATGAGATGATGGAGAAACATGCATACGCTCTAGTAAAGGCTGTGAAATCTTTTAGACCATATTTGGTCTGTGCAAAGGTGCAAGCATATGTCCCTCACTCAACAGTTAAGGATATTCTTACTCTGTCAGAAGTGGCTACTAAGAGGTGTAAATGGATAAACAAAATCCAAGAATTTAATCTTGAAATCCACATTACAAAGTTAATAAGAGGCCAGGATTTGGCCAAACTCATGATAGAGGATAACTTGGATTTAGTACAAGTGAATGATATAGAGACAAATGATCAGACAGTCACAAGTATTGAAAGAAAACTATTTTATACTAATATTGCGTACTTCCTAAAAAATGCTAAGTGTCCTGAAAACATGTCAGAAAATCAAAAGAGGAGTCTGAAGTTGCAAGCTCAGAGGTACACCTTAATTCAAGGAGACCTATATTGGAAGGATAAAAATGGTGTGCTACTGTTATATTTAGATAAAGATCAAGCTCAAAAAATATTAAATGAAATGCATGCTGGGATATGTGGTGGGCATTTTTCTACAAAAACTACTGCTCATAAGATTTAAAGGGTAGGGTATTATTGGCCCAATATTTTTAGAGATACCCATGCATTTTTCTGAAAGTGTGAGCCCTGCCAAAGATTCTTAAACAAGTTGAAATTCTCAGGTGCCCTATTGTTAAATCCTATAAGTGCTGAGACACTTTTTTCCATGTGGGGTATTGACTTTATTGGAAAATTTTCAGAAAATTCTAGTGGAGGACACAGTTGGATACTAGTGGCTACTGATTATTTCACTAAGTGGATAGAATCTTTCCCCACTAAAAAAGAAACAAGTAAAGTAGTTACTGAGGTTTTGATGGAAAATATTTTAACCAGATTTGGTGTCCCAGCCAAACTAGTCATGGATAATGCCATGTGTTTCAGATCTGATGAAATCAAATATTTTTGCAATGAAAATGGGATTATAATGTCTTATTCATCCCCATATCATCCTCAGGTAAATGGCTAGGCAGAATCCAGTAACAAAAGTATTTTGAAAATTTTGAAGAAAACTCTAGAAAAGAATAAGAGAGCCTGGCATACAAATTTGAGATTAGCCTTGTGGGCTGACAGAATAACAGTTAAGAAGGCTACTGGTAGGTCACCATTTGAGCTCGTATATGGTTTGTAGGCTAGGATTCTTGTAAATAATCTGTTACCGATATACAAGTTCATACAAGAAGAGGAGCTAGAAGTCTCAGATCTAATGAAAGACATAATATTACAGCCGACTAAACTTGATGAGATCAAAAGAGAAGGACAGAAAGAAAACATAAAAGAGCAAGTTGCAGAAAATTTATACATGGTGACCTATTGCTCCAATTGAATGTAAGATCAGAAGACAAAGGAAAGCATAAAAAGTTTGAATCTTTATGGCTTGGTCCTTTTATTATTTCTCAAAGTTTTGGCTACGGTTAGGAAATAAGTATTAATGGCACAGTATGTAAATTAATGGTAGATGTGATCATTTTCTTCAATAATGAGTTGTGTACTTCAATTATTTTACCATAAGGAGCTGATATCATGCTCATTTTCACTTACCATGCTTTTAGATTTTAGTGCAGAGAATTTACTAGGTTTTTTGTGTATATGAAAAATGAAGAATTGCCACCTTTGAAGAGTGAATCAAGCAAAGTTTTCAGTTGAAGAATTTAAGAAATTTGATTTGATGCCCAGATCTTTTTGATTATCTTCAGTCCACTACAATTCAGGATATGGATTTATAGATAGATTTGTTTCAATATTGGTACCAAAAAGTGAGAATAGAGAAGAACATAACAAGATGATTAAAGTAGTAAGTGTGGCCTCCACAAGTGGAAGGAGTGATGATGTGAATAATGATGCGAAGGGAAAAAGGAACTATTCAGATGAGTTCCTAAATTTATTGCCAGATTCTACACAAAATAAGAAGTCAAATGTTGATATCCTGAATGATGCTTTGGCCAACACTAGAGATGCGAAGACACCAGAAACATCAAGTTATTCTTTGTTCAACTACTTCTATAAAAATTGTAATGAAGTTGTGCCTATCTCAAATCCTTGGACATGTGGACTGGCTAGATTATTAGTTCCTCATGTGTTTATAGATGCTGATCTCATTTTAGCCCTAGAAAACAATTATGATGAGCTTAGAAAAACAATTAAGACAAATGATGGGACTGTGTTACTTGCTTTAAATAGAAATTCATTTATGCAAGCATTTAACCTTTATTGCCAAACGTCAACTAAAATTAACCTCATGAGACAAGAAGAGAGGTATGATAAGGAATTTGGAGTTGTTAGGAATTTGATAAAGAGACACATGCCTAAGGAGATGAGGAATTATATTGCCCCTTTACCAGGTTTGGAACCTTATTTTTACAAAGATTTAAACCACTACAAGAAATACATTTCCTATGCATTGTGTAGAATGCTAGGAAGGGATGGAGGTGCAGAAAGGATAAATGCAGGTATTTTGATGATGGTCTTAGACCTATAGGATGTGTATACAAGCACTAGTTATAACTACATCCAATATATCATTGATAGGATGCATGAGGGTTTTTTTGCTATTAAGAAAAAGGAGAAAGAGCCCAAGTTTCTGCACTATTCTATTTTGATGCATTTATTGCTTTATTTCAACTACCCTATAATGGATGAACAAAATTTGAACCCTCAAAGATTCCACTACAATTAGCCCAACCTCATTCAATTCTGGATTAGGGTGTGGAATTACACTGCTAAAGATTGTGACTTTTGTGGTTTCAAGAATTGGATTGTGTACCCAATAATGCAAAGCCTAGGAGTAAACAAGACTAGGTTACCTGCAAAAGTACTACAACTTTTGAGGCCATGTGAATATGTTGATAAATGGCCGGGTGATCATAATTGGGGTGATGTCTACTAGGGAAATAATTTTACTATGATAACAGTATATGGATGTTCACATCCTCCTAATATTCTCCCATATCATTTTCCAACTAGGATAGCTGCAATAGATTTCATCTCGCAACTAATGTTGACAGACAGAGAACAATTAGCACCACATAGAAAGTGGACATTTACCCCTAGACAGTTCAAAGTGTATCAATTTACAATTCACAAGAGGGTCGTAGATCCAGTAAATAATTGGATGAGTCATTATAAGATGAGTATAGACTTATGCAGGTACATTGAAATTGAAGGATTCATTGTGGGAGCCAGGAAGCTTTTAACTCCTACCATACCATACAACTATGTACATGAAGAGTGTATGGAGGATGATGCTATCAAAAATATTTTGGAAGAAGAAGTCAAGCGAATTAAAGACATGATCCAAGAATTATTGGATTTGGAAAGACAGGTGAAAAGAAAGGGCTTGTCTTTTGAGGGATTTTTCCCTCAATTATCATATGTGGATCGGCTTAAGGCAATGTTGGATAATCATAGTGTTCCATATGATTAATTGGAGAATCACCTCGTGGTAACAGAAACAGAGCCAGACCATTCTGAGTCTGAGTATGAAGATGAGAGTGATGGAGGCTATGCATTTCCAAGCGCACCTCCTATGGATCAGCCACCACAAAATACTGAGCAAGAAGAAGGGAAAGAATATATTATTGACCTAACAGAGCTCCTAGAGCATGAGGCTACTGATGAGATAGCACATAAGAAGAAAAAGGTTCACACTGGTGAATCTTCACATACCTTAACTTATGTGAGAAAAGAGAAGAAGAAAGATAAGGTGAATGCCTTTATTCCTGACAATAGGCCTTATGATCACCAGTTAAGGAAAGAAGTAAGAAAAAGAAAGAAATTGGAGCAAGAAGTTGAAGAAGATTTTGAATTACCTCTCTTAACTGGTATTGATGAAAGGGTAATCCATCAGCAGAAGTTCCTTGATGATGAAAATTTACCCAAAAATCGAGAGTTTAAAGATTTCCTTAGGTGGAATAAACAGAAGCAAGTAGGTGAGTACTGAGATTAGCAGGAGGAGGACCAGTTACTAATGATGCCCTCCTAGCCATACAAAATTATGATCCTGAATCTGAGGATGTAAATCCTGAGGAAGCTAGGAAATTAGTTAAAGAAAGTGGTATATTACTTGTTGAGGGTTTGGATTTAGCCTCAGCATTCATAATTGATCAGATCAGAAAGCAACTAGACTTAAAATTGTCATTTGAAGAACATGTTGGTGAAATGATCAAGGGATTCGAATATAATCCAAAGTCGGGCAAGCAGTTGCAATGTGGAGCTTAGATCCTAAAGATCATAAACCATCTATATTAAACATTCAAGAGAGCATGGTAGGTAATTAGATGGTATGGTTGGTGCATAACACAAATGACATGGAGATTTCTCAAATTTTAACCTATTGGGCACAATTGAATGAAGACGAGACAAAATATCTATACCAGAAATGTGATACATTGATAAATGAGGCTAGTGCCATAGCCAAAGATAGAGAGATGTGTTACATCAAGATACATGCTCTAGAAAAAGGAATTGTGGATCTGACTCACAAATTAATGGAAAAGCCAGAAGTTGTCCCTGCTCCACCAAAAGAGGTCACACATGCATAGGTCCAAACAGAGTTAACAGGGGACAATGCAGAAAAATAGGAGATGATTAGTGAGAACAATAAGATTGTTTTAAGTGCATTTATAAGTGTATTTCAGCACAGGATTGTTATCCTAAAGGATAAAACTGATTTGATTTTAAATGCATATAATAAACTGCCTACTCTACATGCTGAGGTGACTAAGTTTATTGCTATTTTAAATCCTTATTTTGCAACTTGGTCTAGTAGAACACAACTATTTGAAAGGTTAGCCTCTCTATAACGACATAGAAATGATTTTCTAGAGATATTTATTGAGGTTGGTGAAGAAATAGAGAAGATAAATGTAACTTTACCTTTCTTCAAAGGTAAGTTAAATCAGATTGAGGCAAGGTTGAGCCTATTCAGAGCAGATTTTAATAGATTCATTCCTCCAATCAATGGAGAAAACAACTAGATCAAGGCCTTGGTGGCCTAGAGAGAAGAATTTGATAGCAAGTTGCCTAATAAAGAGGCATTTATTACTAATGCAGAATTAGACATGGAAAGATACAGTAAAATCCTAAATGAAGCCATTAAGGCTGAGACTGACATGAATTAATTTTTAATAGATGTGAAGAGTATAATGGATGCCAGGTGGGACAGATAGAAAGGACAATTGTAGAACATTCAAAGCTTTAACTGGCCTGTCGAGGATGATGTAGTAGCATGGGATTCAATGACCAAACCTAAAAAGAAGAGGGCAGCTACAGTAGAGATTGATATTATTGATGAGGAGTAGATGGAAACTTGGCGCCTACTCTATGAGCATAGGAAGGTTAGTAATCACAAAAGAAAAGTGTAGGTTAGAATGTAATGGTGGTCACTTGGTCTCAATGAAAACATCAGATGCTATCCTAAACATAAACAGACAAAGGCGCCAAAGTTCACATAAAGACAAAGGAGCAGATCAGATATTATCCTCTATTTTTGTCCTTCCAGCACTTGGATTCATCCTGTCTTTTGTTTTATCTGCATTTTAGGGTTAGATATTTTAAACCATCTAAAGCTTGTTGCATCCTTACCTTAAGGATTCCAAGATGGTTTAAGCCTATATATAGATCAAATTGTAACATTTTGAAAGATGATGAAAATATAATTGTAAGCCAAACTACAGAATTTTGTCTGAATTTTTGAGTTTTTAGTTTCTATATGTATGAAGCAGGAATATAAATAAAATATAGTGCAACTTCTCTTTGAAATTTATTGTTGTCTCTTTCAATTATTGTGCATGCTCTTTTATGTTTAATCTGTAAGACATTTTAAGCATATCAGTTACAAGGTAGCTATCTAATTGCTTGCAAGTTTCTTTCAAGTGAAGAACTAAGTTTTGTGAGTAGTTTCAGGGAGCAAAACAATATCTAAGGATTTGATACAATAGATGTGGAAGTGATAGGGTAATTTTTAAGGCACTTTACTCAAGTTGCATATAGGTTGTAAGGAAATATATAGTATCTCTATTTACCTTTTCTATTGATTTTGCATCTTTTGACTCTATAGCCCAAGGATAGGCACTGGCCTAGAATATCTCAAGTGGTTTAGCATCATCCAAGTAATTCAAAATATACAAATCTCTTACATTTATAGTCAAAATATATAAATTCAAGTAATTGTATCAAGATATAAAATTCATTTTACTAATCCCTTTGAGAGAGGATCAAAATAGGTTGCCCCTCCTAAGTTCAGAGAACTATAAAAGGAAGAAGGATGAATATGCTTAAAGTACTACTATTTTTTGTTATCTTTTCAATAGTTTTTATGGTTAAACTCTGTGTTAGGTTTTTTTCAGTTTCATGCAGAGTAATCTACAAGGTAATACAGTAAAAATGCCAGCAAATTAGTATCCACATTTACTAATACTGTGAGACAACAATCATATATAGGTAATACCGGCCTAGGTGTTGTGGAACCTAAAAAGAAGGAGGTGATAATAGTTTCTCTAGATATTATCATAAACCCTCATCAATTAGGGTTTTATTTTGCTCTAATTAGTATTTTCAAACATTGGGAGTCATAGAGTTAATCAAGCATCTGTTGAAGGTTCAGCAAGAAAAAACCCTAACATCACCTATTTTACTTATTCTAGGAGATGTGTCTAGCTAGTTGTCGAGATTTAGGAGTCTACTAGAGATGTGTCGATTCCATTTTGACACATCATCCTAGTCTCTTGGGAAGTTTTTTCACCACTCCAATTCTTCCCTCCTTTCATGGTTGGACTTGGTTGCACTCTATGCTTATATTTATTTTACTTCTCCAATGAATTTTTGGTTGACTCTTGCTCTCATTTTGTGCTACATCTTATCTCTCATTAATCCTAGATTTTAGACCTATCATTTTTTGGTTTACTATTGCTCTCATTTTGTACTCCATCTTATCTTTCATTAATCCTAGATTTTACACCTATCATTTTACCTAGTCATTGCATATTAATACCAAACCAAATCAAACATTCAAAAAGAGGAAATAATAATGCACAACATTTAGATATCCATTGGGATAGAAGTTTGATGTTAATAGCTATTTCCTCTAATGAAGGATATTTATTTAGGTCCTATTCTATGTCTCTAGGATAGGATTCCATTTCGATATATTTCAGTAATAATTGTGTGGTTGTGCCAACAATCAATGCAATCTTACTAAATGTGCCACTAAGAGTTGTGTAAATGTGTCAATAGGAATATTTCTCATTCTATAACTTGTGGTGCAAAAATAAATATTCTAACATGTTGGGTGGGTGGGTGAATTCTGTGGTAGGTCCCATTTCGTTGCTTATGTGTTCTAATCTATTTGAGTTGCATGTTTCTAGCAAAGCCTTTTACCTAAGAGATAAAACTATCAAACTATGGCAAAGTAGTTATACAATTTTCTATGCTTGACAAATATTTTTCTATGCCTATAAAGAGAAATAAAGTACCTCTTTAATTATCTCTATCAATTTTATTAACTTATAATCATTTAACCATCCAAAAAATGAGTGTAGTATTGTAGAATGTGTCATTTCATAATAGTATAATTGTCCCAATAGTCATTTTTTAATTTTTCACCTCATGGGGCCAAATTTATTGTTCTAATACATAGAAGTGGGTGGATGAATTTCATGGGAATCCCTATTTCATTCCCCAAGTGTTCTAATTCATTTGAGCTACATGCTTCTAACAATGTTTTTTAAGATGCTTAAGAGAAAAAAAAAAGTTACTAAACTATGATTGAGTAATTATCAAATATTTTGGGGCATATGTATGTTCCTTTTAGACCTAAATTAGGCATGGTGTCCACTACAATAACCTAAGTCAGATTTTTCAACTTATAATCGTTTGATTGCGCTAACAATTATTGTAATCTTGTAAAAAGCATCATTTGAGAGTAGTGTAAATGTGACAACATGCCTTTTTTCTTTTCTACAATTCATATGTCCTAACTAATGTGACCAACATGTCTAGATGGGTAAATGAATGCGAGAGGACATCCTATTTCATTCTATAAGTGTCCAAATCCATCCATGCTACATGCTTCTAGCAATTTCTCTTAGAAGAGTTAAGAGCAAAAAGTTACAAAACTATAATGGAATAGTTCTCAAACCTCATAGGGCCTCGATAATTTTATTTTCTATACCTAAAATGAGATATGGGTTTTTTCTATAATAATCTATCTTTATTTTTGTAAATTCATAAATGTTTGACCTTGTGACCAATAAATTTAGTCTTGCAAAATATGTCATTTGAGAGTAGTCAAAATGTGTCAGTGGGCTTTTTACGTCTACATATTTTTAAGTTAAGATATGCCTACCAACATGTAGGGATGGGTAGGTGAATTCTTGGAGAGACCTTATTTCATTCCCCAGATGTCTATATTATTAGGGTTTGCATACTTATAGCAAAGACTCAAGAGACTTAGGAGAGAGAAATGTCAAACTATGAAACAAAAATTTATCAAACTTTGTGGAGCCTACAAATATTTCATCTAAACCTATAGCGATATATGGAGCCCTTTTACAATCACCATTATTATTCTTTTCAACTCATAATCAATTAACTATGCCAATAATGATTGTAGTCTTGTGAAATGTATTGTTTGGGAGCTATGTAAATGTTTCAATATGGCTATTTTTTATTCTACTCCTCGTGAAGTTAAATCAATTGTGCCAACACAATGGGATGGGTAAATGAATGCTAAAGTGAGTCTTTTATTATTCCCTAGGTTTCTTGATTCATCTAATTTGCATGCCTCTAATGAAGTATCTTAAGAAACCTAATAGTGACAAAATCCTAATATATGATGAAACAATTCTTTGACTTCATGATGCCTATGAGTGTCATGTCTATACCTATAGATAGATGTGGACCCTACATAATAAGTTATTTTTTGTTTAACTTGAAATTATTTGTAGTCATGAAATTGTGTAACTTCCCCACTAGGAAACCCGAGAGAACAACTCAATAAACTAAAATATATATACTTATTTTTGGTTCTTTAGACATTTTGGCTTTCAATGGGTTTCCTTTCATATGATCTCCAATACTAGATCATGGTGATATAATTCAACTTATACTCTTTTGGGCTTCTAATACTCATATGGGATATCTTTTTCATTTCACATTAGAATCCCTATAATAACATCAATGCTTTCTAGAAACAAAAATTCACATGTATTGTCCATGATTCTGATTATTGACGCATGTCTACCAGAGTACTTTCCTATGAGACATCTCTTGAATCATTCTATGAAATCATTCACGTACCTTAATTGTGCTAACATATTGAAATTACTAGAAGTTGGGTTTTTTGCCTTGTCCAATCATGCCTCGCATGCATTCTTGCCACTCCATTTTACTCTTCTGCTACAACACTAATATGCATATGGGAAGAATAGCTGAGTGTCGCTCACTGATACATGTATATATAGATGAGAGTACACTTTTTAGTGCTACGATTCGACTGTCTTTTGGTTCAAAAGGTAGAAGAACTCTTTAGTTAATGGGCTCCTACCTTTGATCGGGTCCATTTGTAGATAACGTTTTCCAGTCCATTAATCTCCATTTGATTTTTTTCCATTTGTATGCTCATCTTCCAATCTTTTCTTTCCATAAGACAACATACCTTAGAACCATTCTATCAAATAGTGTGATGCCTTGTTTGTGCTTCCAAATTTTGCATGATATTATTATTATTATTCTATTACGTATTTATGTATTTTTTAAAGATTAGTTATTCGTATCTAATTAAAGACGTAATTATAACTTTGTGCACCAAAATTAATGATCTTCAGTTGTTTTGTTTAGTGAATGTTTAAATAATTAAATTAGTATTTTATTATGGTCATGTGTAGATACATGTGATATGTGTTACTTATAAATATAGTTAAGTCTATTTTTAGAATATTCTAAATTAGATTGGTTAAAATAATGCAGATAATCCACCTATAGGAATTTGTTAAATGGCATAATAACTATTTTATTTATAAACCATAATTAGTTAAAGTTTAAATGAGACATTATAACAAAATATGGATGAAAATTTATATCTTGGATTATAATTTGATTTCTATATCCACACACTAAATGAAATATTGTTGATATATATGAAACTCTAATGTTGGATAGAATTAGGTTTTCATTGAAAAGTTTAAATAGGAAACCATGATTTTTGTAATGGTTAAAGTTAGAATTCCTAATAAATACTAGATCATGTAGTCTTGGCTATTGGTTTTATTAGCTTTTTTTTAAAAATGGTATATATTAGTTTAAATACAAGTTGTTAAGTTATTTATTATAATTAGCGAGTAGTGTATTAGGTTACTATGCAAACAAAGGTGGGTAGTAATCATGAGTTTTATTGGGGATTGGTAATTTGATTTAGTTGTCTATAGTTTGTGTTTCAAATATAAATTTAAAACTTAAATATTAGTTGTAGCATTAGATGTAAATTATATTGTAGCATTAAATGTAGTATGCTTATAACATATGTATGTCCTTATAGTTTGTCATCAAGTGGGAGTTGTAACTTTAATTAGAGGTTTATATTCATCGAATATGTTTACAAAATATGTTGTTGATTCATGCAGTTTAGGTGATGTGTTTGAAGACTTGATGTGTATCTTGTAGATGTGTTTGTTTTCTTAATGTGATGGTAAAGGCATGTAGAAGGGAGTAGGGTTATGTTCTTAATTTGACCTAATGCATCTCTTAGAGTTTTTTGTTTATTGAGATAATTGAGTATCGTGATCTATAATTGTTTAACCATTGAGTATGTTGTTGTTTTTCTTTATTAAGTGGAACCATGACATGGATATATGTATGGATATAAGATTCTCCTAATGTAATTTATGTTTTGGTACTCTTGTGAGATATGTGACTTGCTCTTGATGTATTGGTAAAGGTGTTGAGGTTGATGTTGGGGTTCCTAATGAATCACTAGAGGCTTGGGTTGGTCTTGATGCTTTAATGTTAATGTGATTATGATATTTTTTTATTGGTTTATCATGTTATCCTTGTAACACATTGATTTGAGGCCCAATTGTGTGATTAAGGTCACATGAGGGTCATAATTTTGTCATGGATATTTTATGTTCATGGATTTTGATGGTTGGATTTTATTAATGGTGATTTGATGATGAGTGTACCATGATATTTGATGGAATAGATCCAAAATAAGGAAGATCCTTGAGCTATGTTGTATCTAGATTTTTGATTATGGTTTGGAACCTAGAGAGGTCCCTTTATGACTCTCGGCATGAGATGTTTATGATTTTATTTTTGATGCCCCTTTGTTATGATGGCATATATGGATCTTTTTGATGACTTCATATTTTATTCTCCAAACTCCGCTTTGATATTTAATTAAAAATGATATATTTATGATTATCTGATTTGTGATGTTTTCTTTGAGTTTACTAGTTTGGAGCATATGAGTGTTTTTATAGGACCATGGTTAGGGGAGTGTCGTACAATGGGGCTTGGGGCCCTAAGTGACTGTCAGGGTAACCCATTGCAGGTAGATAATTCAATGATAACTTAATAATTTTTTGGGGATGGGTTAAATCATTAACAAGATAATTATGTTACCTCTCACATGGCATTGAGTGCTTGCACAGAGTAAGGAAAGGTTAGAGTAGGCCTGGTCATCCATGGGGCATTGATCTAGCGAATCGGTACCCTTGTCCTCATGAAAGGTTGTATATTCTACATGAGTCCTCACCTGGGGGTCGGGGTCTAGAGATAGACTACCATGGTAACTCAGAATAGTAGGGGGATATGTGATAACAATATTCTACATGTATCCTTGTGTTCCCTACATTTATCCTTATGGTTTTCCTTTGGTATCTAGTGCTATACTTGTTGTATCCCCTTGTGAATTATGTATGTTATTGTTTGGTTTACATGTTCCTTTACTTGCTTCCTTGCCTGCATTTTTTTGTGTGGCATGGGGCCTTGTGTTATCTCCTAGATTAGGGGAGTGGGCCTCAGGGTTCCACGTGGCTAGGTGGCAATTATTTTACCCATAGAATATTTTTTAGAGTTTGATTGAGAGGTGGAATGGTCTTGCGTTTTCTTCTCTGTAGTTTCATTTTCATGTTCATGTGGCTAGATTATTTTCTATGATTCATTATATCTTATTAAGTAGCTTCATATTGATCTAATGATGTAACAATACATCTATTCATCATATTGATGTAGTATTGTAACCTCCTTGAGGAGATCAATGCAAAATGAATATGTAAATGTGTTTTAGTGATTACTTGTAATTTATAAATGTAACATGTATCTCTAATTACTTGTGATATAGAGAAAGAAGTTAATAAATATGTTTGATCTTGATTTGATCATGTGAGTATATGTTATCTATTTGCAATATTTAAATGAATTCATTCATAGTATAACATTTTCATAGCTTCATGGTGGCCTAACTGTATTAGTCATGTATGTTATGCATTGCTAGTAGCAACAGTTGGAAACCTAAGAGGACCTTTCTATTTGATTAGTGATTTGCATTCACGTTTGTATTTCATGTAATGTATGATTGATGAGTAATGTTATATGCAATTGTAATTATAATGCTCGTTGTATTCTTGGTTTCAAAAAATAAATATTGTTTGTCTTTTTTTTTAGTTTATTGAGTTGTCCCCTCAAATTCCATTGTGGGGACATTACAAATTGTGTCACAGATTACTTTTTTATTTCACACATCAAGTCACTTGAATGATTATTCAAACACGTTAAGTTGGATAGGTGAATGCTAGGGGATGCCCTATTTCATTCCATACATAAATTGATCTATCCAAGATGTACACTTCTATAAAAGTCTCTTACAGTACCTAAGAACAAAAAATATCAAAACTATAATGAAGTAGTGCTTGGACTTTATGTCTCTTATGAATGTTCCATCATTAATAGGTATAGCCATGTCACCAAGGAGTTGAGAGCAGTATAAGTGACCATAGATTTTCCATTATTTTGGAAATTGTGTGTGATTAAAATACACCTTCATGAAATTAGTTTATTTAACTACAATTCTATGGAAAAATAATGGAAATTTAATCTAATAATTGCAATTAAATCAATAAGCATCTCATGGCTCTCTATCTAAGCATGTTGAAAAAGCTCTTAGCCTTAATCTCTTTCAATGATAGTTCTAGAATGAGAAATTGATGATAGTAAATGCCTAATCTAGCTCAATTCTCTCAAAATTACTATGATATGTAATCCAAATGCTCATAAAATGATCTTAATTCTCTCAAATTTCTATAAAATCTCTTAATATTGCTCAAGATGCTATGAAATTGATAAGAGGTTTGATGCTTTGCATTCAAATTTTCTAGGATCTGTTATGCTCTCAAAATGGCTTCTATTTATAGGATTTTCCCAAGTGTAGGGGGTGGAGTTAATTGATCATAGTTAAGCCATGGTTGAGTGAGAGGCTTTAAAATGGTTTCAAAT